>CM076581.1:655713769-656103556 GCA_034641835.2 Pinus albicaulis
GAATAAAAGTTATTGGCATGGGATCATAATGCAGATAATCAGTACAGAATGAAAATTAATTTCATCCAAAGGGTCAGATTTATTCATAATGAATTCATAGAAAAATGTGGTGGGGATAAGACACATGTTACTCTAACATTTCGGAAGGAATGTTTAATGGAAACAGGTTATCAAATTGATGAAAAAATCAAAGAAAAAGATGGAAAAATGCATTCAAGTATATTCAAAAGCATGGATAACATTTTTTAGTTGGAATTTATAACTAGGGAGAGATGGGATTTGATTGATGAGATTTTTGAGCAGTGGGAGAATATTTCCATAAAAAATCAGAAGGTTAAAAAGAGTAAACCCATAATATGTGCTAACAGTAAGACTGGTCTTGAAATGAAGCAACTTCCAGAGGATATGACTATCACACCTTGGAGAAAAATGCAAGGTGTGGAGGATGATAAACTAGTCAAATCAGTACTAGCCCATGTGAAGTCGGGTGAATTATCAATGGATGAAATGTGTGTAGAATTTCAAAAGTAAGTTTCTTGAATTATTTATTATTTTCCTTTCACTATAATTTTATTTTAAATAAAACATAATGTTGTTGGTAGAATTTTTTATACATGTCACTATACTAACAGTTTTAACTTTATTTATTCAGTCAGAAGATTTTATGAAGATACAAGAACATATGGTTAAAATATTGAATGAAGACAGTTGGGATGATGTTGTGTGCCACTACCCAGAAGCAAGTTCTACAACGACACTTAAAGATTTTTATATTGCATTCAATAAGGTATGTTAATTTATACATTCATTTTATTCATATTTAAACTATTTTTATTTTATTACCTATAGATATATATTTTTATGTCATTAAAGATGTCGAAGCAGGATGGAAATGGAGTACTAGATACTTTCAAAAGCTTTATTGAAAAAATTAATTTGGAAAAGATGAGGAAGAAACGTCTTATGAATGTTGAACTTGATCCTACTTTTAATCATTACATTTGGAATGGGCTCGATAGTATCCAATATCAAATAATACAAGGTGACTGTGAAGACATTGCATCACTAATACCTAAAAGGGAATATGCCCTAGTTATTGTAGATATTCCTCATGGTTTCAATTTCCTAGACACTTAATATGATAGTGAACCATATACTTATCAAGCTTTTAGTAAAGTGATTATGGGTTTTAAAGAAGTGACAACATCACCACTTTGGTGATTTGTGACATTTCATTCAGACACACAGTTTGCAATGTTATTAACAAGCTTCAAGGGCAAAACAAACTGCAACTTACATGGTATGACTTTGAAATTGTATGTTTGATTACTATTAAATTTTTTATTTATGTACAATTTAATTAAAATTTTACTATATTATGTTACTTATAGGCAGAAGTCAATATTGTTTCTTCCGAAGATCAACCTATTATAAATGATTCTGAGTTCATCCATGTTGAATGTTGGACAAAAGAGGATAGCTATAAGCGTATTCTTATGAATCATGTAGATGGGAAGATTCATAGTCAAGTATTGGTTCATGATGCAATTGTTAGAAAACTAACATATGAGGATAAAGATGAAAAAGGAGATATAGTTAACATTTATCAAAAACCGCAAGTATTGATTTACTATCTTATAGATCTATGTTCAAATGAAGGATATTGGGTTTTGGATTTATTCTCAAATTCCGGTAAGTTTTATTATACAAATTTGAATTTAAATATTTTATTTTTTACTTTTTATGTCTTTATACTAATTTTCTTATTTATTTCTTTTGTGCTTGATGATTAGGTACAACACTAGCATGTTGTCTACCAAAAGGAAGAAATTCCATTTCCATTGAGAACGACCCAGTGCAATGAAAATTTATTCAACAAAGAATTAACGCTCTTGAATTCCTTCCATATGCGAAGCAAGAAGTTGGTTTGAAGAAAGGAGATTTTAATGAATCACGTGTGGAAAAAAAAAGAAAAGGAACCTCAACCACCATTATATGGAATGATTGAAAAGGGACACTTTGGAAGATTTGCAGACATGAAAGATCCATTAGAAGATGACAATGACCAAAGTGAAGCAGAAAATGTTGCGGAAGAAGACATCAATGATGTTCTAGAAGATGTTGAACATGGATTAGTTGATATTGTTGATGATCTTTAAGCTATGTTTGCGAATAAAGCTCAGCTTTGTGATCTATTAATCAGTTTTACTTGTAATGTTTAGACTTTGATATTTTATGAATCCTTTTTTTTTGCAAAAAACATGTGATTACTATTATTTTTTGAAATAAGTTTTAATAAAAATGCTATTTTCTTAGTTTTTTTGTTAATATTTTCCCAAAAAATTAGTTTATTTAACATGTTTTTTTTTTAACAAAAAAGACTTTAAAAGTGTATTTTTTGCATTCTATTTATATTGAAAATTTGTATTTTTTGTTATATGGTTCAAAAAAAAAAATTTTAAGCGACAATTATTTTATGTGCATTGAAATATTAATTAACAATACATAAACATGTAAAAAATATAAACTTTATAATATTGACCCTTTTTTCATTTTTTATCTATGTGAAAAAACGAAGATTTCATTACAAATTTTTATTTTAAAAATAATAATTTTTTACTTTTAAAAGAAAAGTACATAAATGTGCTTAAAAATAAACATCTTAGGGAAGAAGAAGACATTAGAAAATGTATAGTGTCAAAATCAATTCTCTAAAAAAACGTTGGTGATGATACACCACCACTATTCAAAATCAACATAAAAAGCATCACAGAAACAAAAATAAATAAATAAATAAATAAAATTAAAGTGCCAAAAACATGCTCCAAAAAAAAGTGATTCGGCATCACCACTTTTCAAAATCGGGTGTTTTTCGTGCTACCTCAAAAAAGTAGGTACCAGTTCAGTTACCTATTTGATCGGTAACTATGTTTTTTCCTTTTCCAATTCATTTGTCAATTTCTGTAGCAATATTAAACCAAAATTGATGCCCACTATTGGGTCATGAAGGTGACTGTCATAAAGGTAACCTTAATGCTTTTCATTAATTCTCAACCCAGGGCAAGTCTTGTTATTTCATGAGTGTAAGAAAATTATATGCAAGTGACATCAGAGGTTAACTAATCTAAATCATTATAAGGAAGATTGTTTAATTCTCGAAGTTCAATCAAACCAACTTGAAAGTAAATTATGAAATACTTCAGACTATTCAAAGGAGCTAATTTTGTTCCAAGCTTATGCAAAAATAACTACTCAAGACTTAAAAGAATATATTGGAATTGAACAACACACTTTGATGAATTGAACAACTACTTTAATGAATTGAACAACAATCCTAATAAATTGAACAACAATCAATTATTCTAGATTTTTCAATGGAATTCTCTTTTAATCAACTAATAACATTCTTCAGAATTAAACATCAACTAAATGCCCAGAATTATGATGAGAAGATCCAAACATTAACTATATGTAGAATTGAAGAACAACCATGCTGAAACTAGTCTAACAATTGTAAAAGCATTGATTCCAGATAAGAGGACATGAATGATAAATATAGTCTAGTGAAAAGGAAACTATAACATCTCACACTTGCAATTAACCAATTAAATGATAATGTTATGGAACATAATGAATAACTGGAAATGAAAATTCTGTAAATAAACGTATAGCACAGAAGTAGCAGGAGAACTCCCAGGGCTGGGCCCAAAGCCACTAGAAGCCTACTGCTAAGGAATACTCAGAGGTTTTTTATTCCAAAAATGCCAAATTCTTCATTAATCTGCAGAGCAATACATTAGTACAAACTTGATGATTCTGTTCGAATACATTTATTACAAGAAGATTATATTACAGTAACTGCTTTTCGTCTTGTTCATCTCCGACCTTTTATAGCTTAAAGGTGAATTCAAAAGTGGTAACGGATCCTTCTCATTATGAGACCCTACTACTTCGTGGCTATCTACTGAGCACTATAAGAGTGGGCATACCTCTACATCTTCTGTTGATTCATAGGAGCCGACATTATTCCGTTCACATTCCTTGTCTACTGTCTTTTGGTCATCCGGTCAGCAATTTGGCTGTTTTGCTTCCCTATCAATAAGGATAGTGAAAAAATAGTTTTTAAGTTATTAAACACTCCTTTTATCATTAGTCCACTCTGCCTTATTTTTGCATTATTTTCCTTTACTTTATTGCTAAAATGAAGGGAAAATATATAAAAGTGCATGAAAAATCGTGGTAAATATGGGGGTGAAACTTACCTTCTTCTTGTCCTAACATACTCCCCTGCTTACCTTTTTGCAGGTCCTCGTGCAAATAAATGGTTGAGGTGTAGCCGGGTTAAAGAATATGCAAGGTATACCTCTTCATTGTAAAGTTTGAAGACATGTCTCTATTTAATCTTTGCAAATGTTGAGTTTGTGTGCCCCTGTGGTAACTCATAATCGTGATGATAGTCTTGAGGGGGTTACCATATTATGGGACATCTGTATCTGCACCCTATCCATGTAGGAACCATGTTCAAAATTAGGTTTCTGTATAGAAGGAACCTAGAAGCAGCAGCTTTGAAGTTGTTATACCCAAATGGCTCTCTGTTCTTCACATTATTTGTAGAGGCCAGCCATCTCTATTTTGCTACTACTATTTCTTCTTCCTGAATGTCCTAGAAGTATGCCCACCCATTCTGCATAATATTCCTGTGAATAGGTCCCAATTTTTATATCACCCTTTAGTTGCATGAATTTCTTATGTTGGGGAAACAAGTACAAGGGTTTAGTAGGTTCCCCTCTGACCCATAGATCTAGGCCATGCTCTCTTTTCTAAAATGTTTTTTAGGCATTAGCCCATCTAGTTTGGTCTTTGAATCACTTTAGTAGTGTCTGATGTTCTGGTAAGGGTACTACTTCCTTTTTACACTGGGCCAATTCATGCTGGACTTGAATTAGTTCATTTCAAAGCTTCTGATTGGTAGATTTTTCTACTAGGGGAGTGTAGGTAGGTTTTACCTCTGTTTAATTTCCCTTATCTTCTACAAGTTTTAGATTAGTATATACAAAGACTTCAGTAGTGTGTATCAAATTCGTTTTTACAGAGGCTTCAACTTTATCCATTAACTCCGTCTGTACATAAAATTCAGTAGTATCTATTAAATCAATCTGTACAGAGGCTTCAAAATTGTCCATTAGATCCCTGTGTAGAGGAACTTCAGCAGTATCTATTAAATCAATATGTACAGAGGCTTCAACATTGTATATTAAATCAGCTAGTACATAAATTGTAGCAATATCTACCATTTGGGTAACAAAATCTATTTGGGTACCCATGGTAGCCAATTCCTTTTCAGGCTTCCCAGCCTTGTTTTCTTCTTCCAACTGTTTCCTTAGTTTTTTTATCATTTTCTCAATTTCTTGCACTTCCTGCTCATTTTCCTTAACTTAATCTCAGTTGATTTTTCTTTTATCAAAGTATTGGCAGGAGAAGGAGGAGCAGCGGCTTCAGTTTTAGAAATGGCTTTAGCAGTTCTAAGGTTATCAGAAATGGTGTTTTCTTCAGGCATCAAAGAGGATATTTCAACATTAACGTCCTGCCTGGGTGAAATAATATTTCCTTCAGGCATTAGGGGAACTATCTCAATGCTTGTGTTTTGTTCTAATATATCAGTGTCCCTTGACTATTTTCCAGCTTCAGATATTCTCTCTGTCCGATATTCCCTACTCACCCATTCATTGTCAAAGGGAGATAAAATCCTCAAAGGTTGGAATTCATCATGGTGAGGTAGGATTTTAGTATGGTGAGAGCTGCTAGCAGTGACATACTAGTTCAACATGCCTCTCTGTTCCTCGGATTTTTCAGATGGGCTCCCAATTTCAAGAGATACTCTCATTTTCTCAAGTACTTACACCATTTCTTCTTTGTAGTATTGTAAGGACATATTTTGAGGACTTGAAGATGGTGTATGGGATGGTCCCGCCTCATCTGGAAATTAGGAGGTGATTTTTCGTAGCTGCAACCTTTCATACCATCTCCATTTTCCTGGTTATGTGGTCACAACATGGGTTCTCTTCCCTCTTACTCTCCTGGGTATGGTTATTCTAGGGAGTTAAATCTCTCTTCTGTCAGGGTTTTCTTCAGGGGCAGGCAGGGCAGGATTAACAAAGTTGTCCCAAGTTATCTGATGTTTTCTTAACTCATGAATGATGATCAATTTAATCAAGCCATGGCGACTGACAACTGCTTGGGGTTTTTGGCTTTTCTAATTCGAACAACAGTATTGTGCAATACAAAATTTAGGAAAAAGGGAAATTAACTGAAATTTTTCACTTGAGAACAACTAATAGTTTAAGTTGGCGAGCCTTTACCACATCCTGGCATCTGTCACATGTGATATATCTTTGAATGAAGAATTCCAATTCTTGCCAAGGCTGCCACAAGGATTCAAGATAAATACCTTTCCCTTTTCGTTCAGATGGTTCGCTTGGCTCCTATTACACTGAGATTGCTTCTTCTAGAAGGACATGTTTTTCTGTCCATCTTTCTCTTTCTAGTGGTAGTCTGGAGACCTCAGCGATGATTTTCTTGGTGCCGGTATTATTCTTCCTCTGACTATGGTATGCGCTTCCCGCAGGTTTTGCAGGAATTCAACTGTTGTCTCTGTATTAAACCTTGTAATATCTGTAGATATGAAAGCCAGCCAGCTTGCTGGAGAATTGTGTGAGCTGATTCTGAGACTTGGAAAGTTGTGGGTTCATTGCAGAGAGAATTTCCACCCATGGCTATTGTGTTATCCGAAGTGGTTTCTTCTTCTGTATGTGTTTCTTTCGGCCCTGTTGGTTAAAACATTATAAAAATGTATGCACTTATTTTAACATTTATATGCAACTTCATGTCATAAATTCAATGATATTTTAGTCCCGTCATCGTATCCAAAGGAAGTTGCGTTGGTAATTCACATGCTTATGCATTATGGATATTCATACCCCCTCCATCGGGAAAAGGGCATCCACGAACTTAAGCTCAATAGAAGCAAAAATATTATAACAATCATGAATGCACACGAAGCAAAGTTTAGAAATTGGTAATCATCACAAATGTACGAGAGAAGGGCGTCCATGGCCTTGAAGCTCAAGAAAAGATGTTAGGTCCCTATATTACTAGTATAGTCCCTTATTGTTGTTAGCGTAACCCCCTTATTGTTATTGTTGTACCCCTGTAACCCCTATATCGTTATTATTGTGCCCTTAAATTATTATTGTTAGGTTGTCTAGGATTACATTGTGGCCCCACTAGGATTACATTGTGGCCCCATGGACTCCTATATATAGAAAGGAGGTTTTTTCATTTGTATCATCCAAGAATTTTTCATTTATGTATTGTATTGGAGGTTTCCCCCTCAAAGTGGCTGATTTCTAAGGCGTTGATCTCTCTTTTCTTCTATTTTTGGAGCTGGTTTCACGACATTTGGTATCAGAGCTTTGGATTCTAGGGTTTCTCTACTCGAAACAGGTCATTGTGGCATTTTTGCTATAACGTTTCTTCTATGTAGGTTCAGAAGCTGTAATTTTTATAGCACGAAGCCGAAACCCTATGGAACAGCGTCGCAAACTTTCAGAACTTGGTTTGCAATATTTGCAGAGATATGGTCTGTGGAAGTTCTGGATTTTTGCAGGCTCCTGAATTTAACCTAAACAAGTCATCATGGAATTGTCGCTATAAATTTTTTTCTATGAGGGTTCAAAAGCCTAAATTTTCACAGAGCAAAGCCGAAATCCTAAGGAACATCATCACAAAATTTTAGAGCTTGGTTCGCAAATTTTTTGGAGATATGGTCTATGGAAGTTATGGCTTTTTCAGGCTCCCGAATTTCATCTCAAAGAGGTGACTGTGGGAAAATCTTCATCACTCTCTCCCTGAGCATCGTATTGAAATTATGTAAAGAGTGGCAACAAGTACACGAACTGAAGTTTTCTTTCTATCAATTTCAGAGTCGAAGGAGGAAACGGTGACACATGGCAAGTCATACAATTTCTCTCTATTGAAACAGTCCATAATTAGGTCAATGTGGGAGATTGGAAATAACTTTGCCTTGAAGAATCCAAATCAGTTCAGACCTGTGGCATTCGAAAGAGAATTTAGAGGGATACTAGAGGGAAAATTTTCAGATATTGAAGATCCAAAATCACAGAGATAATTTAGTTTCAATATCGAGCTCCTCAAAATCAAGAAAAAGGTGTGTATGTTTTTCCGAATTACAGAAGTCTTGTGTAAAAAAATCAGTTTAAAGTGATTCCAAGGGCTTTTTGATAATATATTTTAGTATTGGGTTCTGAAATGCCTCCTAAAAAGAATTCAACACCCATTAAGCCCTCATAATACTCTACTATGACTCATGAAGATGAATAATTGCAACATGATCTATCAAAATTACAAGAGCAAGTGCACCAAATTTCGGTCTCGCAAAGAGTTGCAAAAAATGAAATGGAAGTTTTGAAGAAAGGTGTGGAAGTGAAGATGGATGGTTTGAAGAATAATATGGATGGTTTGAAGAAAGGCGTGGAAGCTAAGATGGATGGAGTGGAAGCTAAGATGGAGGACATGGAAGAAAAAATGAAAGACAACATGGAAAACATGAAGAATGATCTAAAAGCATACATGGAAGGTTTGACAAATTTGATACAATAAATGATTCCTAATGGTGAAAATATAGTAGAGGAAACTCATGATGAGAACAAACTAAATGTTAATCGTGATTTCATAAACTCTAATTTTGGATTGAAGAACCACTAAATTCCAAAGATGGATATGAGGAAGTTTGATGGCAAGGATCTCGTAACATGGATACTACAGATGGAGCAATATTATGATCTCAATAATGTGAAAAACATGCAAAAGGTATGCATTGCAACTTTACATTTAGAACAAAATACATTTGTATGGTATTGATGGATTTTCTCCTGTAAAAAAATGTCACTTGGTCAATTTTTATGGAGGAAATGATAGCACATTATGAGGATACAAAGAGAAACACCTTATTTAGCCAATTGATAAATCTAAAACAAAAGGGTTCAATGGCGGAGCACATTGAGGACTTATAAAAATTGAATATAAGAGTAACTGATATTCCAAAGGAGCACAAGATTGATGTCTTCATATTGACTTTAAACGATAACATCCAACATGAAGTTCATGTTTGGGAACTTGATTCATTGGAGAAGGCATTCAGGTTGGCAAGAAAAATTGAATGTAAAATTATGGCGACAAGGAAGAATGCCACTTACATTTATAAATATGGAAGTGTTGCTACTCCTAGACTTCCACAACCTACAAGGTTGACACCACAAAAATTGGAAGAAAAAAGAGAAAAAGGGCTTTGCTACAATTGTGATAGAAAATACACTAAAGGTTATAAGTGCACTGAGAAGAAATTATTTTACATAGATTGTGAATAGGAGGAAGAAAATGAAGAAGAAACTTCAAAAGTAGAGGATATACACCAGGAAGAAACACTAGAAGAAGAAGAAATGAGTCTGAACATTTCATGTAATGCATTGGTAGGAATTACCTCTCCTCAAACTCTCAGGATAGAAGGACATATCAAGAAGAAAAAGGTAATAGTGTTGATTGATTCAGGTAGTACCCATAATTTTATTCATTTTAAGGTAGCCAAGGAGTTGAATTGTTTCCTATACCCAACACCATAATGTCAAGTGATGGTTGCAAATTGAGGAACTATAAATTGCTCTAGAAAATGGAATAATATCAATCTATCCATGGGGGAATATGTATTAAATATTCCAATTCTTTCCATCCCAATGGGAGGTGCTAATGTGTTACTAGGAGGAAAATGGTTACAATCTTTGGGGATGGTAGCTTTTAATTTTCAAGAACGTTTCTTGAAATTTTTTCGGAAGGAAAGGAAATTGAATTACGGGGTATCGCAAGGAAGCTAGGTAAGATAATAAGCTCTTACTTCATTAAAAATATTCTGAAGAAAGAACAACGGGGCATAAATGAACAATTATGCTCACTAGAAGTTCCAACATCAAAATCATCTATTTCTCCAGATCTCCAAAAAGTCTTAGACAATAATTCCAAGGTGTTTGGCAGTCCCAAAGGACTCCCACCTATTCGTGATCATGATCATGCTATTCATTTGATTCCATGAAGTGTTCCTCCAAACATCAGGCCTTATAGATATCCTTATGTCCAAAAGAGCGAAATTGAACATATGATCGTAGAAATGTTAGAGGCTGGTATAATTCAACCTAGTCAAATTTCTTTCTCTGCTCCAATAGTATTGGTAAACAAGAAATATGGATCATGGCGCATGTGTCCATATTATAGGGAGTTCAATAATCTCACTATTAAAGATAAAGTTCCCATTCCTGTGATTGATGACTTATTGGATGAATTACATGGAGAAATTTATTTTACCAAGTTGGATCTTCATTTAGGATATCATCAAATTAGAATGAAGACTGAAGATATTTTGAAAAAAATGTTTCAAACTCATGAGGGTCATTATGAATTTTTGGTCATGCCTTTTGGCCTTACCAATGCACCTTCTACATTTCAAGAGTTAATGAATTCCATTTTCAAACCCTTCCTTAGAAAATTTGTGCTAGTATTTTTTGATGATATACTAATCTACAATAGGTCTTGGAAGGATCATGTTCAACATGTTGATAGGGTATTCCAACTATTGGAGGAGAAACAATTATATGCAAAAACATCCAAATGTTTCCATGCAGTATAAGAGGTGGAATATCTGGGTCATATTGTATCTCACGAGGGTGTTAAGGTAGATCCTAACAAAATTAAAGCCATTAAGGAATGGAAAGTCCCCACAACCATAAAGCAGTTGCACATATTTCTTGGGTTAACAAGGTATTATTGCAAGTTCGTTAATAATTATGGGAGAATAGCAACACATCTAACAACATTATTGATGAAAGATGCATTTTCATGGACTCTTGAAGTAACTAAGGCCTTTGAACATCTTAAAAAGGAAATGTGCCTAGCACTAGTCTTAGCTACGCCAGACTTCACAAAAACCTTTATTGAGGAATGTGATGCCTCGAGAAATGGAATTGGTGCTGTTTTAATGCAAGAAGGAAGACCCATTGCTTTTGAAAGTCATTAAATCAAAGGAAATTATTTAGAAAAGGCTATTTATGAGAAGGATATGTTGGCAATACTACATGCACTAAAGAAATGGAGACCTTACCTAATGGGAAGACACTTCAAGGTAAAAATGGATCATGATAGTCTTAAACACTATTTCGAACAAAGACTATCTTCAGAAGAGTAGAAAAAATGGATCACAAAGATGTTTGGTTATGACTTTGAAATTGTATACAAAAAAGGGAAGCTAAATGTTGTTGTAGATGCACTCTCAAGAAAGGATGAAGAGGTGGAAGAATTTCTTTGTGCCATTTCAATTATCCAACTATATTAGATAACCGAAGCAAGGGATGAATGTGTTGATCAGCGGTTGTCATTGATGTCAACCCAAGCAGCACCAAGGGCTACCCCAATATTTAATGGGAATTTTGACCTACAAAATTATTATATTCTAGGTCAAGAATTCTTTTGATGGTTTCTTCTTGTCGAGATGTTTCCGTTGATATATGGCACACCATGTAATTCTTCACGGTTTGAGAGATATTCATGTTTGAAGTTTGTAACCCTAGTTAGTGGGCCAAAACCCCATGGAGTTGTGGCATGGGTCATTGAAAAGTCATAATTAATATTTTTTTAAGCTCCTAAAATCCCTCCCAGGTTCATTTGTTGAAGCCCATCTCAACCTAAGCATTTATAGAAATTGTGATCCTCATATCCTCCTTATGCAAGGGGATTTCGCCATCTAAAACAGGTCATCGTGGAATTTTCTCTCTAACTTTTTTTATACGACGGTTCAGAAGCTTAAATTTATATCAGGTGAAGCCAAAATCCTGAGGAAGCTCCTGTGAAAATTTTAGATCAAGGTACACAATATTGTCAAAGATATTATTTGTGGAACTTAGTGTTTTTGCAGGCTCCTGAAATTCATATAAAAGAAGTGACCTTGGGAAAATCGTCATAAATCTCTCTCTAAGTATCAGATTAGAATTTTGTAAGAATTGGAAGATATTGCATAGACTGTAGTTTTTTCTCTATAAATTTTAAATACGAATGAAGAAACAGTGACACGTGGTACGACGTACAAGTTCGCTCTACTAAAATAGTCCATAATTAGGGCATTGTGAGAGATTGGGCATAGCTCTCTCTTGAAGAATCAAAATTAGATCAGACCTGTGGCATTCGGAAGAGGACTCAGAGGACTACTAAAAGACTAAAAATCATATATTGGGGATCTGAAATAACATAGATACACCATTTTCAATATCAATCTCCTAGAAGCCAAGAAAAAGCTAGATCATGTGTTGTCAAGGGCTGCAAAGGACCAGACGTTCTAGGGTAGAAAAGCAAAGCAAGGTGCAACAATGGGTAGCATGAAAAGAGCAGCAGCCAAGGTGTAGAACAGTAGTAAGAAGTTCATCACATGATGTCTTCAAGTGGGCAGCACTGCATACAGTCATTGTCAAGGTATCATTGTAATAAGTCATTGTAAATATATTATTGTAAAAATTGTTCTAGTTCCTATCTGCCAAGAGTTGAAGAGGCAGTGTCAGGAGGTCTAGGATCATCATTAGGTGGTTGTGTCATAGTTGGGGTTACGGTCTAATGTGTCTTATTCTTCTACATCACTCTATATCATTGTAAAGTGGACCATTTTTCCTGGTACAGGAGTCCATTCTTCTTTTATTCTTCTGTAGGGTGGTAGGGTGGTGCTAGGGTGAGTTGTAGCTCATTGGGTGTTGGGGCATCCATTCAGTTAACTACTGAAGAATCTCAGGCATTAGAGCATCCATCCAGTGGGAGCTAGAGAAGAATTATTTTCTAGATTCTAGGAAGTTGGAGCTTTATCTTCAATTGGAGTTGAATATTAAAGAATTATTAGAAAAGAATTAGGTGGTTTTTGTCCCGGAGTGGGTTTCCACCTTGAAAACTATGTGCATTTGTGTTCATTTTGTTTTCTGCTATCACTGTACAAACACTGCTAATAATTGAAGATTAATTAATGCTCTAACTGAAAGGAATATTGATTCACCCCCCCTCTCAGTATTCCCAACAATTGGTATCAGAGCTTGGTTCCTTCAATAACAGTTTAACAACTAGAAGGAGGTCATGGAGCATACCAAGAATGGTGTACCTTTGTTCAATGAAAATAATTATGCACTCTGGAAAGGAATAATGGAGGTCTATCTCTTGGCGCAAGGTTACGAAGTATGGGACACTGTTCAAAATGGATTTACATCAACCGCGGATGAACAAGGTAAGAAGAATTTGGTAAATGATGCAAAAGCAACGAATATTATTATCAGTGGACTTATTGAATCTTCTTATCATAAAGTGTTGAGTTGTGAAACCACCAAAAATGTATGGGACAAGGTTGAGAATATATATGCAGGTGACTCAAATGTCAAAGAAGCAAAGCTTCAAATATATAGAGAAAAATTTGAGCAACTCGGGATTAAAGAAGATTGCAACATTACTACATACTTCTAATATGTTGATGAAATAACCAAATACTCTGGAAGGATTGGGAGAGCTAGTTGACGACAAGACTATCATACGAAAGATTATTATAACGTTAGTAGGGAGATTCAACCCAAAGGTATCAGTCTTAGAATACACTACAAATCTGGACAAACATAGCAAAGAGGAATTACATGGAGTTCTCATATCATATTAAATAAGACTTGATGAAGAAGAGGGTACTTCACATATAGAAACTACGTTCGTTGCATCTAAGAAAACCAATAAGGACAAACAACCTTCAATTGAAAAAATCATGCACCTGCAAGTGTGAATAAAAGGGAGATGATGGAGAAGGTATTTTAGATGAAGAATATGCTTACTTTACAAGAAAACTAAAAATTGGTAAGGGAAAATTCAAAGGTAAACTTCCATTGATATGTTTCAGCTGTGGTGAGGTTGGGAATTTCACAGCAAAATGTCTGAACAGAAGTGATGGAAAATCAAAAGGAAAGAAAGGCTTTAAGAAATTCAAAAAGAAAAGATCCAAAAGGAACTTTCTCTCTAAATAAGATAGCTCATTATCCGATGAATACAATGGCAACAAATAACAAGCCAATGAGAGAGTATTGTTTATGGCCAAGCACAATAAACAAGAGGTATCAAACAACAAAGAAGAAGGATTGACCATAGAAGAATTTTATAAGGAAGCAGACAAGCTTATAAAAGAGCTCAAGGCAGAGAAGATTTGTTTCAATACCCTTGAAGAACAAGGGAAAGGTCTCAAAATTGAAGTTGAAGAACACAAATGTATTGAAGAGTCACTTCAAAAGAAGTTGGAAGAAAGCATCCAAGAAAGGGAAGCATCAGAAGCTGAAGTAGTCTCGCTGCGTAAGGAAGTGAAGAAGGGAAAAATTGTCCAAAACTATGCTAACAGCTCAAGGGAATTGGAGGAAATCATCAACAATAAATGATCTTACAGTGACAGAACTGGCCTCGGTTACAAAGAAGAAGAAGAAGGACCTTCTACAACAAAATACAATGAACCTATGAGATCTGATATGCATGTAGACTTCATTGGACAAGATTCGCAAGCACATCCTTGGAAGATGACTCCTCGACGAATATTTCCATCCAAGTACCAACATATTTTTCATGGCTATTGTTATTCATGTGGAAAATTTGGTAATAAAGCTGTAGAATGTTGCACGTACCCTAGGAACCAATACAATTCCAGGAGATCCTTCAAATATGAACCTCCCAGGGCTCAAAAAAACATCAATATATTTGAAAATTTAAGAAATAATATGGAATGTTACAAATGTCAGAACTTTGGGCACATAGCAAGAGACTTCAGACTTGAAAATCCTCCAGAAGAATCTTCGAAGCCATAGAATGAACGGACATGGAAGAAGAAGAAGACTGATAATTGTGCTCTCACTCTCAAGGCTCAAAACAACAAAGATGTTTGGTATGTTGACAGTGGTTTCTCAATGCATATGACTGGAGATAGAAGGAAATTTGTATCTCTAAAAGAGAATAAGGATGGAACTGTATCCTTTGGAAATGATGGATCTTCAAATGTTATAGGATCAGGTACTGTCACTCTCGGAAGTAAAGATGTTATAGCCAAGAATGTTCTAATTGTTGAAAACATGAATCACAATCTGCTCAGTGTTGGACAAATGTGTGATCAAGGACACACAATGCTATTCAACTCCACAAAATGTGAAATCAGGAAAGGCAGGTATGGTAATATCGTGGCTACAACAAGTCGAGCTCCAAACGACATATATGTTCTAGATGAAGCAACTAAAGCATGTCTATTAGCTAAAAAAGATGAAATATGGTTATGGCACAAATGAATGGGTCATATAAACTTTAACAATCTTATCAAGATAAGAAAAAAGGAAGCAGTAAGAGAAATGCCAAAAATCTCAAAACCTTCCAACACACTATGTGAGGCATGTTGGCATGGAAAGCAGACAAAAGTCAAATTTAAAACAAAAGAAAACTTTTCATCACATCCATTGGAATTGATACATACTGATCTATGTGGTCCTATGAGAACAAAAGGCTTATATGGATAATTATATTTCATGTTAATGAGATATGACTATACCAGGATGACAGGCATCAGTTTCCTAAAGAAAAAAATCTAAAGCATTTGAGTGCTTTAAGATCTACAAGGAGTTGGTTGAAAATGAAACTGATTTGAAAATAAAGTGTCTAAGATCAGATAATGGCAGAGAACTCACTTCCAAATTATTTCAGCAATACTGTGATGAAAATGGAATAAAAGGACAATTTTCAACAACACGAACACCTCAGCAAAATGGAGTTTTTGAAAGAAAGAATAGAACCGTACAGGAAATGGGTAGAACAATGTTGAAGGACTCAAAATTGGATGAAAAATTATGGTTTGAAGCAATTGATACGACAGTCTTCATTATCAATCGAAGTCTTCTCAGAAATAATTGCAAAAAGACCCCATATGAATTATGGAAAGGAAAACCAGCTAGTGTAAAATATTTCAGAATCTTTGGAAGCAAATGTTATATCAAAATAGAAGATCAAAATTTGTGTAAGTTTGAATCACGTGTTGATGATGGTATCTTTGTTGGTTACTCATGCAAAATAAAGGCCTATAAATTTTATAGTGGAGAGCATAAATGTTACATTTGACGGAGATGGTGTTCGAGCGAATAATGATGATGATCTAGAATATTTGAAACTTGAGATAGAGGCTGAAAAAGACACAGATAAAATTGTAGAACAAAAAGCAACTATCAACCAGGAAGAAGTAAATAATGATCATCAATATATACCAGAACAACAACAAGAAGCTCCTCCAAGGAGAAAAAAATAATGGATTCAAAACAACCATCCATCAGATCAAATCATTGGTGACATAAATGAAGGTCGACAACTTCGTTCATCACAACAAGATCGCATTGCTTTTTTAGAAACCTTTGAGCCTAGTAGTTTTGAGGAATCCAGCTAGAACGAACATTGGGTAGCAGCTATGAATAAATAATTGGATCAAATCGAGAAGAATAACACCTGGGAATTAGTTCCACAACCAAAAGATAAAAATGTCATTGGGACTAAATGGGTGTTCAGGAACAAATTGAATGAAGATGGACAGGTTACCAGAAAAAAAGAAAGATTGGTTTGCAAAGGCTATGCACAAGTGGAAGGAATTGATTTTGATGAAACATTTGCACTAGTTTCCAGAATGGAAGCCATCCGAATGTTTCTCTCCTATGCATGTTCAAGAAAAATCAAAGTCTACCAAATGGATGTTAAGTCAACATTTCTGAATGGAGAATTAGAAGAAGAAGTTTACATCAAACAACCTGAAGGTTTTCTACTATCATAAAAAGAAGACTATGTTTGCAAGTTAAAGAAGGCTCTATATTCTCTCAAGCAGGCTCCCAGAGCATAGTATGCTCATCTTGATGGATATCAACATCAACAAGGGTTCAAGAAAGGTACTATTCATAGCAATATTTATGTACAAATAGATAAAGATAATTTAACAATCGTTGAGGTATATGTGGATGATATAATAATTGGTAGCAATGATGATCGACTAAGTAAGAACTTTTCTACAAATATGCAAATTGAGTTCGAGATTTCTTTACTTGGTGAGCTGACATACTTCTTAGGGCTTCAAATATCTCAGCAAGAGAAAGGAATATTTATATGTCAAGCCAATTACATCAAGGAAATTCTCAAGAAATTCAAAATGGAAGATTTCAAACCCGTCCTTACTCCGATGGTAACAGGTTGAAAATTGAGCATAGATGACTCATCTAAGGATGTGGATCATAGGTTGTATAGATCTATGATTGATAGTATTCTATATGTAATAGCCTCCCAGCCAGATGTTATGCAAGTAGTTGGACAAGTAGCAAGATTCCAAGCAGCACCAAAAGAATCACATATTATTTTCGACAAAATAATTCTTCGATATGTAAAGGGCATAGAAGAATATGGCTTGTGGTATCCCAAGGGTAAAAATCTCATTATTAAAGCCTTTACAGATGCATATTGGGCAGGAAGCGTTGATGATAATAAGAGTAGTAGTGGAGTAAAATTCTATCTA
This sequence comes from Pinus albicaulis, assembly GCA_034641835.2. NCBI lineage: Eukaryota > Viridiplantae > Streptophyta > Pinopsida > Pinales > Pinaceae > Pinus > Pinus albicaulis. Next base: position 655,731,459 of record CM076581.1, read on the forward strand.
GGTGGTTGTCTCATATCATGGCTGGTAAAAAAACAAACCTTAATCTCGTTATCTACAGGGGAAGCAAAATACATTGTAGTGACATCATGTTGTACACAAGTCCTTTGGATGAAACAAAATTTTCAATATCTTCAAGTACAATTCAGTGAGGCTATTCCCATATTCTGTGACAACACTAATGCCATCAGCATCTCCAAGAATCCTGTCATGCATTCAAAAAAAACACAATCCAATCAAATATTATTTTTTTACATAACAAGTCGCTGAAAAAAATATCAAATTTGAGTATGTTGGTACAAAATAACAAATCAGTCATATCTTCACTAAACCTTTACATCGTGAAGCATTTGAACATCTGCGCCATAAGCTTGGGATTCTCCCAAGTTCTCATTAGGATTTCATTATTCATAATATAAAGGGGAAGTGGAAGTGTGTACAGGTCCATAGGATGGTTTTGTGTCATGGGGAGTTACCCTTCGCCATTTATGTCAAAGGGGGAGAGAATGTTGTAGGAAGAGGTGTCATGATCGAGGGGGGAGCACTTTTGTTTCCATTAATGCCAAAGGGGGAGATTGTTGGTTATCATTGATGTCAACCCAAGAAACACCAGGGGCTACCCCAATATTGCATGAGAATTTTTACCTACCAAATTACTATATTATGGGTTAAGAATTGTTTTGATGTTTTCTTCTTGCCGAGATGTTTCCATTGATATATGGCATGCCACGTAATTCTTCACGGTTTGAGAGATATTCATGTTTGAAGTTTGTAACCCCAGTTACTGGGCTAAAACCCCATGGGGTTGTGGCATGGGTCATTGAAAATTCATAATTAATATTCTTTTAAGCTCCTAAAATCCCTCCCACGTTCACTTGTTGAAGCCCATCTCAACCTAAGCATTTATATAAATTGTGATCGTCATATCCTCCTTATGCAAGGGGATTTCGCCATATGGAATAGGTCATCGTGGAATTTTCACTCTAAATTTTTTTCTACAAAGGTTCAGAAGCTGAAATTTTTATGAGGTGAAGCCGATATCTTGAGGAAGCTCTTGTGAACATTTTAGATCAAGGTAAGAAACATTTTCGGAGATATGATCTGTGGAAGTCAGTGTTTTTGCAAGCTCCTGAAAATCATCTCAAAGAAGGGACCTTGGGAAAATTTTCATAACTCCCTCTCTGCATATCGGATTGGAATTATGTAAAAAGTGAAAGATAGAGAATGGACTATAGCTCTCTCTCTATCAATTTTAGAGATGAATGAAGAAACATTGACATGTGGAATGCCATACAACTTCACTCTACTGAAACAATCCATAATTATGGCATTGTGAGAGATTGGGCATAAATCTCTCTTGAAGGATCCAAATTAGATCAGACCTATGGCATTTGAAATATGACTCATAGGACTACTATAGGACTTAAAATTAGATATTGGGGATCTAAAATGACAGAGATACACCAGATTCAATATCGAGCTCCTAGAAGCCAAGAAAAAGATAGATCATGTGTTGTCAAGGGCTGCAAAGGACCAGAATTTCTAGGGAAGAAAAGCAAAGTAGGGTGCAACATTGGGTAGCATGACAAGAGAAGCAACCAAGGTGTAGAACAGCAGCAAGAAGTTCATCACATGAAGTATTCAAGTGGGCAACACTGCATACAATCATTGTAAAGGTATCATTGAACTAAGTCATTGTAAATACATTATTGTAAAAATTGTTCTAGTGTCTATCTGCCAAGAGTTGAAGTGGCAGTGTCGGGAGGTCTAGGATCATCATTAGGTGGTTGCGTCATTGTTGGGGTTATGTTCTAGTGTGTCTTATTCTTATACATCATTCTATATCATTGTAAAGTCGATCATTTTCCCTGCTACGGGAGTCCATTCTTCTTTTATTGTTCTATAGGGTGGTAGGGTGGTGCTAGGGTGAGTTATAGCTCATTGGGTGTTGGGGAATCTGTTCAGTTGACTACTGAAGAATATTGGGCATTGGAGCATCCATCCTGTGGGAGCTGGAGAAGAATGCTTTTCTAGATTCTAGGAAGTTGGAGCTTTATTTTCAATTGGAGTTGAATATTAAAGAATTATTAGAAAAGAATTAGGTGGTTTTTGTCCCAGAGTGGGTTTCCACCTTGAAAAATATGTGCATTTGTGTTCCTTTTGTTTGCTGCTATCATTGTAAAAACACTGAAAATAATTGAAGATTAACTAATGCTCTAATTGAAAGGAATACTGATTCACCCTGCCTCTCAATATTTCCAACATAATGGAAGAAGGACGAAGAAGTGTGGATTCTCATTCAAAATTTGTAGCAAGATACTAGTACATCTGATACATTTAGTTGGAAAAATTATTCCTTATGGTACAAAGATCACTTATATATTTGCAATAATTCTCAAATAAAACAAAATATTCTTTTCGAATTGAACACTTCTTGTTTAGGAGGACACTCGGGATTTTTAAAAGCTTACCACAAGGTGAAGAAAGAATTCTTTTGGGATGGCCTTAGATCTAATATTCAAAATTTTATGGTGGAATGTTTGATTTTCCAGCAAAATAAAGTTGAGACAATTAAGGCCCTGATTCTTCTACAACCTTTATCCATTCCAAGTCAACATTGGGAGGAGATTTCAATGGATTTTATCACAAGTTTCCTAAGTCCAAAGGAAGGAGTGTCGTCATGGTGGTAGTTGATAGAATTACCAATTATGCACACTTTTGTGCATTATCTCATCCATTTAAAGCGAGTACAGTTGCTACTGCATTTATGGAAACAATTCAAAAGCTACATGGAAACCCGAAGATTATTATAAGTGACAGAGATCACATTTTTACAGGAAATTTTTGGACAGAATTATTTTCTTCTTTGGGAACTCAACTAGCTCATAGCTCATCTTATCATCCTCAATATGATGGTCAAACAGAGATAATGAATAAATTTTTGGAAGGATATCTTCGTTGGTTTGTATTTGATAAAAAAACACAATGGTTCAAGTGATTACCTCTCGCTGAATGGTGGTATAACACTTCCTTCCATACTGCAGCAAAAATGACCCCATTTATGGCACTTTATGGATATCATCAACCATCCATCACATCTTCTTTAAGGGAAAATTCTAGGGTTCAAACAGTGGAGGATCACATCGAGCATCAACAAAAAGTTCTCAAACTCTTATAGGATAACCTAAATTTGGCACAAAATCGAAGGAAACAACAGACATATCAACATCGCAGTGAGAAAGGTTTTGATGTGGGAGACTGGGTATTTTTACAGCTACAACCATACAAACAAATTTCCCTCAAACAAGATAAGAAGGATAATAAATTATCACCAAAGTACTATGGTCCTTACAAGGTTTTGCAAAATATTTGTACTATGGTATACAAATTGGAGCTTCCTGTTTCTTCATGAGTGCATCCATTTTTCCATGTTTCATGCTTAAAAAAGCTTATAGGGGACAAAATTATAGTTCAAACAATATTGCTAGAACTTGATGAGGAAGGAAAAACCATATTGGAACCTGAAGTAGTCACAGAAACAAGAACTCGACAACTACGAAATCGATCAATTTTAGAGTATCTCATCAAATGGAAGAACTTACCCAATGAATATTCTACATGGGAGGATGAGAATTTCATACAAAAGCACTCGGAGCTGCTCAGGCATTAAGGAAAACACTTTTTTGAAGGAGAGGACCATGTTAGGTCCCTATATTACTAGTATAGTTCTTTATTCTTGTTAGTGTAACCCCCTTATTGTTATTGTTGTGCCCCTGTAACCCCCATATTGTTATTATTGTGCCCTTAAATTATTATTGTTAGGTCGGCTAGGATTACATTGTGGCCCCATGGACTCCTACATATAGAAAGGAGGTTTTGTCATTTGCATCATCCAAGAATTGTTGATTTATGTAATGTATTGCAGGTTGACCCCTCGAAGTGGCTGATTTCTAAGGCATTGATCTCTCTTTTCTTCTATTTTTGGAGCTGGTTTCACAACAAAAGAGGAAAGACTATGTCAATCATGAATGCACATGAAGCAAAGGTCAGAATTTGATAATAATCACAACTGTACATCAGGTGGAAATGACCGAATAAGGGGAGAAAAGTAGAGTATCGATTATTATGAAAGTTTGTCCTATTTTGATGGTGTAGCATGATGGAAGCATGAGAGGTGACAGATTATGGTTGGTGCTACCATCCCTCAATTCAACATGAAAGGATAATTCACTCATAGTTAATTATGTGGGTAGGTAGTGATAACCCTTATTTAAGTATTGAATTTATTTTAGGAATGGATCAATAGGAAATAGGGCATATAAAAGTAATTGGCTATTGTTAGAAAAATAATTCAATACCACAAGCAAAGCCACTGCACCAGTAGGCGTTCATAGCCTTGACAGAGTTTCTATTTTAACCCAGAACTTAGCCAGAATCCTCTATTTAAAGGTAGACATTTTGATGATTTTATGGAGATACCACTGTGTTTGTGTGGTGGCCAGATATTCATAGTGCCATTCACAGGGATTGTAACAAAGTGATAAGGTCGGCTCATGATGAGACCTCCTATCCTTCAAGCAATTTTAGATGTCGCGAAGGTCACTACCTTGGTGTGTTGGACATTGTGGGAAAGTCGCATGTTAAACCATTATGATCATGGTAGGTTGGCTCATGATGAGAACCCCTATTTTCCCTTAAAAATTTGCAAATAGACATAATATTTTTCTTTTTGAAAAGTAGGAATTTTTCTTGTTTTATGAAGAGACCACTGTGTTGGTGTGGTGGCTAGATAGTCATAGTGCCATTCATAGGGATTGTAAGAGACTGATTAGGCTGGCTATTGATGAGACCTCATGTCCTTCAAGCTATTTTAGCTGTCAATAAGGTCACTACCCTAGTGTGTTTGCCATTGTGGGAATGTTTCCTATTAAACCCTTATGATCATGGTAAGTTGGCTCGTGATGAGACCCCCTATTCTCTCTTAAAAAATTTCACATAGACATAATATTTTATTTTTATTTATACATGGAGGGAGGCTCATTAAATCCTTCAGATTTATGGATGGTGTGAGAAGTAAAAGGAATTCCAATACAATTAACACTCTTTATTCCTATATCCTAATGTCAAGGAGAATTACTACTTGAGAGCCTAGAGAGATATACCAGCATAAGCCTATGGAAATGAATTTTGTGTTAATATGTCTCAATAAGAGATATCTAGCCCTTCATTACATAGATAAACCATGACAGCTTTCGGAGTAGAGATTTCCATCAAAATTTCAAAGGATTAGAATATTAATAATATCACTGCTTTTCTCCTCTTCCGGTGCCAATTCATTTTCCAAAAATGGATTTTATGGTGAGGATGTGTAAAGGGGGAGTGGATATTCGAAAATAGATCATCAAAATATAGAAAAAACATTTTTAGAAAAGAAATCAGTTGTTTAATTCGATTGAACAACAACTGTTCAATTGGATTGATCAACACAAATAAACACACTAAAAACATAGTCGTCCAATTAAATTGACTCAACAACTATTCAATTTGATTGAACAGTAACTGTTCAATTGGTTTGAACAACAACCGTTCAAAGGTTTGAACAAAAAAAATAAAATCACACAAAAACATAGACGTTCAATTGAATTGAACAATAGTTGCTCAATTCGATTGAACAAAATTTGTTCAATTCGATTGAACAGCAGCTACTCAGTTGAATTCAACAACATTTGTTCCAAGGTTAGAACAATAAAAAAAAAAAAAAAAATCACGCAAAAACATAGTCATTCAATTAAATTGAACATCATCTATTCAATTCGATTGAACAACAGTTATTCAATTAGATTGAACATCAAAATAAACACACTAAAAACACAGCCGTTCAATTGAATTGAACAACAGCTGTTCAATTCGATTGAACAATAGTTGTTCAAAGGTTTGAACAACAAAACATATAAAACAAAGGAAATAATAAAAATAAGAAAAAAAATGAAGTTGTGAGCATGAAGAAGAGATGGAATGTACAACAATGAGAAAAAATATAAATTTTACGAAACATATATACAATATTTACAAGAGGAAATAACAAATTTTTATGAACTTAAAGCTGCGAGGCCATCACCCCCTGCAACTAAAATTTGGATGGTGGGATCGTCACACACCTACTGGCAGAAAGACTCTTTTGTAAGTGTTTTATGATAGAGGCACACCCGGTGTCCAATGAATCAAAAGGTGGAGCCAGATCCATCTATGGTGGTCAAGGTAATGGTACCATTTTTGTGTACTTCCCGAATTTCGTATGGACCGAGCCACCTTGTTTGTAACTTACCTGGGAAGTCTTGGAATGTGGAGTCATAGATGAATGCTCAATCTCCTTTTGGGAATTTCTTCTTTTTGATGAGGTTGTCATGCCACTTAGCTTGTTGTTTTTGAATAATTGTAGTGTGTTGCAGAGAAATTAGTTGTGATTCATTGAATTCATTTATTTGTTGGAGTCTTCTAAATTGGGCCTCCATCAAATCCATCCCCACTTCCTGGGTTGTTCTCAGAGTATTTATTTCAAATTCAATAGGAATAATTGGTTCCCTTCCAAATACCAGATGGTACGAAGAATATCTAGTTGTGTTTGGCCATGTTGTGTGGTAAGCCCACAAGGCCTCTAGTAGTCTAGTAGCCCAATCCCGATGATGTGTTGAGACTATTTTAGTGCGAATTTCCTCAAGGAATTTGTTGGTGCTTTCAACGTGCCCATTCGCCTGTGGGTGATAGGGAGTGGTGACCATATGGGTGACATGGTGGTTTTTTAGAGTGGTTGTGATTTTTTTTCCCACAATATGTTCCCCTCCATCAGTTATTACTTCTCGAGGTAAGCCATACCGCATAAATAGCTCAAAAAAAAAATTGACCACAAACTATTTTCTAGCTCTTGATAAAGCCATTGTTTCTACCCACTTCGTCACATAATCTGTGGCAACCAATATGTAGGTCTTTTGATTTGATGGCGGGATGAATGGTCCAACAAAGTCCAGTGCCCATTGTTCAAAAGGTTCCACTACTAACTATGGGTGTAATGGAATTTCGCCAAATTGGCCAAGGCGGCCCATTCTTTGGAAACTATCGTAGGCTTGGACACATTTCTTGGCATATTTAAACATTGTAGGCTGATAATAACCCATTTAAAATTCTTTTTTCCCCATCCTATGATCTGAAAAATGGCCACCACATGGTTCATTATGATAGACACTTAGGATGTCATAAATCTTGTCTTCTCGGATGCATCTGTGTATATACATATCAGCTCCTGTATGAAAAATATATCCACCGATATAGAACAATATAACACTATGCTGAACAATCAACTTACGTTCCTTTAATTTCAAGTGTCTTGTAGCTTCCCTACTTCCAGATAATTCACTACATTTGCGTACCATGGCGTTTTTACTGCTATAGCAAAAAAATGATTTTTACTACTCTATCGAACAAATGCTCATCAGGGAACTGATTGTCCACCGCTAGTGGGTCATCTGACTTTGGATCTCTAGATAGGAAATCTGCAACTACGTTCTCTTTCCCTGGGCGATCTTTGATATTTATGTCAAACTCTTGTAAAAGGAACAACCAACAAGTCACTCTTTCATTTGTAATAGGTTTATTGGCTAAGTATCTAATGGCAGAGTGATCGATATATAGGAATACTTGATAGCCAGTTATATAATGTCTAAATTTATTAATAGCATAAATGTCAATCAAGAACTCCTTTTCAGTCACTGTATAGTTTAATTCGGAAAGAGTGAGATTCTTGTTGATATAGTAAATAGCATAAGCCTTTTTTTCTTCTTCTTGACCGAGAACTTCCCCTATCGTTGTGTCAGATGCATCTGAGGAAATGTGAAAGGGAAAATCCCAATTGGGCCATGTAATACTGGTGCATTCGACACCCGTTTCTTCAAATCTAAGAAAGTAGTGTCACATTTGTTAGACCAATGGAATTCAACATTTCTAGTTAATGCATACAAGGGTGCAGAAATTTGTGAGAAATTATTTATAAACCTACGGTAGTACCCTGCATACCGAAGGAAGCTATGTACCTCTGTATGAGTACAAGGTGTGGCTAATAAAATAATTACCTCTATTTTTTCTGGATCTACCTATATTCCAGCCGCAAAGATGTAGTGCCCTAGGATTACTCCTTTAGTCATCGTCATGTGACATTTTTCGTTTCTCAAACACAATATGGTAGCAATACATCGTTCCAATACTTTTTCTAGTGTTTGTAGTGCTTGATAAAAATAATCTCCATATGGAGTAAAGCCGTCCATGTAAATATCGATTCCTTAATTTATTAAATCAGAAAAAATGTTGAGTATGGGTCTTTGAAACATTGCTAGGGCATTGCATAACCCGAACGGTAATACCCTATAGGAAAATGTACTCCACTGGCAGGTAAAGGTCGTTTTATCTTGGTCTTCAAGGGCTATTTGGATTTGATTGTAACTACTGAAACCATCAAGGAAAGAGAAGAATTGTTTTCCTGGTAATGTATCAAGGATCTTATCAATAAAAGGGAGGGGGAAGTGGTCTTTTTGTGTTTCTTTATTCAGTTCTATGTAATCCACAGAGATTCGCCACTTACGATTATTCTTAGTAATGACTACCACAAGAGAGACACATTTTTTGTCTGAAATATGATAAATGAAGTTTACATCTAGAAAATTTTGCAATGTCTTTTAGATGTAGGTTTAACCTCTGCTGAGGCTTTCGAATAGGCCTAACGTCCTTCTCACTATAAATGTGATGTGTGCATAGTTTAGGATCTATACCATTCATGTCTGGGTAGTCCCAAGTAGATGCTCCCTTATATTTCTGTAAAACCTTAATGACCTTTTTTTGTTGGTTATTATTCAAACTATCGTTGATATTTAAAACCTTTCCTGGCTCAATTTCAATTGGTATGTTATTGCAAACAACAGTCATGGGTATGTGATGATTATTAATGTCTACCAAGGGGTCTTCTTGTGATTCATTATCAAGAACTGATTTTAACATTTGGAATTTTGAATTTTTAGAAGTAGATGGCTGACTCATGAAGTTATTGATTACACCGTCTTCAGTTTGATCTTTGAATTCGAGTGCTTCAACTATTTTCAGTGGTGAATGGATGTTTTTTTCCTAGTATTTTTGTGGTTTTTTGTGAATATTTACAGTGGGAAGAATTGGTTTGGCAGGTGGGTATATGAAAATATTTGTTATGGCATCACCTCTATCAATGGTCATGTTTCCTGTCCGAAAACCTATGCAAGCATCGACTATTGCTAACCAAGGTTGTCCTGGTATCAAGGGGTGTCCATCTAACCTACTTTTTGGGTTAATAACTAAAAACTCAGTCGGATTCTCCCATGAGTCCATAGAGACCAGGATGTCTTGTAATATACCTTCTGGTTTGATAATATATCTATTAACAACTTCCAACAAGGTAGATTTGGGTTCCAACGTTGTTATACCTAACTTCTCGTAGGTTTATGTAGTTAAGATGTTGATGGCCGCCCCCAAGTCAACTAGCGTGTTCGAAAAGGAGTGGCCAGAGATTTGTATAGTAACTGTGGGGTTCCCTAGATCCTTGTATTTTAATAGCATTTCTTTACCCAACAGTAAGTATGACAATGCTCCCACTACATGAATAGTTGGTACAGATTTTTCTTTCCTCACTTGTTTTTTTTTTGCATAGCTCTTTAATTGTATTGGCATAGATAGGAATGTCTTGTATAGCCTGCAGAAGAGGAATTTTAATGCAAAGGTTTTTTTAATTCCCCTAGGAGATCAAAATCTGAAGATACTATTGGTTTAGTCAATGTTAATCTCTCAGGGAATGGAGGGGAGGAACTAATAAGGTTTTCAGGGTCTTTTTGGTCAATTGTGTCCCTCCCCAACTCTATCTTTATTTCCATCATAGTTGATTGTTTAGGTGCTGTCAGAATTTCAGACTCAAGTTGTGGCAGGGCCATATCTTCTTTAGGTGAAATTACATGTCCTGATCTCAACCTAACTTCATTGCATTTCTTTTTTTCAGTTTTGGGGTTTAGGTTTTTGACAATATGGATTAGCTAAACCCGTCTATTATTGGGATTAGGATCAGGTTGAGATGGTAGTTGAGGATGCATAATAGGCTGAGGATTGTGTTGGAATGGGTATGGAGTTGGTAATGTAGGTTGATTCTGAGCCTCTATCCCCATCAGTAAATTGGTCATTCTTAGGGGTTGCTACCAATTTTTAGACCAATTTGTATTCAATAAATTGGAGGCAGGCCACTAGGACTGATATGGATTGTTTTGCGAGTAAGGGGGAAAATAGGGAAAACTTGACCAATTATTACCTAAAGAGGGTTGTGTTGGCCAAGGAGGCATGGAAAATTATTGGGATGGCCTAGAAGAAAAAGGTGATTGACTCTACCATGTTGTTGCAAGATTCTATTGATTAAATTGTGGAGGAGAAAAGAACTGAGGCAGGTCTTGTGGCATACCTGGTCGTGCTTGCCACTGCCGACATTGATTTATTAGATAGATTGGTTCTGTATCTTCTTCTGCATCTTTAAAAACTCCTTTCAACCCTATAAGTGAAGGGAAATGGTGAGTGGCATGGTCCTTGGTACAAATAGCACATGTTTGGACCATGCCTAATGGACATTCTCGATGGTTGTGCTTCTTTTGACAATGTGGAAAAAATAAAACCAAGTTCTATTCTATTATAGCTTGCTTCTTCTTGGCTTTTAGGACATCTAGATGCGTTGTGAGGGTACCCAAGGTATCAGTTTTAAAATCTTCTAAAATATTACCGAAATATACTCTAGTCATGTTTCCACCATACTGTTTATAATTCCTTGTAGCTGAGTCTCGCCCGGTTGGCCTACTTCGAGTACTACCTCAAGAAAACCTGATGCAAATATGCAATGATGTCATCATATTATTCTTGATAGATGTCCCCTTTTCCCATTATATTAAGTGTTTCAACCCATTCTTACTTCATTCCTTTAATCATTTTTTCTTTTAAAATATCTTTAGACAGTGTAGTATACGAATATTTTTGCAGATTATATTGAAATATTTCAACTTATTCCTCCAACGTCTCATTGTCTCCTGCAGACATATTGAATATTTCTTCTTTTACTTCTCGAGTTCGGAAGTAGTCTTGATATTTGTTAAGAAAAGAGTTTTTCATATGATCCTAACTATTAATGGTTCTTCCACCGAGCCCCATAAACCAACGTAATGTTGTCCCCTTCAAAGTAGAGGGAAATAATTTCAGTTTCTGAGGGTCAGTGGTGTAGTCATATCCCCTACATAAGACATCAAATTCAAATAAGAATGCATCCAGATCTTTTGAGGTCAGCCCATGGAAAGTGGTGATGTTTTGTAATGGAATGGCTTTCATAGGGGCATCTACAGCCATATCAACAATGGGATACTCCAATGTTGATGTCTTCCTTTGGTGTTGGTCGTTATCAATTTGATCAAAGATATGCCAATAATATTCATGGATTTCTTGTTCTGGAGGAATAATTTGAGTGGAATTAGGGAGTGGATTTGGAGGAAGCCTTACAACACTTCCCTGATCTGGGATACTGGATGTATTTGTCTCAACCTCTCTCTCAAGGGATCTAGGCTCTAGAGTTTTTACTTGTACTGCACTCCTGGTTTCTCCCTCTCCTTCATGAAAATTTCAAGAATTTCCCTCTCTCGAAGGGTCAGGAATAACGTGCTTAGTAGTCTGAAGGTTTTGTTCATACCCTCATGTTTTACTATGAATCTCAGCATGGGCTGTAGATGGTGAGGCTGATGCCTGAGGGAGTGTAGTAGGACTCTGAGTAGGAATGGTTCTAGATCCTGCGGATGCCTAGGATTCATCCTTCTTAATGATTTCGTCTATATATGTTGTTCTTCCAAGGACCACCAATCCTTTTGGTTTTGTGGATTTAAGTGGGGGATTTTGATCTAATTCTATCTTTTCCTTCCTAGTCATTAGATAAGAACAACGATCCTACTAACCTCTGCACAATTACTGGGAAGTGAGCTAGAGAGCAAGATTTTTTCTTATTGGCACATAGGTTCTTACCTCTAATTTTCAATACCCAATTCTTTCATAGAAAAAGGAAAAATAAATAAAGGACATCACACTTAAACACTCTCCCTGGAAATGGCACCAAAATGTTGGGTCATGAAGGTGACTATTTTAAAGGTAACCTTCATGATTTTCATTAATTATCAACCCAGGGAAAGTCTTGTTATTTCAAGAGTGTAAGAAAAATATATGCAAGTGACATCGGAGGTTAACTAATCTAAATCATTATAAGGAAGATTGTTTAATTCTCGAAGTTCAATCAAACCAACTTGAAAGTGAATTATGAAATACTTCAGACTATTCAAAGGAGCTAATTTTGTTCTGAGCATATACAGAAATAACTACTCAAGACTGAAAAGAATAGATTGCAATTGAACAACACACTTTGATGAATTGAACAACTACTTTAATGAATGGAAAAACAATCCTAATAAATTGAACAACAATCAATTATTCTAGATTTTGTAATGGAATTCTATTTTAATCACTAATAACATCCTTCAGAATTAAACATCAACCAAATGCCTAGAATTATGATAAAAAGATCCAAACATTATCTATATGCAGAATTGAACAGCAACCGTGTTGAAACTAGTCTAACAATTGTAAAAGCATTTATTCCAGATAAGAGGACATGAATGATAAATCTAGTCTAGTGAAAAGGAAACTATAACATTTGATGCTTGCAATTAACCAATTAAATGATAATGTTATGGAACACAATGAATAAATGGAAATGAAAATTCTCTACATAAATTTATAGCACAGAAGTAGGAGGAGAACCCCCACAGCTGGGCAAAAATCCACTAGAATCCTACTGCTAAGAAATACTCAGAGGTTGTTTATTCCAAAAACGTAAAATTATTCATTAATCCTAAGAGCAATACATTAGTACAAACCTAATGATTCTATCAGAATACGTTTATTACAGGAAGATTATATTACAGTAACTCTTTTTTGTCTTGTTCATCTTCTGCCTTTTATAGCTTAAACACAAATTCAAAATTCGTAATGGATCCTCTTATTATGAGACTTTGTTGGTTCATGGCTATTCACTACAAGAAAAAATCACATTGGTGAGGGGTGAAAATGGTCACCATAATCTCATTGGAGAGGGTCAAAAGAGCCTTCGTCACCAAAAACTGAACGTCACCAAAGGTGGCATCGCCGAGAGTATAGGTGTTGTGGTGACATTCAAGGTCCGTCACCAATAATGATTTATACTGACGAATAGTGACCGTCACCATTTAATGTGAGCAATGGTGATAGACAATAGCTTCCGTCACAAAAAAACTGAACGTCACCAAAGGTGGCGTCGCCGAAAGTATAGGTGTTGTGGTGACATTCAAGGTATGTCACCAATAATGATTTATAGTGATGGATAGTGACCGTCACCATTTCATATGAGAAATGGTGATGGACAATAGCCTCCATCACCAAAAAACTGAATGTCACCAAAGGTGGCATCACCGAAATTATGTGTTATGGTGACATTCAAGGTCCGTCACGAATATTGATTATAATGACGGATAGTGACCGTCACCATTTCATATGAACAAAAACGATTTTTTGTGATGGACCTTTCATGGACGTCACTATTGGTGCATATATATGGTGACGTTCATTGACAGTCACCATAAATGCATTGGTGACATCAAGGTCCATCACGAATAATGACTATAATGACAAACAGTGACCCTCACCATTTCATATAAACAACAACGATTTATGGTGACAAACCTTTAATGGTTGTCACTATTGATGCATATATATGGTAGCGTTCGTTGACCATCACCATTTTATATTTTGCTGAGGGTCGAAAAATGTCACCATAAGCTCATTGGTGATGGTCAAAAGAGCATCTGTCACCAAAAACTGATCTTCATCATTCCCTATATATGAATATCAGGGCACGATGGAATCGAACCACCAACCTCCTGATTGTAAAGCAAGTTCTCTTCCATTGAGCTAGCACCCTTTAAAGAATTAGACTTTAAACTAGAAATTTCCCATAAAGGTGCAAAGATACACCAAAGGAATAAGAACCATGAAAACCGAAAGAACTCAGTGTCCTTGCTCCTATTTTTATTCTACGACACTCTACAAATTATGATCTTGATCTATCACGTATTTGTGCCGAGTGGTTCTAATTTAATAGTAAATGTTATATTAGATAAAATAAATGAATAAATAAGAGGCCTTACGTGCTAATTTTTAATCCTTACACCAAAATGTCTTAATATTCAAGTCTATGGAACAACTCGATCAAATTTCAAACTGAAGTAGATTTTAAATGGAAAGCCTAAAACTAGCTAAGTAGTTTACAAGTTAACATTATAAATTCTGTTTAATTTATATGACAGGTTATGCCATAACCTTGAAACTAATTTCTTAGCTAAAAGACTTTCTTAAGTCAACAATGACAAAGAAAGATAGTCATGGAAAGAAAAATTCTCTTGTTTTTTCTAATGAGGGTGCATGTAACTTGATAAAGGTTGTATGAGAGTATCAAACCATAAACAGTTTCACTAAAACATGGAAATGACAAAGTGTTGTTAAGCAACAAAGTTTTAGTTGAATATATGAAAAGCATCGAGCTAAATTATATAATTAAACTAAAAGTAACTGTAAAAAAATGAAATTGCCATCATATACCATCTAGTTTGGTTAGTTCTTCAGAAAGAGAAAGTGCAATTGCATGATCCAGCTCCTCATCTTGATTATGTAATGGACCATCCTGAACAAAAATGTCCACATACAACAAGCAATGTTATTGTATTGGTAAGACTTTTCATATAATCTATCAAAACATGTACTATGTAGGAGAATAACTGGTAGTTGAATTACTTCTCTACTCGCATGTACTACCTTTGGTAGTTGAATTACTTGGAAATAAAAATCCTTATTAGAAGATAACGCAAAGAAAAGAAGAAACCTTTGAATATGGATGGCCATCTTGATTTTATAGAGTTATAATTGAATACCAAAGGACTAGGAATGTTGCAACGAAATAGATGGATGGAGTGTAATAAAAATAATTTGGATAATTTAGGTTGCACATATCTTTAAATGGAACCACTTTTTCCTTTTGGATTCCCAGTCTTTAATATGCAAATAAAATTTTTGATTCAACCAAAGAGCACAATATTTTGAAGTCTTAGTTGCCTCAAAGAGGGTAAGGAAAACATTTGGAAACAGGGATGACTTTTGAAATGACCACTTTCAAAACCTTTGGAAACAGAGAAACGAGCACTTCCACACACAGGTCCAAAAGTCATGAATTAGGAGCATGAGCACACCTAATTCAGGGATGATTAAATATGAAATGAATTGGGCTGAAATTATACTCAATTAAACATAAAGCAATGATTAAAATCTATATAAATGACTTAGAAGTCAAACATGACAACTTTGGAATATGGTAGAATGTTGGAATAAAAACTTTGCTCATTATACATTCTCTTTCGTTCAGTTTTGATGCTTTACTTCCAAATTAGGTGTTTTCTTTGTTGGAGATAGCAATCCGTACATCTAGGTTGAACCATTAATGATGCCCACAATGAAGCGGCATGTAGCTCAGTAGTACAACAGCACAATGGCCAAGGGAAAATCTAGGGTAAATCTTTGTATGTATAATTTTCAAGATGGGGATAGAGCTAGTTTTGCTTGAGATTAGGTAGGGGTCCTTAGTCAAAGTGTGGCCTGACGAGGGTGTTGGAAATAAGAATACACACATCTATGTTGAACCCTTAAGGGTGTCCCTAATGAAGGGGCAAGTGGCTCAGTGTTAGAGAAATCCAACCAACCAAGGACTTTAAAGTTTCGAAAATGTTTCAAGTAATAGACATTGTTAATTAGCCTATTGTGCTAGACCAAATGGTGGATGACCTGCATTGGAAAGTGTTTGCATGGGGTAAGTGGCTCAGTTTTTGAGTAATCCAACCAACGAAGGACTTAAAAGTTTTGGAAATGTTTCAAGTAACAAACAATTGTTAATTAGCCTATTGTGCTAGGCCAAACGGTGGATGACCTGCATTGGAAAGTGTTTGCTGACCAATATTGAGGCCCTGCCCAGGTTCAAAACTCAGTTAACCCACCTCATGAAAGGACAAGCGGCTCAGTGTTAGAGCAATCCAATCAGCCAGGGACTTTAAATTTTTAGAAATGTTTCAAGTAATAGAGAATAGTTAATTATACAGTGATATGTGGTTTAACGGTAAGTTTCATTGGGTGAAACTAACGAGACCGTTGTTCAAATACCATTGAGTATATGGCCTCACTGGGTGAAACTAACAAGACTGTGGTTCAAATCCCATTGAGTATATCGCCTGCGATTATCTCGCCTCAAGGAGTAGACTCCCCATTTCCTAGAGTCTCCGCTCTTGCTAAATCATAAGATCTGGTATATCTGGCTTATATCTGGCTTATAGGTTGCTGGATATGCTCTTGGTGTTATAAGGCTCTTGCTAAATCATAAGATCTAGTATAACTGGCTTATATCTGGCTTACAGGTTGCTGGATATACTCTTGGTGTTATAAGGCAGCCACAAAGGTTGATCCTGGACCTCCCCCAGATTAGTCCAAGGAAGAAAGTTTTTGCTAAGCAATATTGAGGCCCCACCCAGGTTTGAAACTCAGTTAACACACCTAGCGTGTCTGTGGGCAGTTGTAAATGCATTAGGTTCAGGAGTATAGGGTCAGTCCCTCATACATGACCCTGGGCCTCCTCAGAGACAGGCAGTAAGTTTAGGAATTCTCCTAATACCCAAAAAATAAAAAATAAAGGAAAAAGAAAGAAATTCTCCTAATACTGAAAAAATAAAGGGAAAAGAAAGAAATTCTCCTAATACTGAAAAAATAAAGGAAAAAGAAAGAAATAGAAAGAAAAATGACAGTAGTTAATTATCGATTCCCGTGATAAAAAAAATAAATGAAATGAAAATAGACAATAGTTAATTAGTAGTTTCCAAATTTTCACTAGCATGTCCTAACATTTTTTGATGTATATGCAGAAAGACTTTGACTTTAGGATGACTCAGGGGTTGCTTTCTCAAATTTTACTTGCATGCCAAAAACTGTTCCGATGTCAACCGACATGGATAAAAAATGATCATAAAGAGATAAAATATGATAAAACTTCAACAAAAAACATGGATGAAGTTCACACTCGAAAACAAGACTAACGTGGGAAGAAACACCTAAAGAAAACTTTTTAAGGTTCCTTCTTTCCACTCCTTAATGATAGGTTTAATAAAATAATGAGTTCTTAATGAAGGTGCTACCTCCCCGTTAAGTTATAATCTTTTGTTCCCACATTTTAAGAGTAAAAGATAGCATCTCAAGGCACTGGGGCTGTTATAAGTGAAATTGTAAGTAGATAGATTGTGATGTTCGGAATTTGTAAGTGACTGGTGTGGAATTCTTAAGCCATGGGTGGTTATTAAGCATGGAGTTAAGCTTGAACCCTGGGGTTTTCCAGTTCATAATTAAGATAAATTATATTCAATGGTCAGAAATTGAAAATTCAGAAGTTGCGTGAAGAGAAACATAGAAGAAGCACCTGTCAAATAGTCTTGGAGAAGAAAGTGTACCTGCAACAGAATGAGCATCGACTCATGCTCAATTTCCAAAGGCCAAAATTATAACCAGTATGTATGGTAGAAGCTGGGAGAACCTGATAAGACTGACCATCCTGGGCAGAAGATGGTTTAGGAGACACCTTGGAGAAGCCAATTGAAGAACCAGTAGGAGACTAGGACGTCTTTATCTTATACAGGTTTGCAATAGGATATGTATTCCCTGATCCTTTCTCTGAATCATGTCTCTTCACCTAATAAAAACTTGAGGGTATTGACCTAGAGGTAGAATGAAATCGGTTTTTCAAGCTTATGGGAATAAATATATTGAGAATAAATGGTTTAGTATTTTCTCCCTTACTCTTACTTGACCCATTTATATAGCTTCCACTTGTTTTCCTCTTGTCCTGCTTTCCTAAAATCCTCTCCTCTGCTTTATGTTTTTCTGTTTACACTTCCTCATTTGATCTCTTCTGCATGACAGCCTTCTTCTCCACCAGATCACTCAGGGACAATTCATAAGCTGATTCAGGCATTCCTTCAAACATTTTCATGAGCTCCTGTCTGCCTTTGGCAATATCCTCTGCCCTGGCTGACATAGGGTATGGATATGAACATGCCGTGTCTATAGATATGGGATAAGAACTTGATCCAGGATGCCATAGCGGAGGAGAGGTACATGAGTTTTCATCTACTTTATGTTGAATATCCCATGAGAAAAAACCTGAAGAACCCAATTCAAAATCCATCATGGATCAACCCAATTCATCTCTGCTCAAGAAAATTTTTTCTTATAGCTTTCCCTCAAACATTTGTTCTAAATAGCTTGTATTGGGATTGATCTACCAAATCATCCCCTCCAAATTAGTGCCAACATATATCATGGGTTGATGGGAAATCAATCAACCGCACAAAGTTAATGGAAATCCTCCCTTTCTTGCTTAGAAAGCGGAGTGGGTCCATAGCACAATTGCGATCTGACTGATTGTCTCTTGCTCCATTATTTTTGCATCTTAATGTCCCTGTCAATGTTGCTGGAACTTTACCTCTGTGAATTTACTCCAAATTTGACATGCTAAGCCCCTCATCATCTCTAATCACCCTTAGTGATTCGATCACCTGCATTTACATAAAGAAGAAAGAATGCATAGAACATCAAGAAAAACCTATTCCACTGCAGAAATGAGACATCTTACAAGAAAATCAAAACTGATGAATATGACAGCTAGTCCACCTTGTAACGAAACGTCTCTACCCCTAGTGAAAATAAGGATGGCTTTACATATGTTTAAGGTTAACCTGCCCGCTGCTCCTTCCTTTGACTGGTTTTCCTGAGAATCCTAGATCTTAAGCTTATAATGATGGGTGCGAGTGTCCTGTCCTCCTATTAAACCACCATATATCATTCAACAACTAAATCCATGCATTTGCACCATTGTATCAGCGTATGAATTTGCATCAATGTACTGAATTAATATGACTTCAAATTTTGAATTTTTCCTGCAAGATAACATTTATCATTAAAAAAATATGATCAAACATGAAGTAATCTCATGAATCCTTCAGATTTATATTGCAATATCCATCTCAAATCGATAGATCCAAAATCTTAAATATTCTTATAACTAGCAATTTCGCCAAGAGGTGCAAAGGAACGCCAGAACATGGATAAGAGAAGTGGGGAGATTGTATAAAGAAATAATAAAGCGAAATATACTAAAAATGAAATACAACCCATGTGAGGCTAATTTAAATTCAATTGTTGTGAATTTTCAAGTGAAAGAAAGTTTGTAACTAGTGTCCGGCAAGCAAGACTCACAATAATTGTTATAAAGAAAAACTTGGAAGTGCAATCAAGGTTTGAGGTTTGATGATGTTGATGAAGCACATATTCTAATTGGTGAAAGTGGCCACTACGAGGATTATTGGGGTTCAGGCTTCTATAGGCAGGATAATACTTTTGAGCTTGAAACAACTTTGCACAATATAGCTTTCATTTCAAATGGTGCAAATACATATAAATCAAGAAATTTGAGACCTTTAAATGTATGGTCAGAAGCAACAACTCCAGAATCTGTGCAAATGCTTCTAAACTCTATTTGAAAAGAGGAAATTAATTTTTATCATTGAAGGAAACTTGTTTGGACCAGACATTGGTGAGTTGATAAGCAGCTCAAAAAATTGGGCAGAGATTATTATGTGGTGTATTTTCAAAGGGCTCAAAGAGTCATTACCTTCTAGATGGCTATATATTTTGGGAGATGGGTTTGAAAATACAGGTAAGAAGAATCAACCAGCATCTGAATGGTCAGGGATGAATTTGAGAAAAAACACCAAAGATCTGCCAATTTTTTTGAATGCCTCTGAGAAATGTGGTTTATTGTTTGATGTCAATTCCTCCTCAGTCATCGATTGCAGGCCTGCACAAAATAAGAATATTATTATGATTGGTCTCTGTTCTGAAGTGAATAATTTTAAACAATATACTCATAACCTAGCACAAAATACAGATTCAAAAAAAGTAAATACGGAAAACAAGAATAGTGGAAATGATGATTTTGGATTTCAAACTGGAGGAGCATATAAGGGCGAGGATGAAGTTCTTTTGAAATTTCAGTGGGCAGAGGAGATAAAAAGGATGGGTTGCAGTAAGTTTTTGGAGTCTCAGGATAGAAGATAAGGGAAAAGAGGAAAACTTCAAGTTCAAAGCATATAGTAATGCCCCCCTGGAAGGAGATATTTTAATTCTCTTGTTCAATCTCAGCAGGAAGTAAGCAATTCCTTTGGTCAAGTCGACATTCAATTGTTAGATTCTCTATGGGATGAAGGTGATGGCATTAGCCAAGAGAAGCAGCTGGACAGGGTTTCACATGAATATATCATTTCTTCATAGATGCAATGATTATCGGAATTATGTTCAAATGAAAGAGATGAGAACAATGTGCAAGAGGCTTTATAATGTTTGATATGCAAAGAAGAGAAAATTCAAAATAGTACATCATATGAGGAGGAAGAAAAAATAAATGTATAGGCAACAAGAACTAAATGGAGGCAGGGAATGAACAAGGAGAATATTCATCTCCATTTATAAGGATTGAAAAAAATTTGGACAATGCCACCCTGGATGTATCTTCTCATCTGGTGAGAATTGATTTTAAACACAAATATATTCAAGGGATGTTGGGTTCTTTATTAGATGAAAATAAGAAAGAAAATTTGGAGGAACAATTCATTATGAGGATTGTGATGTCGTGGAGGAATTAAGTGGAGTCTTAGTAAAAGGTGCCAAGTGGCAAGGAGGCTATTGCAAGAGTGACAATGAAAGGGATACCAGAATCTTTGTTAGATGAGAGAAATCATACATGTTCGATTGTTCCACTGTAAGATGCTCTTTCGGCAGACATCAAGGAAATACCAGATTTGATATTTGATGTAAGCAAGGAAGATCATACAGCAACGCATGCCAAGGACCCTTCTCGGAAGGATCATTTACATGCCAAATTGGAAGGAGTGCCAGACTAAGAAGTGGATGGCATTGCACCTTTGTAGGTTTTGTTAATAATCTAGACGCAAGTGATAATGCAGAAGGTGAAATGTGTAAGTTTTTAAGAAAGAGGGATGTATCAATTGAGGAGGCACGAGAGATTAACACTGTGAATGGATCCTCTTATGAAGTGATGGATGCTTTGGGATAAAGAGAAAGCCATTGGATGTCAGGATCTGTAGTGAAGCATCTCAAAGAGGAGTCCCTCAAGAATGTTCATACGACAAATCACAGGAGATTTAAATTCCTTTATATATCAAAGAAGTGAATGTGCTAGAGTAACTACACATGAAGATATTGCATTTGTAAATGGTGCACGGTAGGTTGGAGTTGGTGATTGATGTAAATGATGAAAGTGATGTAGAGATGCATGCAACACAGGTTGACTGTAAGAATGCAGTAATTGAGGTAGCTTGTTCAATTTATGTTGTTTATTGGATGTGCAAAAATCCAGTGGAATTTAAAGTCGTTAGTTGGAGAAATTCACATAGATAATGTAGGGAAGCATAACACAGGGCCGTTATAGGAAAATGTTGCTTTGGTGGAAAAACAAGGAGTTTTATATTTCTTACCCTGCAAAGGCATTGTGAAAAGCAGTTTTTTGGTGGAAAAGAGAAGAGTTTTGGATTTGTCACTGGAGAAAACCAGTGAGAATGATGTAAGAATGCATGCTACATATGCCCTAGATGAAGGTGTTGCAACAGTACATTTGCAAAGATTGTCATTGTATGCCTGTAAAGAATAAAATTTAGTGAAATATTGAGAATTTTTTGTGGAGGAAATGGAAGAAATGCTTGTTCGATTATTGGAGAAATCTAAACCAGGGGAGAATTCTGTAGGTGCTTGTCAGGATGCTTTTTTAAAGAATCAAATGCAAGGAATGTTCAGTTCATTTTTGGATGAAAGTAGTCAAGCTATTCCACAGAAGCATGCCATGGAGACTGTTGAAGCAGACATCACAATGGTTGGATTGCTAGAGGTTCCAAAACCTTTGGTTCACATTAATGAGAATCCTCGTAAGCATGAATTCAATCAAGGGTTTAAAAAAGTCATCTGGATGGATTTCAATTGTTAGGAAATGACGATGAACATATAGTAGTCAAATCTCGATGGATTTTATAAAAAATTTAGACTGCTCATGTGCTTACCAAATGAAAATATCTGACCAAAATTCTAGTTAACAGGCACAATGAAAATAATTAGTTGTTGAAAGATTCAGGATTTGTTTATAAAAATGTCATGGAAGAGGAGTTTGCAGTCGGAGATGTGAAAATGGTGAACAATAATGAGTGTGTTTGGAAAAAAAAACTCCTAAGTATGCCCAGGTAAGTGTTACAAAGTTGTCATCAACAACCTTGAGTCAGAGAGAAGAGGAGTCTTCTGTGTTACCATGGACTAGTGAAAATATGGCACATACATGTAACCATAAACTAGCTTCTTATATGGAGAAAGCTGAGATAATTTACATGGGTAGTGTAACAACTCGATTTATGGCCTCTGAAGTTCAAGAATCAGAGGATATTTCAAGGCTACATTGTTTCCCTCAGGACAACTTCAGTGAGTACTGTATTATACAATAAAGACATTACTGAGCCAAGTAAAGCTAATTGTGCACAAAGAAAAGCATTATCTGCAATACTAGCACGTGAAATAAAAGAAGATGGCCATTCTTCTCCACACAAATGAAAAACGTCACTTGAAAAACATTTTTCTGTTGGAAGTGCATTTTGTGTAATAACATGTACTTCTAATTATCCAGGTTATGAGGAAGTGGCAACATAGACACTGCAGGCTTTTCTTCTTGCCAACTTACAAGTTGAAAAGGCATGTGAACAAGCCACTCACTATCATAATAGTGGATCACAAATTAGGAAATCACTTGGAACTGATATTTTTACTATTGAAAATGTCCAGGATCTGAATGTTTCATTATTGACAGATTCTAATAAGTTTGACAAATATGTCATTGCTAATTTGAGTGAAAGTGATGCACTGAAAAAATCAGAGACTAAAAAAGTTTCTACTTCAATAGAACCTTTACGTTTCCACAAGGTGAGCTATTACAAGTCTTAATTATTTGATCACTAAATATATAACACCCAAGCATAGTAGAACTCTATTGAAACATGAATTTTAGCTCTACAATGTCTTTAGTTTCGTAATATGTCATTGCTAATTTGAGTGAATGTGATGCAGTGAAAAACTCAGAGACTAAAAATATATCTAATTCAATAGGACCTTTCCCTTTCCAAAAGGTGAGCTATTACAAGTCTTCATAATTTTATCAATAAATAGCTAATGTGTATCATAGAACTCTGTTGGGAAATGAATTTTAGTTCTGCAATGTCTTTAGTTTCATAACCAAGTCTAAATGTAAAATGAGGGAAAGCATTTCTCATTCCTCTTTTATTGGGCACTTCACAGATCGACATAGATTAGAAGCCTCATATTAAACAAAAATCTAATGAATTAATATTGAATGTGTGGGAAAGTGAACTGATGATTGTAGACACAATATGAAGATAGCCAAAACGGGCATGGCAGTAGAGAATGGAGATATTGACAAGACTTATCCATTGGTAGAGGAACCTGAAAATATTGAGAAATCAGTGCAACTTGTGCCAGAAGCCACCTATCCTCATAAACTTAATGCCCTAACATTTCCTATGGAAAAAATTGTGACTTGTGGTTATCAGCAAGCAATGCAAAATGTTCAGTTTAGCATGAAGATAGTGGATAGGTGTGCAAAGAAAACTGAACAATCAAACCTATAATTTCAAAAGAGTGGTGAAGTTGTTGTCATTAGCATGGAAATGTATTATGGAGAGTGATCATAGTAAGCAGACTAGTCTTATGAATGGGGAATTTGAAGAAAGGGGTAAAGCAGTGGGGACTACCATAGAAATAGAGGATGATCCCAACCAGAAAAGTGCTCATATGAAGCCAGAATCTAGAGAGTGTTTTGAGGTAACCAGAACTAGCATAGAAATAAAGAATAGTCTTACTAATATGATCTTTTGAACTTGGAATTTGAACATAGTTTTAGAATAGTCAGAACCAGCATGATTGGAAAGCTTGTCATATCAACTTGGAATCTAAAATTTGTGTTAATGTAGGCTGCAGAGAATTTGAAACAACACCATGAGATGGAAGGAAACCGAAGCCGTGTACTGAGCAATGCATCGAGCAATGAATTGTGACTTCAGATTCAAGTAATTGTAAAATTAGTTCTCATTGTCACTTAAAGTTGCATAGTTAACAGGCATTAGAGTTCAGGTTTGATAATATGTTGTCATGGCCAGAAAGGAAAGTTCTATAGCTGATGGTTTGTCTATCCCACCTGGACTTGCGGCTCGACGTAACGCAATGCAGTTTGACTTAACGACATGTTCGACATAGAAATATTAAAGAAGCTTAAACCACATAACAGAATCAAAAACCAGTAATTCGGATGCAATAAAATAGTAATTTTCCAATACTTCAGAAAAAATGGTTCAACACTAACATAACTTCAAAAATTATTGAACTCTAATGCGGAGCTACAAGAAAATATCTTTATTCAAATCGAAATAAGGCAAAAAAAATTAGAGAACCTTTGAGAAAACCATTGAAAATTACATGCATCTCCCGTCGGAATTTGCAGTGCTCCTTGGGTTTTCACATTTGCAAATAGAAAATTTGGATACCTAAATTATCTGAACAAAAATATGCAGTTAGGAAGATTCACATATTGTTGGTCCTCTGTCTGAATCGAATGTGAAATTGTGCCAAGATGAGATTTCAGTAAGAGGATATTTAAAGGTGAAATTCCACATTTTTAGCTGAAACCAATGGCGTCTGATTGATTGTGTTAAGCCCAATCTTTTTATTGTTGTTGATGATCATGGGCTCTTACCAAAAACCAGTGCACAATGCATCATCCGATGAAGAAATTTTATCTACCCATGTGTGCCATTCACTTTGATTTGGATCATATTAGGGGGGGATTCTACTAGCATCAATATTCTCAAGGGTTTGGCTGCATTCTAAACCATTCTGACGAAAGCCAAGAAAATCATGAATAGATCTCCAATCCTGCATCTTGACTATTGGACTTAGTAGAATACCTGAAGAATGCAGTTTCGAAAACCGCAGATTGTTGAGACTGAAATTGCACCCGGAAGAAATTGTAATAGATCCCCCAATCCTACATCTTGACTATTGAACTTAGTAGAATCCATGAAGAATGCAGCTTTAAAAACCACAGATTGTTGAGACTGAAATTGCACCCAGAAGAAATTGCATTAGGTCCCCCAATCCTACATCTTAACTATTGAACTTAGTATAATCCTTGAAGAATGAAACTTTGAAAATTGCAGATTGTTGAGACTGAACTAGCACCCGAAAGAAATTTCAATAAGGCAGTTGCAAGAACAAGACCCACAACAAAAACCCTAATCACTAAGCGAGCGGGAGATAACAAAAACACATGTTTTGGGCGAGAGAAATGTTATTTTAACTAGATGTCTAAAATTTAAAAGAAAAATTATTACTCCCACCCTCCATTTTTCCAAACATCATTTTTAATATTATGCCTTCAAATATCATTTTAATATCATACCCATTGTTTTTCTTATGGATGTTGAGCGCACTCCGTGAATCTTTGTAATATCAACAATTGATTTAGAAGGAAGCTTCAAAAATTAATTCAATTTCATTCTAATAAATTTATTTTGAAAAGATTGATGGAGAACCACACAATGAGTGGTTTGAAAGGCACGTACCTTAAAAGTTTTATGTGATTTATCCAGAAGATTTTTTAAAGAAATTAATTAACTAATTATTAAAATAAAATTGAGATAAAATAGTAAATTTAGGAGAGGTTTTTGCAACCCATGGTTTTGCTCATGGTATTCCACCTTGCCAACAAGGGGGAATTAACTCAATCGTAGGTCCCAACTAGACCTAATCTCGTTTGGAATGGCTAATCCCAATGGGTTTTAAGGGTTAGGGGAATAATTAGTTAGTGGTTAAGGGACTATGGATTAGGGGCTTAGGGCTTAGGGGAATAGGGGCTTAGGGGTTAGAGTTTTAGGTTTTAGAGGTTAGGGGAATAATGAGATAGTGGTTAAGAGGTTAGGGATTGGGGGCTTAGGGGTTAAGGGGTTAGGGATTGAGGGCTTAGAGGGTAGGGGATTTAGGATCATTTATGGGTTAGGGGAATAATGAGTTAGTTGTTAAATGGGTTAGGGGTTAAGGGAATATTATGCATTTAGAGTTTAAGGGGTTAATATTATGCATTTAGAGGTTTATGGTTTAGGGGGTTAAATGGGTTAGGGGTTGGGAATTAGGGTTTAATGGATTAGGGTTAAGGGGTTATAGGTTTAGGGTTTAGGGGGTTAAATGGTTTAGGGGTTTAGGGGGTTAGGGGATTTAGCAGTTAAGGATTTTAGGGGTTAGAAGTTAGGGGCTAATGGGGTTAGGTTTTAGGGGGTTAGATGGGTTAGGGGTCA
Organism: Pinus albicaulis; assembly: GCA_034641835.2. Classification (NCBI taxonomy): domain Eukaryota; kingdom Viridiplantae; phylum Streptophyta; class Pinopsida; order Pinales; family Pinaceae; genus Pinus; species Pinus albicaulis. The sequence continues at coordinate 655,758,176 of CM076581.1, forward strand.
GGAATTAGGGTTTAAGGGGTTAGGGTTAAGGGTTTAAAGGTTTAGGGTTTAAGGGGTTAGGGGTTAAGGGTTTATAGGTTTAGGGTTTAGGGGGTTAAATGGGTTAGGGGTTTACTAGGGGTTTAGGGGGTTGAATGGGTTAGGGGTTAAGGGTTTAGAGGTTTATGGTTTACGGGTTAAATGGGTTAGGGGTTTAGAGGTTTAGGGGGTTAAATGGGTTAGGGGTTGGGAATTAGTGTTTAAGGGGTTAGGGGTTAAGATGATAGTTTCATTGGTATCTGTTTGTGCACAATAGTTGCTTATTCTTTGCATCTCAATGTAAAAATTTTGTAAGTATTGTTGCTTGTTGCCATGTCTTCTTTATTTATTAATTTATAGTATTTTTTAGCCATTGCTTTACATTTATTGATGAAAATTTCTATTGCAATCAAACCAAATGTATGTTCAATATCCAATTTCAAACTCAGCCACAGTGTTGTCACACAATTTAAGTCTGGAGAATGGCCATCTGATGAAGTCTTAATAACTAGACTGCACCTCATGACTACTCCAGAAAACCTTAAGTTCTAGTGTCCCACATTCATGAGAAATTTGGCTCTTATACCCTTGCTCCACCTGACTATGTCATGGAAATACCCTTTTTTATTGCAAAAACATCCTAATGTTGTTGACCTTGTCCCTTAACAGACCAAGGAAACATATGTGACTGAGAGGAATGGAAATAACTAAAAAGTTGAAGAGAGTACAAAAGACTAAGATGGTTTAAAGGATAATCTTGAAGAATGTAGCAATGTTGAAACAACTAAAAGTTGTCCCAAACAAATAGTTGATAATGCGAAGCCTTCTTCTGTACTATTCAAGCAAGAGTACAATCATGTGAGAGAAAGAAGAGGCCAAGCGACTGATAGGCATAGCCTGGAAGATAGGGTATGGTTCCCTCTTTTTGATGAAATATTTGATCTACATTTTGTCTATCGAAGATTAACCATTTTAACCTTGCCAACAAGGCAGAATTAACCCAATCGTGGGTCCCAATATGTCATGATATATATTAAATATAGATATATATGAGAAGGAATAATAAAGAGATAGATTGATAGAGGTGGCGAGACATATTGGGACCTACGAGAGAGATTGATAGCAGTGGCGAGACAAGGGGAGTCACAAGGAAGAGATGGAGATAAACTGAAGGAGAGGGGAGAGAAGGAATGGAAAGAGAGAGATAGGGAGAGGAGTGAGAGAGGTAGAGAAGGGTAAGAGAGGGAGATATTGACACAAAGATGGAAGGGGGGTAGAAAGAAGGATAGAGGGAGGGATATAGTGAGAGGATTGGAGGGTAGAGAGAGAGAGAGAGGGGAAGAGAGAGCGAGGTGGGAGAAAAAGGGAGAGAGAAGAAGGACAAGAGATAGGACTTAAGAGAGAGGAACCATTATCATAGAAGAAAGAATATGTGACCAAATTATTCTATATGGAGATGGGAGATAGGGGCACCCTACCTACCTACTAAATGTCTAAACCAAATGTGGTGTAAACGTCTGTAATGGTGGTCGATTATACGAGGAGAGGATTTTATGAGGAGGCACTAGATTTTTAATGTGACATGCAAAAAACAAGTACTGAACCTAACCATTTCCAACGACCACACATATACAACAGTGTGAATACAAAGGGAGTGTGAATTGAGATTTCTAATTACTGCTCCTATAAAATAAAATAAAAGATCAATTAAGTAAAAAGAAGATATAAACTAAACTATACTAGAAATGATTTTTGTATTATAGTAGAATGAAATCGAAGAGATAAGTTGTGATGCAGAAATATGCAAATACTATTGAAAACAAGAGAATACCCTCAGAGAATTAAAAAATCCTAAGAGCAGGACTGAACTTTAGAATCTGCCTATCAAAATTTCAGTTTTGTTCGAGCATAAATTGAAGGATGTAAATTCAAGAGTGCAAACACAACACGTACAACGGATTAAAATAAGAAATATATTAGGCCCACTCTACACAAATCTACAATCTAAGAATTCAGGATAAAAAGAGCAGGCTCCAACAAAAATTGCATAGAAGTCTTTATTACTCAAATAGAAGAATGTCACAGCAAGTTGTCATCTCACAAAAGCTCCTACTACAACCTACAAGCTAACAGTACTCACTCTTATTATATATTTCTACAAATGTCTAACTAGTGTGCCCATCCTTTTCATTTATAAGTTAAGAGAAGGTGTTGTTAGAAAACAGGCTAATGATAGCGTTAGTGGTGCATCTCCCTTGAGAATGAGAAATTCCCTCATAACTTTGCCTTGTATGCAAGGCTTTTCTTTTATAGTAGTGCATTATCATAGTATATATAACTCCTCTCCTGAAGGTGCCTCATTCCATAAGTGTGCACTCATGAATGCACCTGAGATGATGGTGTTAATCTCCTCAACTAGTGTGCCATACTTGGTGGGTGTGACCCAAAAACTAATTCGTCTATCCTCGAAGGTGTCGTTATAAGCTTCTAGCTGTATTTAAGAATATTTCTGACTGGTGTACCACAATCTAGCTCTGCAATCCTGGTGTTGCTCAACTTCTCAAGGCTGAGGTGAGACCAACTAGGACCAACTAGGTAATCTAACACTCTTGAGAAAAAAAAAATTCCAATAACCCAAGATTCTCCCCTGACTTGTCAAACTTCCCCTTTGTTAGGAGCTTTGTCACACTATTAACCATATGCAACTTTGTCAGAATGTGGTCCAACAATACTAACTCCCTAATGAACTTGGAATCTTAGGAAATTGTATTGAATATCAATGTGTTTGAAATGGTCATGACACATTGGATTTTCATAGAGCTTGATGTAACTTTGATTCTCACAAGAGACAATATTAGGCTTCAACAACTGATTGGTTGACTCTACAATCAACTTGAAAATCTAGATAACTTCATAATAAGTATATGAAACTGCCATATACTTTGCTTCAGTGGAACTGAATGCAATTGTTGTTTTTTTCTTGTTGATTTAATAAAAATGATTAATAAAATGATAATAATGATGTTTAAAATGAGCCTTATGATGGTCTATTTATACACATTGATTGTTCATGAGGTGTAGGGGTATGTTTATAACATCACTACCCTTGAAAGCTTTTTATTGAAAGCACAGTAATTAGAATTTTCTTTAGTTCAGCACATTTTTGTGGTGGAATGAAGTTTATCATATATCTATTTATACTTTGTAGAGGTTTGACTTTGTTTTTCCTTTGAGTGTTGGTGAGGCTTATTTGTATTTTTTGCATCATAGTCTAAAGTATTTTGACCTGATTGTTTAACATGAAAGCTTTATGCTTATTGGCAATATATTTTAAATAGCTGCATGATTAAGAAATTGTTATGGTTATTTATATTACTAATTAGGTACTACAAAAAGAGGAAGATGTTGAGAGGGCTTGCCTGGGTGACTCTGGGAGCAACCCGGAGGTGGTCATACAAAGCTCTTCTAAGTTACAAATCTAAAGAAATAAAACTAGTGATGTATATGTGGTTGCTCCACCTGGGTTGTATTCGATATATATATTTGGGATGTGTAAGGTCTGTAAAAAAGGCTTCAGCCATCTGGCACAGTTTCCAAAGAGTGATGCACAACTTCGGACAAAGTCTAGTTTGGGAGTTCAGTAATGGCAATAATATTCTAATTGGAGTCGACCGAATGCTCGTGTCTGAAAACAAAATTCTCTTTGATTCACACCTACTTCATAGACTTCATCACAGTGGCATTCTCTCTCTCTCTTTGATCTTATATACTGCTGGAACCTCGGGGCTCCCATATGGAAATCTACAAAGATGATGGGGTTACGCAACAGTGAAGCACACAGCTGGGAATGCCATAAATCTTTTCTACAAGGAATGGGATTATCTTTCAAAGGGGGAGGTGACATTTTGGTTTGGAATGGAAAATTCAAGGGTGCGGGATTACTCGTTAAGGACGAGTATGAAAATAAAATTTCTAAAATGACTCTCGACCCTACGTTGTCTCCTTTTTATATTGCATGCAATCTTAAAATCCCTACAAATATAATATTATTTGCATGGTTATTGTGGAAAAACAGAGTACTAACTTGGGACGTATTATGAAAACAAGGATTTTATGGTCCTGGAAGATGTCCATTTTGTCTCCAGCATGAAGAGACTACTTCTCATATTTTCTTCACATGTACCTTCTCTCTTTCTATTTGGCAGCATTTTGCTGGGCTTATAGGTGACCCTTCTTTGTGTCCTTCTGACTGTATTCAAGTTATCAAATCTTGGGTTGTTGTAAGTTTCTCTTACAAATATTTACCCTTTTATGTGTTTTGGGAAATCTGGAATGCTCGAAATCGTTGGATTTTCAAAGGGGTTCCCCCACAACACTCCAATATTACAGGGAATATTGCTTTATGGATTGATGATCGTCCTTGTATCCCACTTGCTATTAAGGATCTTTCTAAGAGAATCCGGCTTGACAATATTGAGCTCCTGACTTTACATTTTGATGGTGCAAATAAGGATGGCCTATGTAGCTGTGGGGCCTTGATAAAGCTTGAAAATAAGGACCGACATCACATGTTTTGGAATGGAGGTGTTGGCTCAAACAATAAGGCGGAAATTATGAGTTATGGAGTGGGATACTGATTTCTTATCATCTAAATCTCCCTTCAATTCAAATATATGGAGACTCGAAGTACACCATTGATGGGATCAGCGACAGATGTGGAATGCAATGCAGCAATAGTGTTGGTTGGGTACAGTGGATCAAGTATCTATTAGGAAAGTTTCAAGCCTACAATATTCAGCACATACATATGGAGAAAAATACGTGTGCTGACCTTCTCTCCAAAAGAGGGCTGGAGTCCACATATGGTGCTATTCAAATCGTGCATTACAGGGCTTCCACTCTGTTGGACTCTCAATCTTTTCCTCTGCCATAATCTACATCAAGTGAGCCTGATCTTCTCAAGAAAGCTCATTTACAAGCAAGCGGGATATCCTTTTTTCTTATGCTTCTTTTATAGGCTATATCTTCATTGTACATACCAGATCCTTTTCTATTTTTTGCCTTTCTCCATATTCCCATTTATGCTATTTTCAATCAGGTGATGTTCCCACTGACCCTCGGTATGTATCTGGGCTCAGTGATGTTCTATTCAGTTACGTATTGGCTGGGTTTTTTGTGGTTGGTATACGGAATTTTTATGTGTCTTTATGGGCTTTTTACTATTCTTATGATGGATTTGGTTTGCCTCTTCATGGGGTTCATATATTGCCTGCTATCTAGCATATGCTAGAATGGTATGTCTAATGTGCTGTAAAATGATATTTGATCAACGAATATGAACTATTACATATAACAACATTTTTTTGGTCCTAAAAAAAAGGTCGAATCAAAATATTTAGCACACAGGGGTTTCAATCAATGCTGCGGAACTGAAAATTTTTCCTTCTAAGATTATAACCATGATATAATACCTTCAATTCCACTTAGGGTTTCGGACATATTTATGTCTTTGTTGTGATTACACTTTGAATTTGCTCAAGTCCTCCACTTCCACGTTAAGCTACAGAGTATTTATGGTTACATGATATACACAAATCTATCACCAGTGCGGCAAGGCTTCGAATCTTACAGATAAAAGTAAGAAGCATACTAAGTCTTCCATTACCCTAAATTTCGAAAGCTTTGGCACTTACATGGAAAGCTTCAAAAAATTTCATTGAAAAACAATTTTACATGCGATGTTCATATAAAATAAAACGGTTTGACTGAAATGGGTTTAATACAAACTCTCACCTGATTCATGGAGGTAACGAAAAACCAGGTAGTTCATCTCGCAGGAAGTGATCATGATCATGGCCATCCATGCCTCTTCTAATAATCCCACTTGAACCCCTTGGTGTAATGGAGCTAATGGAGCTTTCCGTGGTAGTCTCAGGATAGAAATCACCGTGATTGGAGTCACCGAGATTCCAATTTCTTGAGTTCAACGAAGTGTATCAAATCATAGTTGGATAGCATGGAAGCGCCCTTCCTCCTTCGTTGGACAAACCCTGCAACGCGAGGGAAATAGACGAGGGAAACGAAAAAAATTTATATTCGAAAAATAAAAATCCCATGAACTATTTTTACTCAAAAGCTAAGGAAAAGGGGTTTTGAGAGAGATTATTGAACACAAAATCTACAAGGATTAGGAAAAGTTGTTTCCTACTACTAACTTTTTTATTATGGTATGGTGGTGTAAAACTTTGCATTAAGTAATAAAGTAATGGGTTACAATGGGGTTGGAAAAGATGAGAGTTCAAAAGACTAAGTTGAATAATTTTTGAGGAAGTAGAGATAATTAATGAGTGGTGGTTGAACTTGATGTGAGAAAATGAAGAAGGCAATGAGGATTTGCAAAAGTAGATTAACTAGGAAGAGAGTAGTGAAGTGAGGATGAGAGAGTTGGAGAATTTCAATGAGAAAGGTGACTTGGTGAGTGGATGGTTGTGAAACAAAGGGTTGATGATAAATTTTTCTCAATAAAGAGTGGTAGTCAATGCACCTCAATGAGGTCTAATGAACACACTAGAGTGAGGTTACGAGAGATATGTGATTATAAAGTAGCAGGTTGGATGCAATGTAGGATGTGATTGCGAATGAGAAAGAATCAAATGAACTAATGGGAAACCATATCCTAAGGCCAACAGAGGATGAGAACCTAGTAGTTGGCATGGCACTAAACAATAGCAAATCTGGACTTATACCAACCCCACCCCTTATGCTTCTTAAATACAAATAGGTAACACTACACTAGTGTGTTAATAATGGTTCAAGTCCACCTCGTAGTCAGCTTACTTATGGAGGAAAAATAACAATTAGAGGAAGTAGTATTAAAAATAGTGCAATTTTGAATATTAAGAGTAGCACACTTGGGAGTTTTAGTTATTTAGAGCAAAAAAACAAGAGTTTCATGAATTTTAGTACCTATGATGCTTTGAATTATAACCTAGGAGCATGTGAGAGAAATAATATTAGAGTGATGTACTACTTAAAAATTTAGTCATATGTAAATGCTTTGGAAAAAAAACATAATTATCCACGTACCTTGATATAAAAAAAACCTTAAAAATGTCACTTTTAAAATCTCTTATGTAGTTACCTCATGTCATTCGGGTAGATATCACAATTACTTATGTAAGTAATCGTGTGATCATATTTTTCATTCTCTTAAAGGAACTCTTTCTAGACATGCACCGCATCAAGCATAAATCATCCTAACATATACATTTGATGTAATATAAATCATCCTATGACTATCCTTGAAGAAATTCTCACCCATTGCCTTGGTTATGGTGTAAGGCTTGTATCAAAATGGTATGAGCTTCTTCTAGGAGTTTTCCAATTTCTCTTTATGCAAGTCCAACCATAACTCGTCATCAACCTGAAACATATGTGGATCCGAATGGATTGCGTATCTAATTTTACTTGGAGTTTGCAACTTTCTATAAAATGTCATGAACTCATTATTGAATTTGTTAGATAAATTCCTAAAAATTGGTATCATTGCTTACCTCATTCCAAGTGTTTGTGCTCAACCTAGTCTCCTAAATTGAGTTCATTAATTGTCAACCAGGGTTGGTAAACTGCTGAAGTGTGGTGCACTATATGTGCCTAGTATTTGTTTCTCACTACGTTGTGTCTAGTGTTTTATGATGTTTTTGGTTTTTTTTATGGTTTTATGTTCACAAGGGAAAGAATTGAATGCTGGTGAAAAGAAGCTACTGGTTAAAAATAAAGTGAAGCCTAAATTGGAAAATGACAAATGCAAATACTGAAACAAAACAAAGCCTAAACTATGGCTAGAAAAATACAAAGTTTGATAATGACTTCAAGGAAATAAATCACAACATGAGCTTAAACTTGTCAAATTTATTCATTAAACATGTTTTGGAAGAGCTTGAGAAATGGGCAAGTTAAGTGTAAATGAAGTTTTCCTAACTAAACAATCAAACAATCAACTTACAATGTTACAGCATCTCATCCATGATTAAAGGTCTATTGGAATATATTTGGAAAAGAACATTTGTAGCACCATAAGATTTCTATTCTAGACTGGCTTCTAATTCTGTTCTGCAACTCAATCTATCACCACTAGGCCTTACTCAAAAGTTATATCTTTCTCTTTTTAAAATAGTCTTTGAGAAAAGGCTTGTTTGTGAAATGGTAAAAATGTTGCAAAATACTCTGGCCTTAGACTGATACTAACTTCTGTCCAAATGATTATGTATCAATATGAGGTTGGAACAAAAGAAGTTTTGTAAATAATGAAGACTGTGGTATTTAAATTTAACAACTAATATAATTTAAAAATGCAATGGATGACAACTAAACTGGAGTACTAATACAGTGAGCTAAAACTAAACTAGAGTGCCACTAGTCTATTTGAAGTACAGTGAACAATGATAGACTGAAAAGCCATTATCAAACTGGAAATGAAATGACAGAGCTGAACCACATGTATTCTACCTCCGGAGTGCTATAACGAAATTAACATGCAACTAACCTAAGGAATTATACAACCCATCTCGTTCAGTATGAATGATCTTTTGGAAGAGTTTGTGAGAACAAGTATGGTTTTATCATTCAATGCAATTTTAACATAAACACAAGACTGAAAGCAAATACAACTAAAATCTAAGACACCACAACTACCTCTTACTCATTTTTATGATATTTTGGAAGAGCTTTGTAAGAGTAAGACTAGCTATGCCACTTAGTGTAAAATAGCAACTAAAACCTACAATACCACAGTTATGCCTTATTCATCATAATGATATTTTGGAAGAGCTTATTAGAGTAAGTCCAACTGTGATAATTAACGAAAGAGAATGCAATTAAAACCTAAAATACCACAGTTATGCCTTATTCATCATAATGATATTTTGGAAGAGCTTATTAGAGTATGTCTAGCTGTGATAATTAATGTAAGCAAGTATGAACATAAACTTCAGAAGCTCGCCTAAACTAGAAATAAAAACAAGACTAAAATACTTATCTACTGTATAAACAAGGCCGCTCAGGAGGCAGGGGCCCTCTACCACCAGAGTAGCACGAAATCTAGTTCAAGATCGACTCAATGGGTTCAAGGAAATGCTGCTTCTTTCATTAAAGAGGAATCACTTCAAAACAGAGTATTCTCGGACTTCAAAGATCTAGCAGTCAACCATAAAATCTAACCAAGATCTAACCTTGTCTCTCGGTTTCCCGAGATACATTTATAGCAAATTTACATAATAGAACTTGAGATAATACAGGGATTATTGTCTTTCCATATTAAAATCGAACTAGAACTCTAAAGGTGGCATCGTAATATGACAAAGGACATCTGGACTGTCCTTGTCCTATTAGGAGTCTAACTCCTAGTTTGAGTTCCCACGTGCATAACCACGTACAGAAGTCCGTTCAATCTTCATGGAGAGAAAAAAATTCTAAAGGCATGATGTGGAATATGCCCATGTGTGTTTTTCTCCAAGAGGACATCTGGAACCTGCTTAAACATGAAGACGACTGCAGAATTGGCAACTAGCTACAGAATGTCTGCATTCTGTAGCTAGTCCTAGTTCAAAAACACTACAATGACAAAATCATAAAAAAATAGCAAGTTAGCCATGATATTCATTCTTAATTTTTTTTTAACTAATTTCATTGATCATTTGAGCCTGGGATTAATAATGGACAAAAGAAATGGAGTGGAATGTGGTGGAAGAAAAAAAACAGTCTTGGAGCTCAACATACCCCCACTGCTAGATTCTTGCATTTCCTCATGCAACTATTCCATGAACTCAGAGACCTCTGCAAGAACATCCAACCCTCTTCTTCTGCTTTGCTTGGTAGTTAAAGGCCTTTTGGACTTTCTGATGCCTAACTTGAACCTTAAATTGGTAAGTGCCTTGATTAGCGTTTTGTTTCTCTTTTTCAAATTTTCATTGGCCTTTTCCACTTTGTCCATTTGTAGAGACAGGGTTGAATTCATACTGGTTTTTAGTTTAACTTGCTCCCTCAGAATATCATTCTCAGTCCTGATATGTCTATTAAGTACCTCTAGCTTGTACTTATCTCTTCTTAGCACATCTATTTCGGACTGTGGAGGACTAGGGGTTCTGTCTCTACTTTCTGAAGCTTTTCTCTCCAATGTTTCAACATAGTTGTAAATTTCTTGTTGTGCAGGATCAATTTATGGAACTTCTTCATCAAAATCCTCCTCAGTAGGTGATTCTTCGTCTTCTATGTTTATGACTCCGGTTTGTTTAACTTTTGTTTTCTTTAGTATCCCCCTCAGTCTGTGGCTCCTCCTTGGTTGAGATGGCCCTTCTCCTTTTTCTCTGGAAAATTTTCTTATGATCCTCTCTTTCTTAAGTTGCTTTTTAATCTGAACTGATTTTTCAGAGATCATTTCTTCACTGCTTTCTTGTATTTTTTTACCAATTTCAGTTTTGGAGGATCTCCATCTTCTGCTTCTTTTTGTAGGTTCATGTTCAGGTGGAGGTTCCTTTGGTTCCTCAAAGTGATTTCTCACCAAGAATTTATCCCAATTATCCCCTATTTTTCTCAAATGATGTTCAATCAAAATCTTGACTAAACCATGGTGGTATAAGGTTGTCTCCATAAATTGAATTCTCTTTTGGACGCTTGAAGCCATTTTCTTTAAACTTTGAAGCAAGAAATAGGGCAAATTAAGTTCTTCTTCTAGGAAATGCATTATCAACCTAATATGGTAAACATAGAAAGTACCATATCTACCTTCACAAGTGATGAATTTTTGTAGGATAAGCAACATGTTTCTCCATTTTTTCTTTAATGCAGAACTAGGGATACCCTTTTTAAAAATAGTGACATCCATACCTAGTGACTTGAGTATCTGCTTCCATGATTCGTTATGAAATTCTCTGTTCTTGAACCACCTTTCTCCTTGTCTAGGAAATCCTGTTGCTTCTGCAATAAAAGCCTATGTGACAATGAATTTAATATCTCCAACTTCAACCTCAGCCCCATTAAAAGATCTTGCAAAAGTTTTAGTAACCTCTTTGTGGAAGCCACTGAATTTTTCAAGGAATCGCAACCATCCTGCTTGTTGTAAAATTTCTCGGATTTGGGGATAGCCTTCCAAGTATTTAGTGCCAATTGGTTCTGTTCTCACGATGAGGCCCATAACTCTTCTTCAAACTTCAATTTACCAGCCTTCTGCTCACAGTGAGAATGGTCGTTAACAAGTTGTTTTTTCTCCCCAAATGTTTCCTCTGTTTCACGGTGACAATGGTTGTTACATAGATACCTCTGTTTTATAGAATGAAATGGTTAAGGGTCAGTTGTGGGAAGGAGTGATATGGAATGGTTACGGAATGAATTAATGAGGTGAGGTGAAGGAAACGAATCAATGAGTGAAAAGACCGCAGATATATTTTGTAATGAATTCAAAAATCATCATTAAATGCTTAGTGACGTGACCAATCTAATCACTTTAGCACTTTAACCGTTTAGATTTTGAAATGATGATCGGATATGGGTTTTGAAGTGGTGGAGCAGAAGGAGTTTTATCCAAAGTTTTGCGGAAGGTTTGTTCGACATGATCAATAAAATTAATCAAAACAACTTTTTGAATTATTCATAACTAAACTATATTAAAAATTTTCATGATATGTCATTATAATCATTTCATACCTTTGCCTTTGCTTTGATTTTCTTGTGATCTTCATATGCTTTTTTTTCTCCTGAAAATCATTAATTTTTGAGTCTTCATAACCTTCTTGATCTTGGCTTTTTCATGGATATACAGGATCATTTTGTTGCAAATCAAATGATTGCTGAACAGTGCCTTCAGGATCTGTAGCTGCAGAATGTCTGTCTAGCTGCAGAAAGTCTGATTAGCTGCAGAATGTTTGTTTGATTGCAGAATGTACCTGTAGAGAACTTGAAACATGGAATGCAATGGTTTGGAATGTAAGTGGAATGTTGTATGGAATGAGTGAAGATGGATGATGAAATATGGTATAATGGGATATGTATGAAGTGAATGATGGAGTGGGATGGATCACAACTTATGAAATGGAGTGAAAAAGTACCCTGCAATTTTTGCTGTGGATTATTCAATTGCAGAAAGGAGATCAAACTTAAAGATTTGAAATGGAAATGAAGTGGACCATGAAGTGAAATGGATGAAGTGTGGATGAATTAATGGAATGAAATGAAGTGAAATGAGATGGACCATAAGTGAAATGGATCTGCACTTATGATTTTGTAACAGCTGTTTGCAAAAAAAACAAAATGGAAAAGTTAGAGTGTCAGAAAGATTCTGATTTTCACTCCATCTTTTCTGTATAAACATGCCAATCAATGATTGGTTTTCATGTCTATACTTTATTTTTGTTTTTTTTGTTTTTTTTTTTTTTTAATAAGTCTAACTTCAGAAAATTTGATTAAGTTGATGATTTCAAATACATTAGCTTGGGCCATATGAAATTGTGAGAATTTTTGACAATGGAGCAATAAAAATCAGGACAATAGATGAAGAAGAGGTCACTTTTCTTGTGAATGTTCATAGATTGAAGCTGTATCACAAAACACTCTCAAGAGAAGAATTTGTCAAGAAGTTCCAGGAAAACAGTGATGTGAAGTTGATGAAGAAGAAAGATTCTTCTTCATCAACTTCACATCACTGTTTTCCTGGAACTTCTTGACAAATTCTTCTCTTGAGAGTGGTTTTTGATACAGCTTCAATCTATGACCATTCACAAGAAAAGTGACCTCTTCTTCATCTATTGTCCTGATTTTTATTGCTCCATTGTCAAAAATTCTCACAATTTCATATGGCCCAAGCCAATGTATTTGAAATTTACCTTGAAAATCCTTGAACTTTGAATCAAACAGGAGAGCCCAATCACCTTCTTTGAACTTCTTTTCTTTGATGTACTTGTCATGCCATCTAGCCCTCTACTATTGGACTATACTAGTTTTGTGAACTACATCTTGTCTGATCTCATCCAATTCATTAATTTGCTCCAATCTGTGTTTTTGTGCCTCTGATAGATCAAGTCCTAGCTGAACTGCCATTTTGAAAGTTTGAATCTGGAACTCTATGGGAAACAAAACTTGCTTTCCATAAACAAGTTCATAAGGAGTATGGTTTTTTGTGCTTGTCCATGTAGTTCTATAGGCCCACAAGGCTTCAGGAAGCCTATCTACCTAATCTTTTCTATGTAAATGGACAGTCTTTGTTGGGATCTCTTCAATAACCTTATTAGTAGATTCCACTTGACCATTTGCTTGTGGATGATAGGGAGTATATTTTCTGTGTCTAATTTTGTACCTCTCCATCATTTGTTCCACTAGACTTGATGTGAATTGAGCTCCTTGATCTGTAACAATTTCCCTTGGGACACCGAAACGAGTAAAAATATCCTCAAACAGAAAATTAACTACAAATGCTTCATTAGCAAAAAGTAATGGCTTGGCCTCTACCCATTTGGTAACATAATCAGTGCAAACTAATATATATATTTTTTTTTCTTGATGGAGGAATAATAGGTCCTACAAAATCCAGAGCCCATTTCTCAAAAAGTTCAATATGTACCTGAGGCTGCAATGGCATCTCACCTGAAGGAGAAGGTTTCCCTACGCTTTGGCAACTGTCACACCTTTTGACATACTCTTTAGCATCTTTGAAAAGGGATGGCCAATAATATCCTAAGTGAAGGATCTTATAGGTTGTCCTCTTATCAGCAAAGTGTGCGCCACAAGGTTCATCATGACATGCTTTGAGAATCTCAAGCATCTCATCTTCCCGAACGCATCTCCTGATGATAAAATCTGGACCTGTCTTGTACAACTCATTAGCAACCCATGAATGTTTTTCACTATCATAAAGGATTTTTCTTTTCTCTCTTGCATTCATTATTGAAGGAAATTTCCCTAAAACTAAATAATTAGCAATGTCAGCAAACCAAGGAGTCTGAGTAGAAATTGCAAAAAGATATTCATCAGGAAATTGATCTTCAACTGGAGTGTCATCTTTGATGTTTTGGAGTCTAGATAGGAAATCAGCTACTTTGTTTTGTTTTCCAGGCCTATCTAGAATGGTAATGTTGAATTCTTGTAAAAGCAATAACCATCTTATGACTCTGCCATTAGTAATTGATTTGTTCATTAAGTATCTAATTGCAGAATGATCTATGTGAACAAAAGTTTCATAGCCTGTTATATAGTGTCTGAATTTGTTTATGGCATGAACAACAGCTAAAAACTCTTTTTCAGTTACAGTATAGTTTAACTCTGCATGAGTCAAATTTTTACTGGTATAGTAAATGGCATATGGAATCAGGTCTTTTTGTCCCAATACTGCTCCTAGAGCTGTATCCGAGGCATCTGTTGAAATATGAAAAGGTAACTTCCAGTTAGGTCGCCTTAAAATAGGTGCTTCAGAAATTTTTGTTTTCAGGGTCTCAAAGGTTAGCTGGCCATCAGAATTCCATTTGAATTCATAGTCTTTGGTAAGAAATTTAAAGAGTGGAGATGCTATCTTAGTGAAGTTTTCTATAAACCTTCGATAATATCCTGTAAATCCTAGAAAACTCCTAACATATTTTTGACAACTTGGAATAGATAAGTTAGAGATGACTTCAACTTTTGACTCATCAACTCTAATCCCATCCCCTGAAATATGATGCCCCAAAAAAATACCTTCAGTAAACATCATGAAACATTTCTCATGACTAAGTGAAAGATTTGCTTCTTGAAATCTCTTTAAAAAAATTTCCAAGTTGGCTAAAGCTTCTTCAAATGTGTTTCCATAAACTATGAAATCATCCATATATACCTCTACACAATCATGTATTAGATCTGAAAAAATTCCTAATACTGCCCTTTGAAATGTTGCAGGTGCATTGCATAATCCAAATGGCAATACTCGATAAGCATAAGTACCCCAAGGAAAGGTAAATGTGGTTTTGTCTTGGTCCTCAAGTGCTACTTGAATTTGATTATAACCACTAAACCCATCTAGAAATGAGAAGTACTTTTTGCCAGCTAAGGTATCTAACACCTGATCTATGAAAGGTAGGGGAAAATGATCTTTAAGAGTAGCTTTGTTTAATTCTCAGTAGTCAATACATACCCTCCATTTACCATTTTTCTTTGGCACAATTACCAAGGGAGAAACCCACTGACTATCTGAAATAGGATAGATAAAGTTGACATTCAACAATTTCTGCAATTCTTCTTTAACAATCTCCCTAAGATTTGGATTCATCCTTCTTTGAGGTTGTATGATTGGTTTACAATTTTCCTCTATGTAGATGTGATGAGTGCAAGTCTTAGGACTTATCCCTTTCATATCAGTGTACTCCCATGCATATGCAGAAGAATGTCTCTGTAATATCTTGACTAACTCTTCTTGTTGAGATTTTTCTAGGTTCTTGTTTATGTTTAAAGTTTTGCCTGGAAATATCTCACTTGTAGAGCTGCCAAATTTATCCATAGAATGAAGAGACATCTGTCTTGATGAAAAAAAATCAATGTTGGATTCTTCTTGAAATTGTTCATGTTTATGTTCCGAAGAGGATTCAAATTTTTCTAAAGTATTCAGAATTTGACTATCTTCACTAATTTCTGAAATTGTGAAGAGAGGTTGTAAGTCTTCTTCATCCTCTATCCATTGAGTATCATCTAAATCTGTAATTGTCCTAGTTGGAGGATACAAAGTGAATTTCTTAGTTGAACTACCATCAGAGATGTACATATCACCGGATCTACAACTAATAAAAGCATCAGCTGTAGCCAACCAAGGTCTTCCTAATATAACAGGATGTCCTCCTAGATTATTCTTAGGAGTTAGGATCATGAAATCCACAGGGTACTCCCAAGAATCTAGGGACACTAGAATATCTTATATTATCCCATCAGGTTTGATCACAGATCTGTCTGCTAATTGTAATAATGTGGGTGTAAAGAGAAGAATAGGAAGTTTCAGTTTATCCATGATTTGTCTACTCATGATATTGATTGCTGCTCCTAAATCAATGAGTGTGTTTTGGATCTCAATTCCATTGATGTGAATTTTAACAACTGGATTTCCTGGGTCTAGATACTTTGGAATAGAAATGTTACCTATCATAATGTCTGCTATTTTTCCTGCCAGTTGAATTTTCTTTGTCTCTCTTATTCTTTTTCTTGTTTTCTTCATGCTCAACTCCTTTATTGTTTTTGCTAGAATTGGGATTTCCTTGATGGCTTGTAATAATGGAATCTTAATGAAAACATTTCTTAGCTCATCTAGGAAATCATAATTAGGCACCATAATTTGTTTTTCTACACCTCTATCAGTTTGTAATCTTTCTGGAAAGGGAGGTGTAGGACTGGATGTTGATGGCTGCTCTAATACAGGAGTTGAAATTATTGGTTCTTTTTGTTTTTATTTTTCAATGTTTGGGTCCTGAAAATATGTGTCTTCTTCAAGACTTTTATTTTCTCGTAGAGAATCTTCCTTAGATTTGTCTTGTTCTTGTATAATCACAGAAGGTTTCCCCTTTTCAAGTATTCTTCCAGACCTAAGTTGAACATCACTAAGGTCTAGAGGAGTAATTAAATAAGTTGGAAACTGTTGGCCTTCTATCATATATGTATTCTGAGCATTTTTATTGTTGGGGTTTGGTATGGGTTGAGCAGGCAACTGATTTGATTTTTGAGGAAATGTTAATGGAAGTGGTTGATTTTGATGTTGTGGATTTTGAGGATTTTGTTGAGGATTTTGTTGTCGAGGAAAATGTGGATATGGTGGATACTGATAGTACTGAGAGTATCTTCCATAGGGATTTTATGCCCCTTGTGCCCAAGCTTGAGATTGATTTTGAAATTGGGGCCAAGGTTGCTGCCAAGAATTCCAATTTGGTGGGGGTTGATTATACATTTGATCATGAAATCCTTGTGTTTGGGGTCCTTGCCAAGGCCTTCTAGAGACAAAATTGAGAGATTCTATGGAACTTGTAGGAATTTCCTCTTGAAAGACATCTTTAAGACCAGGAAGTGAAGGAAAAATATTGGTCTCATGTTTTTCTATAAAAATGACACAGGTCTCTACAACTTTTGCATCCAAAGGACACTCTCTTAAGGCATGCTTCTTTCTACATCTGGGACAAAATATTGCTAAAGCATCAGATTCAGCTTTTTTCTTGTTTTGTAACTTAAGGGTGTCTATTTGTTCGCTAAGACTCCTTAAGATGTCAGATTTGAATTCATCAAGAATATTCCCTATCTCTGCCCTACTTACTTTCCCAGAAGCAGACTTACTTACCCGTGCAAGAGCAAGGTCTCTTAGACCTTTTACAGTTTTAGATTTCCCTCTTGAAAGGTTGATACATAACTCAGCTATTTCAAGTAATGTGAGCTGAGATATATCCCCTTTTCCCATCATGTTAAGGATATCCAACCATTCATCCCTAATTTTTTTCAACAAGAGAGCTTTTAAGGTGTCTTGATCTAAGTTTTCCATTTTTTCTCTTTTGATGTTGTAATGAAATATCTCCAACAAATCTTCCAAGTTTTCATCTTATTTTTGTAACATCTTAAACACTTCCTCCTTATGATTGACTGGCATACAATAATCCAAATACCTCTCTATAAATGCTTGTTTCATGTCTTCCCATGTCCTAATAGAACTATTGATCAAACTCATAAACCACTTCAATGTTGCTCCTTTCAATGTTGAAGGAAATAGTTTAAGTTTTTGAGCATCTTGTAAGTAGTCATAAGTTCTACACAGGATTTCAAATTCAAATAGGAAGGTTTCAGGATCTTTAGTTTTAAGTCCATAGAAGTTTGGAAGGACAGAGGGTGAAATGTTTTTCATGGTTGTATTGGTTTCTTCATCTACTATAGGAAACCCAAAAGAGCTTCCCATCTCTCTTCTACCTCTTCCTCTACCTCCTTCACCTTCTACACCTCTACCTCCTTCTCCTCTACCTCTACCTCTACCCCCTCCAAATAATGTGTGTTCTCCATTAAAGACTCCTCCTCCCCCTTCTTCTGCCATAGTTGATTCTTCTATGGAAGTGGAAAAGTTTGTGTCTCTAGCAGGGGTCCTTGAATCTTCTTCTAAGGCAGGTTCAGTGGATGAAGTGGAAGGTATTTCTAATGGAATATCAGATCTTAAGTCCTCTGGGAGTCTCGGATCAGTAAAGGATGCATTGTGGGTCTGATTTCGAGCTGTACTGGCTCTTGGTCTAGGTGAAACAAGTGGTGTTCTAGGAATCAAACTTCTGCTTCTACTTTTTATGAATCTACCCCTTGAGTCTCTCTCTCTACGCATATCATTGTTTTTGGGAGTTAAGAAACAGGGCTACCTAGTTACACTTCCCCCGACAACGGCGCCAAAATTTTTGTGCTCAACCTAGTCTCCTAAATTGAGTTCATTAATTGTCAACCAGGGTTGGTAAACTGCTAAAGTGTGGTGCACTATATGTGCCTAGGTATTTGTTTCTCACTACATTGTGTCTAGTTTTTTATGATGTTTTTGGTTTTTTTTATGGTTTTATGTTCACAAGGGAAAGAATTGAATGCTGGTGAAAAGAAGCTACTGGTTAAAAACAGAGTGAAGCCTAAATTGGAAAATGACAAATGAAAATACTGAAAAAAAACAAAGCCTAAACTATGGCTAGCAAAATACAAAGATTGATAATGAATTCAAGGAAATAAATCACAACATGAGCTTAAACTTGTCCAATTTATTCATTAAACATGTTTTGGAAGAGCTTGAGAAATGGGCAAGTTAAGTGTAAATGAAGTTTTCCTAACTAAACAATCAAACAATCAACTTACAATATTACAACATCTCATCCATGATTAAAGGTATATTGGAATATATTTGGAAAATAACATTTCTAGCACCATAAGATTTCTATTCTAGACTAGCTTCTAATTCTGTTCTGCAACTCAATCTAGCACCACTAGGCCTTACTCATAAGTTATAGCTTTCTCTTTTTAAAATAGTCTTTGAGAAAAGGCTTGTTTGTGAAATGGTAAAAAGGTTGCAAAATAATCCGGCCTTAGACTGATACTAACTTCTGTCCAAATGATTATGTATCAATATGAGGTTGGAACAAAAGAAGTTTTGTAAATAATGAAGACCGTGGTATTTAAATTTAACAACTAATATAATTTAAAAATGCAATGGATGACAACTAAACTGGAGTACTAATACAGTGAGCTAAAACTAAACTAGAGTGCCACTAGTCTACTTGAAGTACAGTGAACAATGTTAGACTGAAAAGCCATTATCAAACTGGAAATGAAATGACAGATCTGAACCACATGCATTCTACCTCCGGAGTGCTGTAACTAAATTAACATCCAACTAACCTAAGGAATTCTACAGCCCATCTCGTTCAGTATGAATGATATTTTGGAAGAGTTTGTGAGAACAAGTATGGTTGTATCATTCAATGTAATTTGAACATAAACACAAGATTGAAAGCAAATAAAACTAAAATCTAAGACACCACATCTACCTATTACTCATTGTTATGATATTTTGGAAGAGCTTATTAGAGTAATACCAACTGTGATAATTAACGAAAGAGAATGCAATTAAAACCTACAATACCACAGTTATGCCTTATTCATCATAATGATATTTTGGAAGAGCTTATTAGAGTAAGTCTAGCTGTGATAATTAATGTAAGAAAGTATGAACATAAACTCTAGAAGATCGCCTAAACTAGAAATAAAAACAAGACTAAAATACTTATCTACTGTATAAACAAGGCCGCTCAGGAGGCAGGGGCCCTCTACCACCAGAGTAGCACGAAATCTAGTTCAAGATCGACTCAACGTGTTCAAGGAAATGCTTCTTCTTTCATTAAAGAGGAATCACTTCAAAACAGAGTATTCTCGGACTTCAAAGATCTAGCAGTCAACCATAAAATCTAACCAAGATCTAACCTTATCTCTCAGCTTCCCGAGCTACATTTATAGCAAATTTACATAATAGAACTTGAGATAATACAGGGATTATTGTATTTCCATATTAAAATCGAACTAGAACTGTAAAGGTGGCATCGTAATATGACAAATGACATCTGGACTATCCTTGTCCTATTAGGAGTCTAACTCCTAGTTTGAGTTCCCACGTGCATAACCACGTACAGAAGTCTGTTCAATATTCATGGAGAGAAACAAATGCTAAAGGCATGATGTGGAATACGACCATGTGTGGTTTTCTCCGAGAGGACATTTGGAACCTTCTTAAACATGAAGACGACTGCATAATTGGCAACTAGCTATAGAATGTCTGCATTCTGTAGCTAGTCCTAGTTCAAAAACACTACAATGACAAAATCATAAAAACATAGCAAGTTAGCCATGATATTCATTCTTAAAGCAATTTTAACTAATTTCATTGATCATTTGAGCTTGGGATTAATAATGGACAAAATAAATGGAGTGGAATTTGGTGGAAGAAAAAAACTTTCTTGGAGCTCAACACCAAGTTTGGGAGGTATCTTCATGTGTTATTCCATGAATATAGCTACATCAATTTGTGTCAATTTTTTGGGACCTCCGAGCAAACCTGAAAAGAATTTTGGGCAATAGAAATATGAAGATTTATGTCAAATTTCTATTGAAAATATGGAAGGCTTTCAACATGCGTATGTGGATCCTCATAATTGTATACTCTAAGGACATCTACAATAATCATATGGGTATTTTTTATTTATTAATCTAGGGATGGAAGGTAGTGGATTTGGTCAAGCTTGATGTCTGTCATGGACGAGAGGTTAAACCAGAAAATACTGAGGAACCTACCATCCCTATTAGGAAATATGGTCTTTGGAAACCCAAAATGAAGCAAAATATGCTCGAAGAAGAGCTTATGAGTGGATTTTGTTTCAACAGTCTTCTTATAGGGTGCCAAAATTCTCGTCCGAAGGAGTGATCAACAACAACAAAAAAACCTAGATGATGTTGAGAGGGCTTGCTTGGGTGACTCTGGGAGCAATCCAGAGGTGGTCAGACAAAGCTCTTCTAAGTTACAAATCTGAAGAGAAACAACTGGTGATCTATATGTGGTTGCTCAGCCTAGGTTGTATGGAAAATCTTGGCAGAGATTTTTTACCTTTCTGTGTCTTCACGAAAGTAGATTGTCTGGTCACAGAATAAGATGACTACATGTAGGTGACGGTTCTGTAGTAATTTCTCAGCCTTATCTTCAGAATGGCTAACAGAGAGGATCAGGTTTGAATAAAGGATATAATTTTATGGATTTGGAGATTTAGAGTTAAAGAAAAAATTGTGGTGATGTTTGGATGGGTGCTAATTTGAAGGGTTTTCCATTTTTATAATTTTCTTTGTTGTGATTTCTACCATGCTACCTAGTTTCTTTCTTGTTGCCCTAGCATTTTAACTTTTTCGATGTCTATCTCTCTATTGTTTCTTGCCCCATTTGAAATGTCATCCTTATTTGGTAGGTGTTTTCTTCAATATAGTGTGAATATTTTTCCATCACACACCTTCTGTGGGTTTGTCTACGCAAATAGCTTATAAGGCCCATTCATCAGGGTATTTGATGAAATGAAATGATTATCGATGATCACCAACTAATGGTACCTGCAGAGATTTACTCTAACAATTCTACAGTTTTCCTATGTGAACAATTATACAACATTTTAACCTTATGAACTAGTCTCCTCTGTTCTCTTAGATGATTTTATAAGCACTTATTGTTGTTGTCAAAGCTTTTACTCTCTAGTCCCTTTGAGCTATTTTAGTTATTTGTGGACATTGATCTATTTTAGTTATTTGTGGACATTGATCTATTTTCATTTCATTTATTCAATTTTTCTGGCTGTTATGCATTACCTTTGGCCAGTGCCTTCTTTCTTACCTATGCTTTTTCTGCTTAAGCATTCCATCCAGCCAGAGCAATAAGGGCAGCAGGAGCCACACAGTCCAGCCAGAGCCCAGCAGGGGTAGCGTAGAGCCACGCAGGGCTGACGCAGGCCTAGTCAGGGTAGTGTAAGCCCTTCAGGTGTGACGCAAGCCCTTACTGAGCAGCAAAGAGTCTGACGCAGGCCAGTTAGGCTGATGTAGAGGGATTCAAAGTAGCGTATTACTGTCGTTTTTATTTCTCTGCTGGGTGAACCAGTTTTGTTGCCCAAGATTATTGTACTTAGATTCCGCATAATAATGAAAACCCTCCAGATCTAGCTACACCGGTTTTCCCACATTGGGTTTTTTTCCGGGGATAGTTCTCCAGAAAATCTGTGTGTCACTTTGTCTATGAGCATGTTATTTAGTATTTGATCTGTATGTATAAGTTGCTAGTTGTATTTACTATTTACATCGCTAATTTATTGAAAATTTTAGAAATTAAATTGTAACTTAATTCAAGTAGGAGAAGTAAATCAAGATACTGCAATAAGGATTGTTAGATTAAGAAATTTTCACATTCCCTAGGTCTAGCCCCATTAGGTCACCTAGGGCAACAATTTCCCAGGAATCTAGCTAGAGGAAAAATTCTATCTCCTAGAGGCAGCTGCGTTACTGAGTGCCCTCACTCTCCTCAGAACTTGGGCCAATTCCATCAGTGGAATCTCCGCATACCTCAAGCCCTATCTCTAGGATCAATTTTTTCATAGGTGTTCCCAAGGATAGAACCTACTAGGATCAATTTGACCTATCGAAGTAAAAACACTTCTCTGATCCTTTCCCATCACCTTCTCTAGGATAGGAACATCATTCGTTGCTAAATTCCATCCTCGAACCTGGGCTGGGTCCACTTGGCCCCATGTGGTCCCATTTGGTGTCAAAGGCCTTTCATTAAGGACCATTTGGGAATCCAAGTTCCCAAAGGATTTTAGGGATTGAGAAATTCATTAATAAGTCTTATTCTTCTCCCTCAACCCTTCCATCCCCCTCCTTTCTCCCTAGAAGATAATTCCTTTGCTTAAAAGGAAAGGATGTCCCGCTCTTTATTTTATCTTAGGGAAAGGGTTTCGAGGGTCACTTCCCACGTATTCATTTACCTATACTCTACAAGTGACTTCGTAAACTACTGGGAATCCACCCATTGCTGAAAGTACATGAATAACAAGGATCCTTAGCTATGGCGACAATGGGCTAAGCCTCCATCGTTTCCCTTATCCTAGCAGTCGTCCTCTTAGGATCCCCTTTTAGATCTGATACTAGTTTGAGTGGTAAAAAGTTGTTCACAATTCCATTTGTCAACAACTCTTTGGTATGCCCAATTTTTCCATACTACAGGTCCAAGATGAGAATTCCAGGGCTATGTAGGCCGCCCTTCTTCTCACTGAATCAATCCTCTACAATATAGTGAACTAGGGCTAGTTGGTTGGCCCACTTCACTGTTACTTTAGTCCTTCAAAGTATGCACATCCTCAGGCCCTATACACCTGCTCTTCTACCAATTTTGTTTTCCTTCAATAGAACAAGATTCAGGGCTCTTCTTTGACAATAACCTAACAACCCTCCTATTGGCAATATGATGAAGAGTGTTGTCCTTGATGGCAACCCACTTGATGAAGATGATGGAAACCTACTTAATGAAGTTGTTCTTGATGCTTGATGGGTTTATTAATGATGTAAATCTGATTTTCTACAAGTAGCTCAGAAGTACCAGAGAAAGAAATATCAGTAAGGGCCAAAACAATGATGAAAAGTGTGTGACACAACGCATACGTGGGTTTGTTAAGGAGAAGTAGCGTATGCACGCGGAAAATTACATGCCAAGTCGCATATGCCCAATTGCGCTCTAAAAGAATAAAACCAGGGGTTACTACCATGGTATTGACCCATTGTATTGAGCGCTGGATTGTCTATGTGATCCCATCCAGGAATACCATCGGAAGTTGTGTGGTTTTGGCTCATGGTATTGTCAAAGGCTAGATCTATTTAAGGAGAAGAAATTCATTGTGAAATGGGGGCATGAGTTTGGGTTTGAATGGATACTTCACTCTGAAGTATGTTTGAATGGAAAGGGGAACAGTTTGTTTGATAGATCTAAATCTATGATGCACCTATGAAGAAAATGATGAAGAGGGATCTCTAGATCTGAAATGTATATGTATTTTATAGATCTGTTTATGGAATGATTAGATCTGTGATATGGCGAATCTGTGTTGAACTAAGGAATGAAGATCTAAGCTTTTTATCTGTTCTGGAGAGCTGCATTGCCCTAAAATGTCTGAAGATCTATACACAGGTTCGTCGAGGAGAAAGCGCATATATACGCGGCTTGTATTCAGCGAAAGCGCGTATGGGAATTGAAATCAGCTCTGAAATGTGTGCAGATGTATATGCTGGTTGTTATTTCTGAAAGCGCGTATATACGCATGATCAGTGAAGAAAAAGCGCATATGTAATTTAGGGTTTGCTGAAGTATGTGGTATGAAATGTCTGATCTGTTCTGCTGTTTTACTGCTATCTGTCAATGATGATCTGGGTTGTTCGAATATTGATTATGCTACTATAGAGCAAGTTGTTGGTTTGATTAATGTTCCTTGAACTTAATTGTGTGGGTTGGATCCAGTATGAAAATTGATGAAACTTGGTCCACAAAGGTGCTAAAGGTTGAAGCCTTCAGTCAGGGGGTTGTAGCTCCCTTCCAGGTGAGGCTGGTAAATGAGAGCAGGGGGTCGTAGCTCCCTTCCAGGAGAGGCTGGTAAATGAGAGAAGGTTGTAGCCTTCTGGAGGTGGGTGCCTGTGTGCTGGTATGAGTCTGCGCCAGTACATGGTTGTAAGATGTTTTCTCTATAATAAAATATTGAAGGCTGAGACAACGGCAGTGGTGGTTTTCTCCTGACTTGGGTTTCCACCTAAAATCCTGGTGTTCATGTGTGATGCTTATGTGTGATGGTTTATTCTGTTATTACTGCACATGCTTACTATTAACTTAACATCAGATGAATGAATGTTGCAAAGAACTAAGTTAAGAATTATCTGTATAATTATATCTCTGTTCATACGCGATTTTTATGAAGGATATCCACGTGTATACGCCAGTTGGATTCAGCTAAGTAATGTATGGGTTTTAGTGAATGGAAAAGTAAAATTTTTTGAGTAAGTCCTAAATACTGATTCACCCCCCCCCCCCCCCTCTCAGTATTTTTCCCAACAATTGGTATCAGAGCAGGTCCTTCTGCTGAAGCTTGGTCGCTTGAAGGAGATCCGTCGAAATGGGAAGTCATGAAGGGGTAATG
Organism: Pinus albicaulis; assembly: GCA_034641835.2. Classification (NCBI taxonomy): domain Eukaryota; kingdom Viridiplantae; phylum Streptophyta; class Pinopsida; order Pinales; family Pinaceae; genus Pinus; species Pinus albicaulis. The sequence goes on from CM076581.1 coordinate 655,783,438, forward strand.
TATGTAAGGCCACCTCTATTCAATGGAAATAATCTATTATTCTAGAAGATACGAACAAAAGCATATCTGCAAAGTCTTGGTGCATAAGTATGGGAAATCGTGGAAGAAGGTTATCACTATCCAGCAAGTATTCCTACTGATGCAGCAGAAAGGAAGAAATATGAAATCAATGCCAAAGCCGTCAATGTCTTATTAGGAAGCATGTCTAAACCAAAATTTGCTAAAGTGATGCAACTAAATTCAGTAAAATAAATATGGGACAAAATCATTCTGAGCTATGAAGGAGATACAAAGGTAAAAGGTGCAAAACTCCAGACTCTTAGAATTGAATATGAAAATTTAAGGATGCATAGTGATGAGAGTATTCCCAGTTTATTTTTACATCTTGATGATATTGTAAATTGTATGAGAAGTTTGGGTGAAACCATAACCAATACTACTCTGGTGGAAAAAGTCTTAAGATATTTAACTTCAAATTTTGAGTCAAAATTATCAGCTATTGAAGAAAGGCAAGATCTGAAAACTCTTACTATTGTTCAACTAAATGATATTCTGACTTCTTATAAAATGATACAAGGCGGTCCCTCTCAAATCAAAGAAGCTGCTTTTAAGGCGTGTGCAAAAGGAAAAGGAAAGGAAGTTGTCAAGGAATCAAATTATATATCAGAAGAAGAAGAAGCAAATTTTGTGAGAAGACTCCAACCAGGTACTGGAAGATTCAAAGGTAAGATTCCCTTCAAATGTTCTGATTGTGGAAGAGTTGGTCATTATGCTGCGAAATGTCCTTATAGAGAAAATCATGATAAAGGAAAACAATTTGTAAAGGGAAAGAGTTATTATGCAAATGAAGATAATAATGAAATGTCAAGTGAAGATGAAGAATATTTTGACCAAGATCTGAAAGTTCTCATGGCAAGGAAGAAAAAGAAGAAGGCTACTCAAAGAAAGAAGATACCTCAGAAAACATGTGCAGCAGAAAATGAAGAAGAGGAAACAGGTATTGATTGTTGTTCTTGTAATCCACTTTCTTGTGCATGCAATGATGAAGATAGTGAAAGTAACAGTATAAGTCTAGAAGCAAATCTCAAGATCAATGATGAAAGCAATTATTGGAATCAATTTCATAAGAGAGAATCGACCTACAAAGATATGATCTCTAGAATGAATGAACAGAAAGAAATACTGAATGGACAGATAGACAAGTATCAAAAGTTGTATGTTGATGCAACCAATCGAAGTGAAAGACTTGAAGCAGAAATCATCTCTCTCAAAGAAGATCTGGAAAAATCAAATAAGAAGAATGAAGAACTGCTACAAACATGTGAAGAACAAGAAAATTGGTTGAAGGAAGAGATTTTAAAATTGAATGATCAAGTAGAAGAAGGAAGAAGGAAAGAAGAAAGCATGAAGAAGCAATGCCAAAGTTTGGAGGTTGAGGTAAATATTTTGAAAGGTAAATTAGAAGAAAAAGATAAACTCTTGAGGTTTCAAGATAGTACTAAGATTCTGGACAATATTATTAGTAGTCAAAGGTCTCCCTCTATTAAATTTGGTCTTGGTTTTCATGAAACTGTTAAAGGAGAATCTAGTTCACAAGGAAGTGCTAAAGATTCAAAGAATATCAATGCAAAACCTAAAGTGTTGGAAGAAACAAAAGGTCAACCGAAAATCATGAACTCTCAAAATAAATCATTCCCTCCTTTGATCAATAATGTTGAATGTTTTAAATGTCATAATTATGGGCATGTTGCAACCAATTGCAGGAGCAGATTGTTTCAGTCACAAACAAGCAGATTCTACACAGAAAGGTACTCAGGTGTCTTCAAGGGGTATTGTTTTTGATGCAACAAGTATGGTCATAAAGCAGCTGATTGCAATAGAAGAGAGAATAGAAAAACACATTATGATCCATATGTTTACTTTTCTGGTCACATAAGATGTTATGCCTGTAACAAGTATGGACATGTAGAAAAAGAATGCAGGATGAATATATCTGAGAAAGTGGACAATTTCCAGCACAAAATTAGAAAGTTCAAGAAAAGTTTGAAAAGGAAGGAGGACTGGTTAGAAATGTAGGGAATATTGACCCTACTGTAGTCATCCGCTTCTAAAGCTTATTTCTCATAATGACTGCATAAATGATGTGAGATACATTCTGGTGATTAGTAATGTATCATCACAGGGGGAACGATGTATGGTGATTCTCATGGTTGATTTGGTTATTCTGGTTATGTTTATTTCTGACAGAGCATCTGATGTGAAGAAGACAGGTATAGGTGGTACAAACTCAGGGGGAGATGAAGGAATGTGAAGTTTTCAATGTTTCACTTTCTATACGCGGGTTCTATGAACTAAAGCCGCCTATACATGTGAGTTCCAGTGGAAACAGTCGCGTATACATTTATGATAAGAAAATTAGTATGATAGCTAAAGATCAGGAGCACAGGTTCAAGGGGAGCATCAGTCTGACTACTAATGATTGTATTATTGGCACTGTATCTGCTTATTTCTCAGTTCTAAATGATGATGACATGATACATGGTTTCTTATGATGAGATTATGGATGAGCCCTATTTGCTTTTTGCTGAAGAGTATTCTTTATTTTCACACATGGATGAGATGGAAGTCTTATGATTCAGAGTTAAGGACAGATCATGCAGAGATTGTTGCTGATTACTTGCTATTGAAAGAGTTTCAGGTTGCACAAGCTAAGGAGGAGCCTTGGTCATATAGAAAGGATGCTTGGATGGAAATTTTCAGGGGGAGAATTAGCCTTGCTGAGCGTAATGCATTGTTGGCATTATGATGATTCTGAAATAAGATCTCTCTCTCTTGAGGTCTTTCTGGTTCTGGTCATATAAAGTCATATTTGTAATTGGATGAACAGGTCATGTTGAGACCTATGATGTAAAATTGTAATATTCAGTCATGTAAGGACTTGATCAAATATGTAAACCCACTTGGTTGGGTACTTGAGTCAAAATGTGTAAACCCTCTTGGTTGGGTAGTTGAGTCAAATTGTGTAAACCCACATGGTTGGGTATTTGAGTCTCATATGTAAATCCACTTGGTTGGATCTTTGATGTAAGTATGAGTCCTTGGAGATAGGAAGGTCATAGAGTCATGTACTTCATTGAAAAAAATATGTTTGAAGATTCAGCATGAACTCGGGGGGAGCATGGTAACTTCAGTGCACGTCAGATCTACATCGCTCTTCTATCTACATGAGGAGAAAACAACTTTGTGTTGGTTTTGATCAGCCCTTTGCCCTTGATGTCAAAGGGGGAGAGTGACATGGTGTTTGAATAGGGGAATAATATCATTATGCCTTAATGTATCTATCTGTTGTGGTGATCAAACACCACCGTGGTTGCCATCAAGTCCAAAGGGGGAGATTGTTGGCAATATGATGAAGAGTGTTGTCCTTGATGGCAACCCACTTGATGAATATGGTGGAAACCTACTTAATGAAGTTGTTCTTGATGCTTGATGAGTTTATTAATGACGTAAATCAGATGTTCTACAAGTAGCTCAAAAGTACCAGAGAAAGAAATATCAGTAAGGGCCAAAACAATGATGAAAAGTGTGTGACACAACGCATACGCGGGTTTGTTTAGGAGAAGTAGCGTATGCACGTGGAAAAGTACGTGCCAAGTCGCGTATGCCCAATTGCGCTCTAAAAGAATAAAACCAGGGGTTACTACCATGATATTGACCCATTGTATTGAGCGCTGGATTATCTATGTGATCCCGTCCAGGAATACCATTGAAAGTTGTGTGGTTTTGGCTCATGGTATTGTCAAAGGCTAGATCTATTTAAGGAGAATAAATTCATTGTGCAATGGGGGAATAAGTTTGGGTTTGAATGAATACTTCACTCTGAAGTATGTCTGAATGGAAAGGGAAACATTTTGTTTGATAGATTTGAATCTATGATGCACCTATGAAGAAAATGATGAAGAGGGATCTCTAGATCTGAAATGTATATGTATTTTATAGATCTATTTATGGAATGATTAGATCTGTGATTTGGAAAATATGTGCTGAAGTAAAGAATGAAGATCTGAGCTTTTTATCTTTTCTGGAGAGTTGCATTGCCCTAAAATGTCTGAAGATCTATATGTAGGTTCGTTGAGGAGAAAGCGCGTATATACGCGGCTTGCATTCAACGAAAGCATGTATGGGAATTGAAATCAACTCTGAAATGTGTGCAGATGTATACGCGGGTTGGTATTTGTGAAAGTGCGTATATACGCAGGATCAGTGAAGAAAAAGCGCGTATGTAATTTAGGGTTTGCTGAAGTATGTGGTATGAAATGTTTGATCTGTTCTGTTGTTTTACTGCTATCTGTCAATGATGATCTGGGTTGTTCGAATATTGATTATGCTACTATAAAGCAAGTTGTTGGTTTGATGAATGTTCCTTGAACTTAATTGTGTGGGTTGGATCCAGTATGAAAATTTATGAAACGTGGTCCACAAAGGTGCTGAAGGTTGAAGCCTTCAGTCAGGGGGTTGTAGCTCCCTTCCAGGTGAGTCTGGTAAACGAGAGCAGGGGGTCGTAGCTCCCTTCCAGGAGAGGTTGGTAAATGAGAGAAGGTTGTAGCCTTCTACAGGTGGGTGCCTGCGTGCTGGTATGAGTCTGCGCTAGTACATGGTTGTAAGATGTTTTCTCTATAATAAAATATTGAAGGCTGAGACAATGGCAGCGGTGGTTTTCTCCCGACTTGGGTTTCCACCTAAAATCATGGTGTTCATGTGTGATGCTTATGTGTGATGGTTTATTCTGTTATTACTGCACATGCTTACTGTTAACTTAACATCAGATGAATGAATGTTGCAAAGAACTAAGTTAATAATTATCTGTATAATTATATCTCTGTTCATACGCGAGTTTTATGAAGGATATCCACGTGTATACACCAGTTGGCTTCAACAAAGTAGTGTATGGGTTTTAGTGAATGAAAAAGTAAAAAGTTTTGAGTAAGTCCTAAATACTGATTGACCCCCCCCCTCTCAGTATTTTTCCCAACACCTCCAACTATACTTGGCCTACCATCCATCTGCCCAACCACACTCAATTCTTTTTACTGATCTAGGGCCCACAATATTATCTTCATCTAGGGCTCTTCAAGTCTGCCACCTAACAATGGTTTGAGTCCTCTCAAGATCACTATTCTTGTGTATTGACAATTTGATATTTGTTGTCCAATCTATGAACAAATATGAACTACTCCTCTTATCATACTTCTAACAATCTGTAGATGACTGAACTAGGGTCAAAAATCAACCACTAATAGTCCATTTACTAATTTTGTATAGGTTTCTTCAGATATTTGTCTAAAAATATATGGAAACTCCACCAAAATCAACTCCTCTACATGTCAATCCATTCTTCATATGGCACATTTCTTCTGCATGCTCAATCTTCTACTCAGGTTCCACCCTCCTTTGGATCTGTTGTCTCCACACATACTAAATCTGCAAACCATCTCCCAGATCTGCGGTATTTACTGCAAAAATAAACCTCGCTCTAAGGGTCATAGCCCATCTTCTTCTACACAAATTTTCCATAGTCTTAGGGTCATAACTTATGAACTAAACATCCTAGGAAACTGTCCTAACTAGCGCATTATACTTATGTACTTCTAATTGTTGTAGAACAAACCTTATCCACACATAGAAAAAACATGACTCTTGCCTCCATAACGGACTTGACCTAGCTCATATGGATCCATAGATTCTGGGAATTTCTTTGACTGAATCTTGACATGAAATTCAAATCTCAATGTCGACCCTCAAACTAGGGTTAACTCAGTCAATATTACGCTTGCGTCTACTTCTCTTATGGCTCTAAATTACAGTGCAAGCCCTCCTCCATTTATGTTGTTCTTTATCACAGAACTTGCAGCCTACTAACCACCATAACGCAATATGGTATCAACCCTCTCTTATATTTCACGTAGAAAATCCAACCAACGAGATTCAATCTAATCTTTTAATCATGTACTAAAACAAGATACCAAATCCTTCCTACAATTTGTGGAAACAAAACACAATCGCACAATAACATATAAGTAAGAGAAACAAGTTATCAATCGCACAAACACAAGATGTATCTGGGGAAGCAAATGCTCAAAACACTCTATCTCTATTTTGTATTAAGTCAAGGAATCATGAAACAATATAACGCTTAATCTCTCTTGAGATTCTCTAGCACTCTGCCAATTGTCTCCTACTGATCTAGGAAAAATCGGTCTAATACTTAGAGAATTCTCAACCTTCCTTAAGCTTGCCTTGTTCATGCAATTCCAATGGAAATATCTCCATATTAATTATGAAAATCAACATTCCTTGATTGCGCAATCCATCATGGCATCCCAATGACTTTATAATTGCACATGGAAAATTTTCTATAAATACAACTGAGACATCTAATCTAATCTTAATCTACTGGAGGTCTTTCCTTGAGTGGAAGTTTCCACTCGGTCTCCTCTCTACTTCTCCAATTGTGGCAGCTACTCCACAACCTTCTAAGACTGCTTCTCATGAGGATGCATGTTGAGAGGTAATTTATGCTCCATCTAAACCACCAAGTCTGTAACTTTTGCCTTTCTCCTCAAAGCCTTGCATGCATCTAGTACCTCAAGTGCATATAGGTTCTTGAATCGCGCACAGTGTAATTGTCCCAAAGTTACAAAAAGTTTCTAAAAAAGAGTTGATTTTAAATCGATGATATCTCCCTCATCCGAGCTCCAATTTGACCGATTTTTTTTTTTCCATTAGGGTAGATTTTCACAAGGAATCCAAATATTCTATTTGTTTTCAAAAATTTTACACCAAAATATTCAAATATTCTCTACAAACTCGCTGCCAAAAAAATTCCTACTCTGATACCATGTAGAAAATATAACCAACGAGATTTAATCTGATCTTGTAATCTACTAAAACAAGATACTGAATCCTTCCTAAAATTTACGGAAATAAAACATGATCGCACAATCAAATATAAGTAAGAGAAATAAATTATCAATCGCACAACAACGTAATGTGTTTGGAGAAAGAAACTAATCAAAACCCCCCTATCTCTATTGTGTATTAAGTGAAGGAATCATGAAGCAATACAATGCTTAATTGCTCATGAGATTCTCCAACACTCTGTCAATTGTCTCCCATTGATCTAGGCAAACTCGGTCTAGTACTTAGAAAATTCTCATCCTTACTTTAGCCTGCCTTGCTCATGCAATTCCTAGGGAATTAACTCCTTATTAATTAGGAAAATAAATCTTCCTGGATTGCACAATCCATCATGGAATCCCAATGACTTTATAATTTCACATGGGAAATTTTCTCTGAATACAACTAAGATTTATGTTCCCTTCAACCTCTATCTCAACTAGGTATTCCTCGAAACTGACATGCATGAAACTATTAATAGCGAATTATCTATTATCTGATCGATCGCTCATTGTGAATTAATTCTAATTTAATTCACTGGACCTCTCACTAGCTCATCACTTAGTAATAACTAGTTAAACTAATTTTAAATCATTTAATTGAGTTAATAATACTTGCAGCCCACTAATGCATCAACTTCAACTAGACTCCAAAAATATTAGAATCCCTCTAGATGCTTCATATTAGACCCTCAACTCGAATTTCTTGAGCTAACTTGGTCATCGTGACTTAATTAACTGACACAAGTTGTTATGAGATGAAATTACAATTTATTGTCCAATTTATTTAAGCGAAAAATAGATTAGACACCCCACATTCCTCACTCCTGGTACATCAAAATTCCTCACTTGTGTGGGTGCATTTTTTTTGTCCTTTCTGGCTCCCAATATCACTGTTTCTTGTTGCAAATTTCAACATTTCAAAATTTGATATGGCTTTCACACAAAGACACCGTTGAAATCACATGCCCAGATTCTCATCAAAAACCTCTCTTAAGCTTGATCTGCCAGAAGATAACCAACAATATGCCATCCTACTTCCTAGCGCAAACTGACCATTAAGGTATGCAACATTCTTCTGAACCCTCACATGATGATCTTTCTCTTGGAGGATGATCATGACCTCCCTTTAGCAACCCTTACTCGACCCTCGTACTCGACCTAATTTAGGACTACATCTCTCTTCACCCCCTTGATGTGCCAGATAGTGGGAATACATGTCAAACATGCTAAGATGTGCCAAGTGATAAGGCATGCCAAGATGTGCAAGGGTGTGTCAATGCGTGTCAGGGACTATCAAGACAACAAAAGGGAGAAAAAAGTTAAACTACAAGGAAATGAACACATAAGAGGGTTAATAATTCATCAATTTACCTTTTCCAAGAGGGGCATGCTAGGCACACCAACAATAGGTGGCAATAGGTGCCAAGTGCAAAGTCTTAGTGCATTATAAGTGCCAAGTATTCCTTTGTTGCTTCTCACCTACTTTCCAACAATTTATCTTCACAAATTAATTTAATATTAAACCATGCTAAATCATACTAAGGCATCTCAACATATTCCATACATGCTAAGACTTTCCAAGTGCCAACACGTTCCAAGTGCCAATATGTGTCAGGGACTAGTGTTATGCATGTGATGAAGTGGAAGGGAATGTTGAAGAGTGCTAAGGTGTCCTAGAGAGTGATAATGCATGTTGATGAGTGTTAAGGAGTACTAGGAAAAAAAAATTGAGGGAGCACTAGATAAAAATTCATGGAAGTTAATGAATATGAGGAATGTGTACTGCCAGAGACTAGTGTTAATGATCAATGTTAGTTGTCATGCCAAGGAGGGAGTGACAAGGTATGCTAAGCATTGGTAAGGCATGCTAGGGAATATGAAGGCATGTTAAGAATTCCCAAAGTGTGCTTGGGAGTTCCAAGGTGTGCTAATTATATCATGTGCCAATTAATAGTGCCAATATATGCCAATACATGCTAGGTGCTAAGGATGTGGCACAGGGTGCTAGGGTAAGTCAATATGTGTCAAGGCAAAAAAAGGAAGAACCAATAAGAGGGCTAATAAGTTAGGACTTTATATTTTTGAAAAGGGGCATGCTAGGCACACTAATAATAGGTCCCAGTACATGCCAAGCGGCATTATGTGCCAAGTGCTAATGTATGTCAATGCATTCAACCAAGGTGTTTCGGGGCAGGCTAGGGACTATATGCATCATGCCAACACATGATAGGAGAGTTCCATGTTGTGATAGCGCATGCCACCATGTGCTCGGGCGTCAGTTTCATCACAAGATGTTCTAGGTACAAAGATGTTCCAAGACATGTGGGGTGCTAAGAAATGTTAGTGTGTCCCAAAGCATTAATTTAAGGTGTGCCCAGATTGTTGAGGATTGTTAGGTCTTTCTCATTAGTAGAATTTCCAGAGCTCGATTATGTATTAAATAATATATTTCCTACACACAATAGTGGAACTTTATCTAAATGGAATTTGCTAGATAATTAACTTAATAGATATGAATCATGTGTTGACTCATAGGAAATCTCTATTCAACTAGTCATTACTTGAGGGAAATGATATACACTTATTACTTCTTAAAAAATTGATTGACCCTAACCACTATGGCCTTGGACATATTATAAAATATTCTCCATAATAATGGTATTAAATCGTTATATTTTGACAAAAAATATATTAACAGGCACATAGCATCATCAAAAACTCATTGGAATGATCAATGATGACAAACATTTTTTGATCGTCACCAAAAGTAACAAAAAGAGCATTGGTGAAGGTCATTAAAAGTTCGTCACTAGAAGTGTCACGAAAGAGAGAATTAGTGATGGGCCTTTAATGACCCTCACCAAAAGTGAAATGTCTTTGGTGACGGACCATAAAGGACCATCACTATATACACTTACAGTGACAGTTTTTAGTGATCAATGATGACGGCCATTTTTTGACCGTCACCAAAAGTAACAAAAAGAGCATTGGTGAGGGTCATTAAAATTTTGTCACTAGAAGTCTCACCAAAGAGAGAATTAGTGATAGGCCTTTAACGACCCTCACCAAAAGTGTCATTGAAAATGTCTTTTGTGCCGGACCAGAAAGGACCATCACTATATACACTTACAGTGACGGTTTTTTAATGAACGTCACCATATGTGACATTGGTGACGGACCTTAAAGGTCCGTCACAAGCATGACCCTCACCAATGTGCTTTTTTCTTGTAATGCATGCTGTTTCTATTTTTCCTTGTTATAATTCTCTCTGTCTATTATCAATGGGATTATGGGTATAATTTTTCTTATTATTGATATGTTTCAACTTCTTACACCATCCCTACTCTTAAGGAGTACTGATTCTCCCTCTATTTATCATAAAAATATGTAATGACAACTAATATACAGATAGATTATACGGAGTCTCATTAAGAGCCAGCCTACCATGTTCATAAGGATGTAGCAATGTGACATATCCACTATGGCCACCACACTAGGGTTATGGTCCATTAGATGGCTAAAATATCCTTGGAACAGGAGGTCTCATCACGAGCCGACCTGCTCACTTTTGCTACTTCCCAGTGAATGGTAATATGGTTATATGGTTATCATGCTAGCACACTGGTCTCTTCCGTAAGAAAAACAATAAAAATTTTCACTTATAAATTGAGGATCCTAGCTCACTTGGGTTAAAAAACAACTCTATCGAGGCTATGGATGCCTGCTGGTAGCAGAAGCTTTGCTTATGGTATTGAAGTTCCATTTCCACAATACATAACTCTTATAATACCCTCTTCCCATTTATATTTTTTTTTCGAGAGATATTATTTCCTCTAAATACTTCCCTACTCTGAACCTTTATGGATGCTTTTATGTTTTTTCTCAATCATATCATACACAATTAGAATATCATCAGTAAAAGCCTTTTTTACATATTTTTGTTCCCTTTTCTATCACTTAAATTATCATCAACTAAAACTTCTTGTCTCTTATTATTCATTATCATTATACCCATGCTTTCATTCTATCCATATTTTCCAATCATTCATCTACGTACTCTGACCCATTTATGGCTGTACTCTTTATCCTGCCACCGAAATAACTGTTTCCCGTCTAATTGGTCAAAGGCAACCTCTTATTAAAGAGGGGGAGAGGACTTTCGTTATGCGTATGTTGTCACTATTTCAATAACTAACACGATATCCCATGATTATGCGGCATGTGAAAATATAAAAACATCAGCTATACTTAGTTTTTTCAACAAACTTGTTGTTCTATCATTCTATGTATTGTTGTGCTGTTGTGATTTTCAATACTGTTGTGTTTTTCAAATTTGATGTTCTTTCCAGTATTACTACGCTTTTCAATATTTTTGTGCTTTTTAGCATTGCTAAATCTTCACATTACAACCATCCTTTGCAAAAATAAGAAGAATTCGAACGCTTTGGGTGGTAAGACAGTGCGTCGGGAACTGTTAGTATTAGAAGTCTCCGATAGAGCAAGAGAAATTCTGATTCGAGCAAGATGGATATCCTATATTACAAGGTTTCAGCTCCCAAATGAAGAAATTTTTATTGCGTTTCTATAGAATTTTCATAATAGGGAATCCATGGTAAAAGGCAGAAAGATTACAGTTACAGACGTTGTAATAGCTGAAGTAACTAGGCTGCTAGCAGAAGGCACCACATAGGCACAAAAACATGTATCGATACACGACGCGATGGAAACCTTCAAAGATGAAGGCGAACAACTAGTCAAAAAGGGAAAAGGCGTTCAGCAATATTCTCTCGCAGAACCATGGAGGGAATTAGCAAGCATCATCTAGAAATACATTACTTGTGATGGACACCTTAATGTGGTAAGGCCGTGACAACTCAAATTCCTAGCTATTCTAAAGAAAAAACTTACTGTTAATTTGCCATCCCTTTTAAATTATTTATTGCACGATACTGCTACTAGAATAAGATGGGCTAAGCACCCTGAAATGGTGGTAAGTCACCATGGACTGATTAGAATGATCATTAGTCATAGCCTAGTCCAATATGACTTGACTTTGGAGGATCTCATTACGACCCTAGAAAGCATACAGAACCCTGTAATTCAACAACCTGCAATTTCAAAAGCAAGTCAGCAAAACCCTGTCTCAAAAAGTAAAAGGATTGCCCATCCAAAGGTCAAACCTCACAAACACAGGAGGTATATGAGAATAAAATTATCTCAGAGAATAGCTATAAATCAAAGTGACCAACCTGCGCAAACAGCCAACTCAGTTAGTGTAGGGGATTCTGAGTCTGAACAAGAGACACCAGGTTCAGAGGAAGAGCCAGAAGAAGGAGCTAGGTCAGAACCAGAATGAGAAGAAGAGCCCAAGGAAGAGGCTGAGCCAGAATCAGAGCACAAAGAACAAGAACAAGGACAAGAATAAGATTATGAATTGGAAGTTGAAAATGGATCAGATTTTGAGGCAGGAATAGCTGAGGTCCTAGCAAATCTGGATGTATACATGCAACCTGCAAGACTGTTTGACCCTAGCACATTGGAAACACAAGCACTGGAGAATTCCGAGTAGATAGAAACTCCTCCATCACAAGAGGCTGCAAATACAGAGATTGTACAGGAATCTGATAACCACTCTAGTGATACAATTTTGTTAAGCCAAGAGGACCCACATATGTCTATAGATATAAATATTGGTCATGAATATGACAGTCAGTCAGGTAATACAGTTCCTTAAGAACACAGCCTTGAGGGCGAACAAGTAGCCTTAGAAAACTGTTGATAAACCTGTTAAGGGTACAAACCCCCCTCGAAAGAACCTAGGGGCCAGGGAAAAACTTAATAAGTTGCAAAAACAGTACCGGAACCTCCAAAAGACAGTTAAAATGTTACAACAAAAAATAGAGAAATGGAAAACATAGAGAACCACTCCTGAGGTGACTCCTGTAACAACACAAACACTAAAATGTGAATCAGTGGGGATTCAAACAGAACTCGTTTCCACTAGAGAAATTGCCACCCAGATTTATTTTCATGAGAATGTTTTAAATTTAGCCATTCAAATGGAGGCTTGGTCCACCCATAATAAACAAATACAAACTGAAAAGGCACTCTTTCACAGTATTGGCACCCAAACAGAGAAGAAATCCAAGGATTCATCGTTAAAGCAGGCCCCTATTGTCTTAAAGCTTTAGAAAGAATTAAGGCAAGCCTAGCTTGCTCTAGAAAAACATAAAAAATAGATAGTATCCCTGCAAAAATACCAAGAACAACTACAAAAAAAATGGAGAGGATTAGCTCTAGCAGAGAATGAAGCTTTTGATAAGGCTAGATAGGAAGAAGAAAAAATTAATAGAATGAAAATTCAGCTGAATAGAGTTAGGAATCAATTGAACACCATTTGTTCATTGTATTCAAGATATCTTGGCTTTTCAATCTCCTACTACGAACTATGCCTTTTTTTTATTAGAACGATATTTATTGTTAAAAGTCAAAGCTGTTAGAGCCGGCAAGCAAATTGAGCTAAAGACGATGGAATATTTTATAAATTTCTGCAAGATTCATGGTGTAAAGGTCCAAAGGCTTCTTTGTGAATTTTATTTACATAATATAATATTAGATAAAGAAGTGGATGTGAATCCTAGCCCTTTTATTAGAGATGTTCAATTCCAGGATTTTATTTCTTTCGCAGTCAACAAACTCAAGTGATTGAAAGCTTATAATTTGTTCTAAAGACAGGAACACGTCCTGGATCTTCGGGTAAGAAGTGAACCTACTCACCACCTACAAGTATTTTCTAAGAATAAAGCATTGATCACACAAGAAGGTGTGACCAAGAGTTTAGGAGCCATACATAAGGAACTTGTGCTGGAAGGAATAACATATTTCCTCTCCATTTAAGAAAGATCCTTAGTTGCATCCAAAATGAGATGGATGGTTTCAAGCAATAGTGTTAAAGACAGAGAACCATTTAATTATGGAAATTTCAAAGCTACTGGAATACGATTAATCCCATACGGAAACTTTATCTTAAGAGGAGGACCTTATTGGGTGGGATGTCGCTATAGATGCCCTGTTATTTTGTATCCTCCTGAAGGATATCATCCTGAATATGAGTTATCAGAAGGACAAGAAGCAGCAGCCTTTGCACACTTGGCATGACATCATGGTCTTAGGCCTCTTACAGACAGACCTTCTCCAGCCTATTCTTTAACTTCTTTGCATCATAATTATTTATTTTTCATGAGGACATGAAAAAAGGTAAGCAGGGGAGTATGTTGAGCCTAGAAATGAGTATGTATTTACTCTTAATTATCATCCTTTTTCCTCTTCTTCATCCATTTTCATGCTATAATATAATAATATCATGAATGGATTTTGATAAAACATGAATGAAATAGTCCTGATATGGTTTAACCATTCAAACTAATTTCCATTATTTTTTTGATGAAAATAACAGATAAAATCATAGTTGTTCCCATAAAGGAATAGTAGGATCTAATCAAAATGAAATAAGGCATGATAGTGATGTTCAAATTAGAAATCGAATCCATGAGAATGACAAACTGTCTGAAGATATTGATTTCTTACTAATCCCTCAAGATCCCCTGATCTTGAGGGATCGCATTTGCCTCTCTTTTAGCTATAAAATAATGAGCAAAATACAAAGACGCAGGGAGTGGATATGATGATATAGATGAGAAGAGAATGTAAATCAGACTGCATTAGATACTGTATTATGTATCTTTCATTTACGCATCACTTGTAATGAACATAACATAGTTCTGAAAGACAAATTTGTATGATAATTGTTCTGGTGATTAATAGATAGTTGTGTTATTGTTCATTCAATTGTTCTGGACTAACTAAGTAGTGTTCATTGGCGGCTAAGGGCCCAGTCTCTGGTGAATCTCGTTGCTGTTCTTTGTGTTATACCTTTCCCTTTACTGCAAGTATAATATGCTTTTCTGCTTTACAGTGAATTACCTTTTATAATTCAGATCTCTATATTTATTCCTCTGCGTGCGCATCTCCAATTTATTGAAGTTGTTTGTTAAATGAATTATTTTTTATTATTTAAAGCATAACCTGTTATTTCCATTTACTTTCCTTTTGTTCGATTGTTTAGATCCAACTGAAAGTGCTCGATTATTTTTTCTGTGCTGTCAGTTGATTGAATCATTTGAATTAAAGAATGAATCACAGTTTTGGATTATAATGCATAGATGAATCCTTTTCTTTAAGCTTTAGATTTATGATTTCATCTGTATTCAACGATTGGCTTTAGCATTACTCCTTGTATGAATAAGCTTGCACATACTGTGTACACTCTTGAAATAAAAGGACTGACCTTGGTTGATAATTAGTGTGAGGCAATTAGGAGTTTTTAAAGACACCTTTTAGCACCCAACACCTATATCATGATATTCCTCCCATGGTTATCTCCCACTTCTCCTATTTCTTTCTTCCTCTAATAGTTTGGATTGTTCATTTTGGAGATAGTCATGGTCTAATGTTGTGGAATTGGAGGTGCTCTGAAACTTAGCTCCCAACCCATCCATCCTTCATTACCTCTGTGTTATAGTATTGAAGCTCAATATATCATAACTCTTATTAAAATAAAATTTACTAAATCATAAAATTATGATGCCCCCTCCAACTTTTTTCTTAACCCCTTTACCATTTCTCCTCCATAAGACTGGGTTTCATGACCAGAGGCTTAGCACTTAGGTGCTAATGGCCTTTAAATCCTATTGGGGGCCTATATCTTAGGGTATTTTCTCCTTGCCTTTGATTTATTGGGCTTCCATGACCATGTGATATTCAATATCAGAAGTACCTCTCATTGTAACGTTTCTCGAAAGGATTTCACATTAGAGTTCTGATATCCCCTACCTCTGAAATAATGACCTCTGAAACACTTTCCAAGTGGTGTCTTTATACCACTTGGTGCTAAGGTCTACTCTATTCCCTTGGCTCTCTAATTCATCATGATCAAATTCCACTCAACATCGAAGCCCCTTCATCAGATAAAAAATTTCCCATAGAAAAATTAAACAGTAGTTAAAAAAACTCCAACCTATGAAATTCTGAGTTTTGTGGTGACATCATGTTGATGTCATGAATCACCATGTGGAGGCTACTTAGTGGTGACATATGTCACCCAGATTTTCCCTATTAGGCACCCAAAAATTTTGAACCTAACTTCCACATTTCCTTCATATGACCACGTCATGTTGACATCCTCTGTTTGTCTAGCTTCTTAGGGCCAATCACCTCTTGCCACATGTCCTCCAGATAAGAGAGAAAGTTTCACTGGGGTCCTTGGTTTTGCGAATTATTTCCATTATATCTTATATTATCTGTAACCTCGACGCTTTTCAGAGGAATTTCACTTGTTAAGGAGTTACAAAACTATGAGTTTCGTATATCACTATATTCTGAGCTTGAGCCTCCTGAAGTTCTGATATTGCTGAGGTTCAAATATGCTCTCTAAATGTCCTTTAGATGTCGACCCTTGATGTGTTGAGCCTTCTCTAAAATTTGCATCTTGATGGTAGACCTTTCTCTTTTAATTTCAGCTCCGAATTTTCAGCTCTCATTTTAGGCTTATGAATTCTAGCTTTTGGATTTCGACTCAACCTTCTGATTTCATGCTCCGAATTTTGGGTATCCTTTTGATTTCATCCTTCGAATTTTGGCTCTCCTTTTGTTAGTTAACTAATATTTCACCAGTCCTCCTCTGTACCAGGGATGAAAAATAGGACCATTTGAGGCAAATTTAATATGGTATGAAAAATAACAATAGGAACATCTTTGATGGCTTGAAGAAGGGGTATTTTAACACACATGTTCTTCATTTCTCCCAGAAGTTCAACTTCTTCTAGGGTGTGTTGTTTAGGTTGGATCAACCCTTCAGGATAGGGTGGAATATAATATTGAGGGACACTATCTCCCTTATCTTCTTAAAGATCTTCGAATGGAGAAGGTGGGTGATAATATAGAAGTACCTTCCCAAATCTAAGGTTAATCACCTAGACCTCCACAACATAAGAAGGATTGGATGTTTCCCCACCATATACCTGCTAGGACCACTTATTTTTTAGGTTTATATTGGGTTTGGCATGCATATGAGGTTGCTTCAGTGGATTACTTTGGGGTAGCTCTAGTTTATATGGAGGAGTAGACATTAAGGCAGGAGTTTGGCTCGCTTGAAGCCTCCATGCTTGTGATTTTTTTCCTGATTTAGGAGGTTGAGGTTGGTATGGATGGATGGGTGGATTAATACATTGAGGAGGATATTGAGGAGAATAGGACCAAGCAAAGGGCATGGACCAAGATGAGTGAGATAGAGGATACAAAGGTTGAAACAATGCATTTGGTTTGGATTGAAGGAAGGATAATGTAAACCTTACATGTCTTGCTGATATGGTCAAGGGCCTTGTGGACTCCTTTGATTGATGAAGAAAAGTTGCTACAATCCACTCACTGCCCCTTGATATACACCCTTCAAGCTTGGAAGAGAGATGCATTTGTCAGTGGCATGGTTTTCCTCATAGAAATAAAAAGCATATATGACATTTAGTGGGTACTCATTCCTATGGTGCCTCTTACTACATCTAGGGAAAAATATAGCTTGCACACTTTCTTCCTGTTCTTTCTTCCTTTTTATCTACATAGTATCAATTTTCAAGGTCAAGGTGCTAACATCACACTCTTAAATTATTCTATCATTCTCCCTATTTCATGTTTGATAGCTGAAGTAGAGGGAGAAGAGTTGATGAAGCTTTGACTGGACCTACCCTTCATCCTTGCAACCCTAGAATGATTCTTTAATACTAACTTGATGTATTCATAGGACATCTAGTAAATTTACGCACCAAAAAAAATATTAAGGATCTCCCTCAAATCCTCCCTAATCCCTCATAGAAGTATAATCTTCAAGGATTCTATTCAAGCGTACAATTAGCCCTTTTGTAGTTGAGTTGTAATATTTATTCATAATCCTCTAAGGACTCATATACCCCTAAGATAATCTTTGATATCTCCTCCTTGGTTTCCCTTGATCTAAAATAGCCCCTGTATTTATGTTTATAGGCTTACTTCGTTTGAGCCCAAGTGGTGATGCTTCCTCCTTCTAAGCTCATGAACGAGTGCAAGTCTACATCCGAAAGGGTAGAAGGGAATAATTTTATATTTTCCTCATTAGAAGTGTAATCATAGGTTATACAAACAAAAACAAAATCAAACGTAAATATGTCAAAGTCCCCAAAATATAGGCCATGGAAGTGTTGGAGAGTAGTGGGGCTTATGTTTTTTACTTTTTCCTTGCCATTAGTTTCTTGATACGAATTAACTAAATATTCTTGTTTTCAACCATGTTTTGGGTTCTTCAAATATTCGTTGTTGCTCACCTAAAGTATTCTCTAACTCTTTTGTGGTTAGAGTAGGAGGTTCATAGTCACCAAAGAAGAGTGACAACCTAAAATTAGAAACGGTTGGGGTTTATGGTAGAAATTTCCCTACATTATCCCTAATACTATGAGGCATGAAATAATTTTTTTTGTTTTGTTTTTCTTCTCCTTTTTTTTTTTTTAAGACAAGAAAAATTGATGCAAAGAAAAATTAAATTGAAAAAGAAAGAAACTCTAAAAACAACACCTACCTAGACACCTCCTTGCAAACGATGCCAAAAAGTGATGAAGCTTATCAAGAGTGTTACATCTCCCAAGGCTACCAGCTTTAATTATCAATCTAGGGTTTATACAAATCTAATAGGTGACAAAGTTATATGCACAATAGTATAAGCTCTACTCAAGTCACTTCGAAGCAATGGACTAGAACAAGGTGCACAAATACCACTCTATCAATTAAATCTAGATTTTCAAGAAAAGAAATTGCATGAAATTAAATTCTTAATCTTACTTGCAGAAACGGAAATGTTACTCTATTTGAAAAAATGGAAATGAAACTTGATCAATTTTAAATGATAACATATTTCTAGAAATGTAAATACTACACTACTTGTAGGAATGTAAAGGCTATACTACTTGCATAAATGTAAACATTAATTTATTTATAGAGTCTAAATGTTGCTTTGAAAGGAAACCTAGTCTATGCACAAAAGAAAACAATTCTCGAAATAGAAACCCTAGTATAAGAAGCATAAAAAGAAAACAAAACCTAGTCTACCTTCCATAAATAAAAGAGAATGTAATAAAAATTTAATCACTTCATTAAAAAGAGATTGTATCTAGTGACAAATTTAATTATCTTCTTCATGAGGTACTGAAGAAAAACATCATTGTGTTATCTAATTCGTAAATCTCTCTACTAACCCTAATTGTTGAAATGTGTTGCAGTGGAAGAAAGGCAAGTATTAAGTCATATTTGGTTTTAGAACTTGAGGGTGGAAAAAACAAGCTTCAAGCACAATTTTAGTCATGCTTAGTGGGATTTTTCATAGTGCTACAAGATACTATAAGATTGCTACACGATTGGTATAGGATGCTACATGATTTCCCTCTTTTGCTACAAGATTGACTCCATGAGAATTATCAGGTTGGAAAAGTAAATGTAAATGTGAGGAAAGGTAATGGAGGGTATATAAAGGTTGTATGAGACTCTTTCAAAATTTAGTACCGTTCAGGGGCCAAGTTTGCACAACAACCAAAACACACGGTGGCCTTCAATAATCCGAAAAATGTACTTTTGATGAACAATACTTTGAGGGAGTTTTTGAGGTTGAAGAGAGGGATATTGTGGTGAGGTAAGGAGTGTGAATGAAAATTCCAACCCTGCAGAACAAAAATAATACAAGTAGAAATTCCTTGTAGATTCAAATTACTAATTGTAATTTGGTAATAAAATATACTTGAATCTACTGTACCAATTATAGAAACCAATTTAAATGATCACGAAATCATGAAGCATACAAGAGAAGGAATTAAATAAAAAAATTACACAATGATTTCCTAGGGAAAGCCACAAATAAAAATCTCGCTATCTGTTTATTGAATTAGTGAGAAAAAATAGAATATTGCAATTCTTTTCTCATGCCTGAGCAACCTCTTCACAATCTCTATCTCTCTCACTACTACCTAAACAATCCTACGTAAATGTTTTATTTTTTTTGGCTTTCCAAAGTCCCTATTTCAATGTGATGTTTCCTTTTCAATTAGGCCCCTATTAATTAGGTAAATCCCCATCGAATATTGTGCAATATGTCATAGGCATTCCTCTGACTGTATGCACCACCTATCCAATTTGGATGATTATACAACTGATAGTACATTTCCCTTGAACTCCAATCGCAGTTGGGTAACTTTGAGTTCACACTTGCATGAGTTACTTATGCCAAATTTCTCAGTTGTCTCGTTGATCACTGAGTGTGGTTCAAGTTCCACTTCCACACTTTGACCTTCCACTAGTTCCTCCAACAATTGGAACTAGTTAAACTCACTTTAACTCAGATAAAGTGAATTAATTAGTTACAAATCAAAATAGCCTCAATTAGGGTTCCTAAAAAGTAGGAACCACTAAAAAGGAAATTCTCTCTTCCAAACTAAATAAAAATTATAAATCCAAAATATTAATAATATTTAATATATTTTAATTATTTGAATATTGTTTTTTTTAATCATTTTAACTTTCATAATTTTTCCTTTTCTTCTCACTGATTTAAATCTCATTTGATAATGTTGTTTTAATTCCTTATAACTTGTATGAATTCCTCTTAACTAAAAACCATCCAATAGAATTATTAAAAAACACAACCTCATTCATTACTTACAATAATATTTTCATTACTTAGGAATACAATCTCATTCATTGCTTATGAAATGAGATTATATTGTAGATTCAAGACCAATATTATTATTAAATACATATGGTAACATTGACCACAAATGACAAGTTATAGGTGTGAAGGGTAAAGGGAGAGAACGAGGATAAATTTAAGTCACCATGGTTCGATCCTCCCAAGCGATTTCAATGGAGCAAAACAAGTTCGACTAGCACATTAATCTACTCACGATGGAGAGATCGAAGATTGATTTGAAGTCAATTTGAATTATGATTAGAGAGATGAAAAGGTGATTTGGATTCCATTTGTATTATGATGTGTAATGGAAAATGAAATATTAATCTGGTTTTTTAATGCTACGAGGGTAATTTGATGGAGCAATATATAGAGAAATTTTCATTCTATGAGGTTGTTTCACTGGATCTTTACATGGGGAACTGTTGATTTTAAATATGCTTTTGGTTCGCAAGAGCTATGGATAATTCTAGAGTATGAGAATTAGGGAAATTTTGAGGTCTAAAATGGGCCTCATAAGGAAATTATAAAATAATAGTGGAAAAAATAAAATAAAATTTGATTACACCATCAAATTTTAGAGGCAAAAAAGAAAAACTACTTTTTCAACTTGTATTTTCAACATATCTCCCAAAAATTTTACTCAAATTTCGAGTGGGAGTACTCGTTGGATGCAAAATTTAATTCCTCATCCAAGGAGTACCCATGTTGCATACTTTTTCTGAACTCTGTTACACCAAAAATGAGAAATAAATGTAAAATGTGATTGCAATCACGTTTTTTCATGTTTTTCTCATTTTTCCTATAGTAGGGTCCATCGAAAGTATGCAAGTACTCCTTGGATGAAGAATTAATTTTTTCATCTAATGAGTACTTCTGCTCAAAATTTGAGTAAAAACTTTCAGATATAAGTTGAAAATAGGAGTTGGAAAAACAGTTTTATTATTTTATTATTTTTTAATAATTTTACCCTTTTACTCAAAAAATGGTGAATCATCCCCTGTGGTTTACATCATCATCTTAAATCCTATTGGTTCTTATAAATTTTATTTTGGTTGTAAAATTTTCTTAGGAGGGTCATTTTAGACTCAAAATTACCCTAATGGGCAATCATGAAAAAGGAAAATATCATAGTGGTGGAAGAAGTTAATAAGGTGGTTCGACCTTTATAGCCATGTCAATGAAAGGAACACATGCACTTGGAAATTGGACCATCCTTGGCTAAGAAGGAGCCACAAGTAAATATCGTAAATGGTTTTTAGAGGTGGTCAAGGAAAATGTGGAAATAAATTGTTTTTAAAAATAAATATCAGACGAGAAATAAACTTGAAAATATACAATTTTAAATATGGATACTAGGAATCAAAATTACTCGATACAAAAATAAATTTTAAATTGCTGACACGGGTGAAATCCTGCATTGTATGTGCGAGGCATGCACAAAATAGTATGTGATGACAATAAAAAATATGCATTTGGAAAACTAATATGCGATGAAAATAAAAAATATGCATTTGGAAAACTATTGACATATCTATTTTATTATAAAATTTACAATTTTCACAGAGGCCAATGGAATTGAAAACAACTCATACTACTAGTCTACTCAGCACCACTAGTTCTTCGAATTTTTTGGGAGTGAAATAGCGGATCGTTGGTTAAGGAACTTGGGCAGAGAAACTGATTTAATTTTGGGAAAGGAATCAAGAAGATAATAATTAAATAGGTACTCAACAACTCAATGTCATCACCATTATAGGCATGTGATCAGAAAGAAAAAAAAAGCTTTTCTGTAATCAAATGAGAAAGGGTACTTCTTTGTTTATAAAATGGGTAATTTTTTTTGTGAGAAGGGAAAGTGGTAGTAGGATTACATATATGTTTATAGGATATGTCCTTGATGTTTTCATTAGGATTGATATATAGCTATGATAGATATTAGTAATATAGTCAGTGCACACCCTGTTGGGTACGCTATAGCAGAACAGGAGAAGACCAAGCACATGGCAGCTCTGGGATCATCATTGTAACTCTGGTTGTGAGCATATTGATTTTTTTTTTATGTATTTGAATGTATTTTATGTACTTCTCATTTAATGTTCCATGGTTGTTGGTTCTAATTTTTGAATTTTTCCTGCAAGCTGGTTTCTTAAAAAACTTTGAAATAATAAACATTGTTTGTTTTTATGAATATACAATTGTTGAAATGGTTTTTCCCTCATTGTATTCTTCCTATTAGGTGTGTTATCAGTTTTAGTTGGTCCTTTTGATTTTCATCTTAAGGTATAATTGTAATATGATTTTTCCTCAGGTCTTAGTCCTTTTGAATCCGATTCTAGGAGGATTGTACCCATATGAATAGAATTATACACATATGAATAGAATTATTATTCAATACATTATTTTGAGTTCTATTTTATTCAATTTCTTCATAGACGAGGACTGAAAGATTGACATATTCATGGTGGTTGTTATAATTACTATGTAGCCTTGTCAAAATCACTTTCTAACCTTAAGCCATAACATTACTAATTTTTTAGTCATTTTGTAGCAAGGTTATTATGTTATCATTTTTAATTATTATTTCTAAATGAGATATACATATTAGAATTACATCATCACATGGCTTCTTTGAGGTGAAAAATTATGTCTTTCGCTTTAAGTAGTAGTATGAATTTTAGGATGATTAATTTTCACCATTTCATTTTTCTAGTTAAATTGATTATTAACTTGTAGTTTTGTAATTTAACCATAGATTAGTCTATATTAATTTAGGATAATTATATTTTTAAAAAATATTATTTTTTCCCAGATTCACTCTTCCATAAGAAGAAATAATGGAAGGCCAATGGAACCTATAAACCCATTAGAAGTTACTAATCCAAACAATGTGGTTTATTAAAAAGTCTCGATCTAGGTGACTTTATCCTTGTTGAATTTGGTGCATCTCAATGCTGGATTTAAGGCGAGGACATTATTAGGTGTGGATCGTGGAAGGTGATGAATTGAAAACAACAATAATGACAAGATACATGAATCATGATTTTTTGGTCATACCATTATGGTTGTACAATATCCCTACTATGTTCTATATGTTAATGAATGTTATGATACATCTATGCTTGGATTTGTTCATGGTGGTCTATTCGGGTGACATAGTGGTGTACAACAACAATTTGGAGTAGCATAAGAGGGATTTGGTGCTACTATTCAAGGCACTGTGAAAAAACAAATTGTACTTGAAGAAGTCAAAGTGCATCTTCGCCAAAACTGATATTTCATTCCTTAGACATTAGATTGACGGATGATGCATATGGATGGACCTAGTGAAGGTCCATGATACTAAATATTGGAAGGAGACAACAAATGTACATGAGGTGAGAGTCTTTGTAGGGTTGGTGAACTATGATTGAAGGTTTGTGGAGGGTTATTCTAGAGTTGTCACATTGGTATTTGACTTGTTAAAGGAAGACAAGATATGGAAATGGAAAAAGAGATTTCATGAAGCATTTGAAGCATTTGATAATGACTATGTCAATACTAAAGCTACTTAATTTTGAGTGAATATTTAATGGACATCGAGTGGCTTGTGAGAGTCGAAATTTGCAGAACAAGGAATGAAGGTACCCAGTTCATGAGAAGGAGATGACTACAATCATCCATTTCCTTCAGCTATTTAGAAATTACTTCATTGGAAATTCATTTGTTCTCAAGATGGAAAAAATTCCATTGAGTTACTTTGCATGTCAGTGAAGGCTATCAATAAAGCATGCACACTAGAAAGATTTCATGGAAAATTTTGGCCTCACAATTGAGCATAGGCCAGACAAACTCAATGCTATCATAGATGCCCTTAGCAGTAAGGTTCAAATGGATACAATTAGGTAATAAGAGTACCGTGCTAAACTAGGAGAAAGTCAGGTTCAAATTAATGAGTTGTAGAGTAGACTTCATGCAGGATTTGAGACTGATACTTAGGTAAAGAACATTGTGAAACAAGAGAAGGAATTAAAGACAAGGAAGTTTTTTGTACGATATGGGATATTTATTTATGATGATTTTATATATGTTTCAAGATTGTGAAGGCTTAGGAGGAAGCTCTTGAAGGAGTGTCATGATTCACCTTGGGCTGGCCACCCAAGGAAGTGTCAAACTTTGGCATCGAAGGAGAGATGTTACTTCTCGGAACAAATGAGGGAGGATGTAGAGGGGTATATATAGTTGTGCATCATTTTTCAGCAAGAGCAATTAGACCTTAGATGAAATGGATGTTTATTTCATCCTTTTTAGTTTCCACAGAGGCCATAGATGAGAGTCTCAGTGGACTTTGTCGCTTAGTTATCATATATGTAGGGCTATAATGGGATAAGTGTCATTTTGGATATTTTTTGCAAGCATGTCATATTTGTACCAACGAAGCTACCTTATGGAGTTGAGAAGATAATCAATTTTCTCTTAAAGAATATTGTAAAGCACATGTTTTATGTACAGTTTCGTTATTGTCATCCTGTATGGTTATTTATGTTGTTGTAAATGAAGTTGAAATGTACTTGTATGATAGGTTCAAGGACGAAATTTTCTCAAGGTCCCTTCCTTATGAAACTCGTGGAGAATATCAAGTCTTTGCTGGCATCTTTCTCAATCATCTCCTTCAATAATGTTTATAGATTAATATATATAGAAGTACTTTAAAGCTGATGCATTATCCCAAGTGCGACAACTCTCTTTCGATAATTGTTGTATTAAGAGTAACTGGTATTTTTTTTTTTGTAATGGAGAAGGTACTTTGATATATAATTCTTCTTGGCCCCTCTTTGCTTTGTTTTTTTTTGGCTTTTGTGGTCGATTTTCTATCAAGTTTTCATTTTGCAAGTTATCTCTATGTGTAGGCTCTCTAGAATGTATCTTTGAGGGCAGTGTGTTTACTCTAGTTTTATATAGTATTTCCTTACATATTGGTGGTTCTAGGGCATCATTTTGGGCTATTGGACCTAATGCTCTGGTGAAGTTTTTAGATGGGGTTTCACTGTGTTGTTTCACGAGAATGATTTCTAGCTCTCTGTGTAAAGATATTTGTCCATTTTTTTAGAAAATTTGAAGAACAGGGGAAATGATTTTCCCTCAACACATAGTTTACACAGAATTTGCGAAAGTGACTTTAAATAAAGACAACAGAGTTACTCACAAAAATACACAGAGCCACACACAGACATGTAGAATGAGAGAAGTTTTTTTTTCATTCTTCTTCTAAATCATATGAACAACATATTTTTAAATATAGAGTAGCAAATCTTGAGAATTTAATGCTAATTCAATGCTCGACTGGATAGGTAATCGCACAAAATCGCCCTTCCTCCATGTTAGATCTTTCTTCATAAAACATCACAAAGAACTTGTACTCCCAAACTTTAAATGCTTTAGATTTCATATTTGAACCACATCGCATCCATGCCCATATCGCACTTCGCACTATGTCATCTTTATAATTTCCTTTAGCACTTATCCTCCTGAGCTTTGCACAATGCAATATGCAATTGGATCCTATCGCAAGTTGCACGTCACAACATTTAACCTTTCATGACAACAAGAATCGTATCAGGTGTGATATACGATCCCATCGCATCGCAACATCACAAGGTTTGGGATAGGGGAAAAAGGTAAGTTCTAAAACCTGTAAAGTGCGATGTGCGACGCGCTGATCAGTTGGTGATGTGAAGATGTAAGGGTAAAGGTAAAGCCGAAAAGAGAAAGGCTTATTGTGGAAATGATACCACGTATGGAGTATATATTTAAAGGGGCCCCACCATATCACATTGAGAAGTTTGTAGGATTCGGAAATTGTGTTATGAGGAAAAGATAAACCTTGTGAGATGCACAGTGTGATCAAGAGGTAGGTGACATGGTAGGAAATATTTAATACATAGTGATGGGCGGAAATAATTTACGGGAAGTAAATAAGCTTTGAGATTAAAAAAATTTCCCATTCATATTTACTATGCATGGAGCTTGTCCTTCTCTGCAAACTTGTATCCGCAATCTTCAAAAAAACAATAACTGATGGTATGGCTACTACCAGTTTATTTAACATGGTGGTTAGGATTAATTTCCAACATTCCCCCTTAATCACAACTGCCACCATTGACCATTCCCAAACAATCTCTAATATAAGAAAAATTTTGATGTGCTAATGGCTTTGTCAAGATATCTGGAAATTGTTCCTTTCACCTGCAATGCTGCAACACAATTTCATCATTGTTAACTAATTATCTTATGAAATGATATTTAGCATCAATGTGCTTTGTCCTCTTCTGGAAAAATTAATTATTTGATAGTGCAATTGTTGAACTTTTATCACAGAAAATAGTGGTTGCTTTTTCTTTTTTCATGAAATAAATCCCGCAACATCCTTCTCATCCAAAGTGATTTACATGTTGCTGCTGTTGCAGTGACATACTCAGCTTCTGTTGTTGACAATGAAAGTATCATTTGCTTCTTGGAAGCCCATGATATGGCTCCCGAACCCAAATGAAAAACATATCCTGATGTGCTCTTTTTGCCATCAAAACTTCCTGTCCAATCACTGTCAGTGTAACCAACAAGCCTAAAATCATCAGTTGCAGAGTACAAAACACCATAATCCTTTGTCCCATTGACATAATTTAACATTCTTTTGGCTGCTTGCCAATGTGTCTCCTGGGGTGTCTCCATGAATCTTGACACCAAACTCACTACATACATTATATCAGGCCTAGTTGCAGTCAAATAAATTAGGTTTCCCATCATGATTTTGTATAATGTCGGATTGACATTGTTGCTACAATATTCGTTGCTCAACTTCAAGTCCATGACAATTGGAGTTGGTGATGAATTGATGTTCTGCATATTAAACCTCTCTAAAATTTCTGCAACATATTTTGGTTGAGAGATAAAAATTCCATTTTCTGTTTTCTTCACTTCTATTCCCAAAAAATATATTAACAACCCCAAGTCAGTCATTTCAAGCTCAATTTTCATGACTGCTTTCAAATCAGAAATGAGAATATCATCATTGCCTATAAAAATCAATTCATCTACATACAAAACAACAATAAGAATCTTATCATCACTTTATTTGATGTGGAGAGTAGGTTCACCATCACATTTTTATAACCCATTTTCCATCAGGTAGGCATATATCCTATTGTACCATGCACAGGATGCTTACTTCAACTCATAAAGAGCTTTTCGCAATTTACACACCTTGTGTTCTTGGAATTCTACCTCATAATGAGGAGGTTGTTCCACATACACATCCTCTTTCAATACTCCATTCAAGAATGCTGACTTCACGTCCATTTGATACACTTTCCATTTTTGTTGTGCTTCTATCGACAACACTATACACACTATCTCCATCCTTGTGACTGGCGCAAAGGTTTCATCATAGTCTCTTCCATGTTGCTGGTTGTAGCCTTTGACAACTAGCCTTTCTTTATGCCTTTCTATATTTCCTTCAATGCTGCTCTTGGTATTATAGACCCATTTCACTCTAATGACATATTTATATTGCAGAAGGTCCAGTAATTCCCATGTGTCATTCCTTTCTATTTCTCATATTTCTTCATTAATTGCCTCAACCCATTTCTCTTATTTGAATGCATATTCAAATTATATTGGGTCATCTACATGAAAAAATAATGCAAATAAATAATTCAGACCAACACTATTATCAACTTCTTCTTGCTCATAAATTTCAGTTAAATTTTGAGTTTTGGTCTTCTTATTCTTGTTGAAGATGAGCTTGGTGTTGTGCTTGAAGTAGATAGACTTAAAGATCTTTGTTCTGTGCTTGGAGTGTTGGAAATACTGAGAGGGGGGTGAATCAGTATTTCTTTTCAATTGTTAATTATTGCTACCTAGATTATTTACAATTAAAGACAGAGAGTTGTATAAGGATCATATTAAGGATTAATAAGAATATCAATCCCCATTTTAATAATAGTATACAACAGATGAGTGAGGGCACCAACCATTTTAATGAAATAGGCACCAACCTATTTCCAAGCACCAACTTGGACTTTGATGAGGCTTCGACCTCTAGGGCTTTGACCCTATCTTCTCAAGGCACCAACCTTGTGAGATCCTACTCCAAGGACACCAATACTTTTGTCTCCTTTTAATAGAGAATGTGAATAGTATTTAATTGAACATCCTTGACGTAATTATTCATTGTTTAATCACTTTCAAAATTCTTCATTCTCTGATCACTTCAAAATTATTCACTCTCTACTTGTTCACCATTGCACTTCAATTCCAAAATTCTTCACTATCTACTTGAGTTTGATATTTAATCAGGCCTCCAATTATGCTTCAAATGGTTTTCAAAATTTAGCTCAATGATTATGTCTTCAACCGCTCCTCAAATCAACCCAAATCTTCACAAAGATTTTTTTTCAACAAACTGCTTCTGATATGATGCCCAATACTCTCAAAAGCTTCACTGTCTAAAGCTTCAAATAATTCACTGTTCAAAGCTTCAATTGATGTCCATGATCTTAAGAAAACTGGTCCGAGTATAATAGCCCTCAAATAATTCTAAGCCTTCTCCCAAGTTCACTGCAGTGATAACAATCCTTAACAATGGTGACAATTCTCTTTTTATGCCACTGTTCAATATGTTTGAACTAAACAAAACATAGTCGGAGTTATGAGGCTATAATTTGTAACATAGATTATAGCTTTGTCCCTCCATAGATCTATCTTATCCGAGCTCAAGATAAACGTTGTTTGCACTTCAGATTCACTGTTGTCAAAGTTCCAAAATTTTGTGGTGAGGTCTAAAGATCTATAGTTGTTGTGCTATATCTCTGAGTTTTTCTTCACCTCTTCACTATATTTTTCACCGAATTTATTGCTATGAAATGGAAGAATGAAAATTTATATATATATTTGTTTCTCTATCTGAAAATACACATCTCTTGAGGGAGGAGCTGTCATGAGGGCTGACATGAGTATCTGAGCATAGGTCCGCTAGGAAAAATATACGACATATATTGCCTTAAAAATTCATTTTCTCCTAAAATATTTGGAGTTTTGGGGCATGTAAGGGCTCATTAGAAAGGGGAAATTATGCTATAAAGGATGCTGAAGGTCTCACAAAGAAATTTTGCTTCTAATATCGTGAAAAATATTTTATTTTGTGACTATCCTTAAATTTTATGCATAAAAAGTTTGGGACATCATGAGGAATGTTTGGGGCAGTGTGTCTTCTACATTCTTTGGTTTATTCATTGTTATTAATGCCATGTAGTATCATGTATCAAAAATGTCATCATATACTAATGTAGTGATATGTCATAGTGCAGCCATCATCTCAGCCAAAGTGATATTCACATCAGTGACAATCTAAATTAACAATCTCCCCCTTTGTCATTGATGGCAATAAACTTGCCTATTGGCTCGAGGGGTCCTAACCCAGGTTCGGTAAGCAAGTTTTACCAAAAAACCCCTATAATACAAGCCCTTTTGGTAGTGACCTGCTTTCATTGGTCAAAGTCTCACTCGAAGTAGTATGGGTGGGTGCTGGAACTAGGTTTCCACACCCTGAGAAAGGATGGGTAAAGCAAGCAGAGTAGTGCTAGGTCCTGTAATATATGATTACCTTATTATAATCAGATTTAATTACGTCTTTATTCGCATCCACATGCACTATATCTATAGTTATATGCTTGTTATAACATCAACACAAGAGTACATAAACAGAACATAACAGACCTAGATCCAAGAACATAGTATACAGATCTTTCACAGTAGCTTAAGGACAGAAAATGCACAATACAAAAATTATCAGTAATTCACATAACTGTACTCACAGATTCAGTTCTCTAAAAATCTTTCGCATTCATTCATTCATCAATTCTTCCTTACAATTCCAATTCCCTTCCCAACCTAAGCACACAGCAGTAGGGCCCACACACAGTTGGACTTAGATCTCCACGCACACAGCCAACAAGAGTTCATTCCCCAAAACCCAAATAGATAGCTTAAATCATGATTCGCATCAACATCCCATCATATCCTATCCTTTACAATACAAAATGCATCTCTATTTATAACAATCTAGCCCCGACTTTCCTATGGTATGCAACCCATGGTTTTCGGACCCCTAGTTTACCCTTTGACCCATTACAATACGTTTGGGGCTTTGACCCACCCCAAAACCCCTTCGTTAGACTAAATATAATCAAAATTATTCAAAATGGACTAGTTTTGTAACTTTTTAGGAGACCCCGTTCCAACGATCCCCCAACACAATCTTGTGATTCGTCCCAAGTCAGTGCAGTGGTGCAGCTTCAATCTGTGCATAGCCAGAGTGCGAAGGAGCAGTGGGAGCACTTCCTTACTCTGGGACGTAGCTCGTTGCGCAATGTTGACCAGTGTCAGGGAGGCAGGGCCATCTGGAGCTGCGGTGACCCGTTCCATCAGCTAGTGAAGGTACGAAATGGTAGTCTGAGCGTCTTCAGCGAGCTGAAGTGTGGTGGCAGCCCATGGTTCTAGCCATTTTCAAATGACACACTTTTTGTTCTCAATCCTGTCCAAGATGGCTAGGCACTACGCGGAGAAGATGGAGGGTGAGGGGGCTCTGACTTGGGCCAGAGTAGCTTCTGCCTACTGCAATTCCGTCTGGATATGCTAAAGTGTGGAATGGTGTTGGATGGCCGTCGATAGTTGGGCAGTTGTTTCGACCAGTTGTGTCCCCTGCATCAGCTGCTATTGAATAATATGCGTTGCCGCTGTAACCAAAGCAATCCGCTGGTCCCGTTCTTCCTGAGGTATGTCATACTACCGTTGCCTAGCTTAGTCACAGTGGTGAACTTCACGCAACACTCTGGTGTTCAGTCCTTGTAGCTCTGTTGCGTAACCAACTTTACATAAGCCACTTCAAGGGGGCAACCTCCAATACATTACATAAATGAAAAATTCTTGGATGATACAATTTACAAAACCTCCTTTCTATATATAGGAGTTCATGGGGCCATAATGTAATCCTAGTGGGCCACAATGTAATCCTAGCCGACCTAACAATAATAATTTAATGGCACAATAATAACAAAATGGGGGTTACAAGGGTACAATAATAACAATAAGGGGGTTACACTAACAATAATAAGGGACTATACTAGTGATATAGGGACATAACATGCCCCTCTCCTTCAAAAAAGTGTTGTCCTCAATGCTTGAGTAGCTCTGGGTGCTTCTGTATAAAATTCTCATCCTCCCATGTAGAATCTTCAGTGGGTAAGTTCTTCCACTTGATGAGATACTCTGAAATTAATCGATTCCGTAGCTGTCGAGTTCTTGTTTCCGTGACCGCTTCAGGTTCCAATATGATTTTTCCTTCCTCATCAAGTTCTGGCAATATTGTTTGAACTCGAAGATTTTCACCTATAACCTTCTTTAAGCATGAAACATGGAAAACTGGATGTACTCGCGAAGAAGCAGGAAGCTCCAATTTGTATGCCATAGTACCAATCTTTTGCAACACCTTGTAAGGACCATAGTACTTTGGTGATAATTTATTATCCTTATTAGCTTGCTTGAGGGACATTTGTTTGTATGGTTGTAGCCGTAAAAATACCCAATCTCTTACATCAAAACTTCTCTCACTACGATGTTGATTTTCCTGTTGTTTCATTCGATTTTGTGCCAAATTCAGGTTATCCTTTAAGAGTTGGAGAACTTCTTATTGATGCTCGATGTGATATTCCACTGCTTGAACCTTCGAATTTTCTCTTAAAGATGATGTGATGGATGGTGGATGATATCCATAAAGTGCCATAAATGGGGTCATTTTTTCTGCAGTATGGAAGGAAGTGTTATACCACCATTCAGCAAGAGGTAACCACTTGACCCATTGTGTTTGTTTATCAGATACAAAACAACGAAAATATCCTTCCAAACATCTATTTACTATCTCAGTTTGACCATCAGATTGAGGATGATAAGATGAGCTATGCGTTAATTGATTACCCAAACATGAAAATAACTCCATCCAAAAATTTCCAGTAAAAATGGGATCTCTGTCGCCCACAATAACCCTTGGGCTTCCATGTAGCTTTTGAATTCTGTCCATAAATGTAGTAGCAACCGTACTTGCTTTAAATGGATGAGATAATGCACAAAAGTGTGCATACTTGGTAAATCTATCAACTACCACCATGATGACACTCTTTCCTTCAGACTTAGGTAAACCTGTGATAAAATCCATTGAAATCTCCTCCCAACGTTGACTTGGAATGGATAAAGGTTGTAGAAGTCCCGGGGTCTTAATTGTCTCAACTTTATTCTGCTGGCAAACCAAACATTCCATCACAAACTTTTGAATATCAGATTTAAGGCCATCCCAAAAAAATTCTTTCTTCACCCTGTGGTAAGTTTTTAAAAATCCCGAGTGTCCTCCTAAAGGAGAAGTGTGCAATTCCATAAGAATCTTTTGTTTTAGATGGGAATTCTTACAAAGATATAAGCGATCTTTGTACCATAAGGAATAATTTTTCCAACTAAATGTATCAGATGTACTAGGATCTTGCTGCAATTTTTGAATGAGTGTCCATACATCTTTTTCCTTCTTTCATTCATCTCTTGCTTCAGTTATCCAATCTGGTTGGATAATAGAAATGGCACAAAGCAATGCTTCCACCTCTTCATTCTTTCTTGTGAGTGCATTTGCAACAACATTAAGTTTTCCTTTTCTGTAGATTATTTCAAAGTCATAACCCAACATCTTTGTGACCCATTTTTGCTGCTCTTCTAAGATAGTCTTTGTTCCAAAAAGTGTTTAGGACTATCATGATCAGTTTTTACCTTGAAGTGTCTTCCCATTAGGTAAGTTCTCCATTTCTTTAGTGCATGCAGTATTGCTAACATTTCCTTCTCATAAATAGGTTTTTGTAAATACTTTCCTTTGATTGGACGACTTTCAAAAGCAATGGGTCTTCCTTCCTGCATTAAAACTGCACCAATTCCATTTCACGAGGCATCACATTCCACAATAAAGGTTTTTGTGAAGTCTGGCGTAGCTAAGACCGGTGCTAGGCACATTGCCTCTTTAAGATATTCAAAGGCCTTAGTTGCTTCAGGAGTCCATGAAAATGCATCTTTCTTCAATAATGTTGTTAGAGGTGCTGCTATTCTCCCATAATTCTTAACAAACTTGCGATAATACCCTGTTAACCCGAGAAATCTCGCAACTGCTTTATGGTTGTGGGGACTTTCCATTCCTTAATGGCTTTAATTTTGTTAGGGTCTACTTTAACACCCTCGTGAGATACAATATGACCCAAATATTCCACCTCTTGTACTCCAAAGAAACATTTGGATGTTTTTGCATATAATTGTTTCTCCCGCAATAGTTTGAGCACCCTGTCAACATATTCAACATGATCCTTCCAAGACTTGCTGTAGATTAGTATATCATCAAAAAATACTAGCACAAATTTTCTAAGGAAGGGTTTGAAAATGGAGTTCATCAACCCTTGAAATGTAGAAGGTGCATTGGTAAGGCCAAAAGGCATGACCAAAAATTCATAATGACCCTCATGAGTTTGAAATGTTGTTTTCGGAATATCTTCATTATTCATTCTAATTTGATGATATCCTGAACGAAGATCCAACTTGGTAAAATAAATTGCTCGATGTAATTCATCCAATAATTCATCAATCATAGGAATGGGAAATTTATCTTTAATGGTGAGCTTATTGAGCTCCCTATAATCCGGAAACATTCGCCATGATCCATCCTTCTTGTATACCAATACTACAGGAGCAGAGAAAGAAATTTGACTGGGTTGAATTATACCCGCCTCTAACATTTTTGCAATCATACATTCAATTTCGCTCTTTTGGACGTAAGGATATCTATAAGGCCTGATGTTTGGAGGAACACTTCCTGGAATCAAATGAATAGCATGATAATGATCATGAATAGGTGGGAGTCTTTTGGGAGTTACAAACACCTTTGAATGATTTTCCACGACTTGTTGGATATCTGCAAAAATAGATGATTTTGATGTTGGAACTTCTAGTGAGCATAATTGTGAAATTATGCCTCATTGTTATTTCTTTAGAAGCTTTTTCATGACATTAGAGCTTATTATCCTTCTTGGCTTCCCTACAATACCTCGTAATTCGACTTCCTTTCCTTCTGAAAAAAATTTCAAGAAAAGTTCTTGAAAATTAAAAGCTACCGTCCCCAAAGATTGTAACCATTGTACTCCTAGTACAACATCAGCACCTCCCATAGGAATGGAAAGCATTGGAATAGTAAATACATATTCCCCCATGGTTAGCTTGATATTATGACATTTTCCCGAGCAATTTATAGTTCCTCCATTTGCAACCATTACTTGACATTCTGGTGCTGGGTATAGGAAACAATTTAATTCCTTGGCTACCTTACAATGAATAGAATTATGGGTGCTACCTGAATCAATCAACACTATTACCCTTTTCTTCTTGATATGTCCTTCTATCTTGAGAGTTTGAGGAGTGGTAATTCCTGCTAGTGCATTACACGTTATGGTCAGATTCATTTCTTCCTCTTCTAGGGCTGGTTCCTGGTGTATATCCTCTTCTTGTTCATTTTCTTCTTCTTCTTCACAATCTATGTAAAATAATTTCTTCTCAGCACACTTATGAACTTTAGTGTATTTGCTATCACAACTATAGCAAAGCCCTTTCGCTCTTTTTTCTTCCAATTGTTGTCGTGTCAACCTTGTACGTTGTGGAAATCTAAGCGTAGCAACACTTCCTTTTTTATAGAATTGAGTGGTAGGCTTCCTTGTCGCCATAATTTTACATTCAACTTTTCTTGCCAACCTGAATGCCTTCTCCAATGAATCAGGTTCCAAAACACGAAATTCATTTTGGATGTTATCCTTTAAAGTGCCTATGAAGAGATCAATCCTGTGTTCCTCTGGAATATCAGTTACCCTTATATTCAATTTTTGGAAGTCCTCAATGTGCTGCCCCACTAATCCCTTTTGTTTGAGATTTATCAATTGGCTAAAGAAGGTGTTGCTCTTCGTATCCTCATAATGTGCTATCATTTCCTCCATAAAAATTGACCAAGTGACAATTTGTTTACGGGAGCAAAGCCATCAATACCATACAAATGTATTTTTTTCTAAATGTAAAGTTGCAATGCGTACCTTTTGTGTGTTTTTCACATTATGGAGATCAAAATATTGCTCCATTTGTAGTATCCATGTTACAGGATCCTTTCCATTAAACTTCCTCATATCCATTTTTGGAAAATGGTGGTTCTTCCCTCCAACTGTAGAGTTTATGAAATCATGATTAACATTTATTTTGTTCTCATCATAAGTTTCATCTACTATCTTTTCACCATTAGGAAACATTTCTTGTATCAACTTTGCCAAACCTTCGATGTCTACTTTTAGATCCTTCTTCATGTTTTCCATGTTGTCTTTCATTTTTTCATCGATCTTAGCTTCCATGTCATCCATCTTAGCTTCCATGCCCACTTCCATGCCATCCATCTTAGCTTCCAAACCATTCATATTAGCTTCCACGCCTTTCTTCAAACCATCCATATTAGTTTCCACGCCTTTCTTCAAAACTTCGATTTCATTTTTTGTTGTTCTTTGCGAGAGCGAAATTTGTTGCACTTGCTCTTGTAATTTTGATATGTCATGTTTTCATTCTTCGTCTTCATGAGTCCTAGTAGAGCCTTCTAAAGGCTTAATGGGTGTTGAATTATTTTTAGGGGCCATTTTAGAATCCAATATTGATATCTGTTCTACAATATTCCCTTGGAATCAATTCAAATTGATTCTTCAAACAAGACTTATGCAATTCAGAAAAAAAAATACACACCTTTTACTTGCTTTGAGGAGCTCGATATTGAAATTGAATTATCTATGTAATTGAAAATCTTCAATATCTTAAATTCAACCCTGTAGTAGCCCTCTAAAGCTTCTTTCAAATTCCACAGGTCTGATCTAATTTGGATTCTTCAAGACAAATTTATGTCCAATCTCCCACAATGACCCAATTTTGGTCTGGTTGGGTAGAGAGAACTTGTACGACTTTCCACATGTCACTGTTTCATCCTTCAGATCTGAAATTGATAGCCAAGAAACTACAGTCCGTTTACTTGCAACAAATTTTGACAGCACTCCAATCTGATGCTCAGAGAGAGAGTTATGAATATTTTCCCACAATCACCTTTTTGAGATGAAATTCGGGAGCCTGAAATAGCACTACCTTCCATAGATCATATCTCCAAAAATATTGTGGAAAAAGCTCTAAATTTTTTTGACGAGCTTCCTCAGGATTTCTGCTTCACACCATAAAAATTTCAGATTTTGAACCTTAGTAGAAAAACAGTTATAGTGCAAATGCCACGATGACCTGTTTAGGAGCCTGAAAAAAGACCTAACTTCCACATATCATATCTCCGAAAATATTGCAAACCAAGCTCTGAAATTTTTAGAAAATATTCCTCAGGATTTTGGCTTCGCACCCTAAAAATTTTAGCTTCTGAAACTTCGTAGAAAAAAAATTATAGAGAAAATTCCACAAGAACCTGTTTGGAGTAGCGAAACCCTAGAATCCAAAGCTCTGAAACCAAATGTTGCGTAACCAGC
This sequence comes from Pinus albicaulis, assembly GCA_034641835.2. Taxonomy (NCBI): domain Eukaryota; kingdom Viridiplantae; phylum Streptophyta; class Pinopsida; order Pinales; family Pinaceae; genus Pinus; species Pinus albicaulis. The sequence goes on from CM076581.1 coordinate 655,820,862, forward strand.
TTCAAAAATAGAAGAAAAGAGATATCAACGCCTTAGAAATAAGCCACTTTGAGGGGGAAACCTGCAATACATTACATAAATGAACAATTCTTGGATGATACAATTTACAAAACCTCCTTTCTATATATAGGAGTCCATGGGGCCATAATGTAATCCTAGTGGGCCACAATGTAATCCTCTAAATTTAATCTAAAAATAATAAATTTGAGGCACAATAATAACAAAATGGTTTAGTGCTAATAATATATTAAGGGTTAACAATTTTAATAATAATACTGCAAAATCATCAAAAATTATTGCTCGCCCGCGCTTCTGCGCTATACATAAAATGCCAGGTTCGCGCGTATACCAACGTTATCAGAGAGAAATTTAGGAATGGGCCAACGTTTTCACTGGCAGATCCTCAAAATGCGAGGAGTCAATAATGATGTCTGTATCCATGTGATCATCCTCGCGGCTTGGTTCTGCAAAATTATTTCGGTTTCGGAGCCCGCTCACCCCATATCGCACTCAAAGATTCCCTGGTTCTCTGGTTGGGTCCATCCTAGCAACACGAAAGCGGGCAACCCAGAGAATGATAATGAACACAAAAAACTAGTACATAGATAGCAGGAGCATGTTGTAGGGTGAATAAATAGTCGGGTGGGTAATTATCTAGCCATCCACACATCGTCCAAAGCTACTTAATGGTGGAGTAGGCCATTCGTGAGACTGACCATCGATCAGGTAGATAAATATTACCATAAATGGCTATATTGATCATCTTCCACTGATTGTGCGTACTTGCAAGATACCTTTTTTATTAAATCGAGATGTGCTGATGGTATTCCCGCATGCCTGAGGTTGTTTCCACGGAATGTCAGACCAGAGATGACGCTTGTACATTGTTCGTGTATCCGGAATGAAGGTCGACGCGAGGTGTGTCTACAAGTTGGCCATCAGTCTTGCCGAACCATGCGCTTCATCCTTGGTCGGAACGTCTTTTCACCAGAGGGCTGCGTCACACGTCCTTGTGCCATTTATTGCTTGAGGGGTCCACAAATTCTTCAAATCACACGTGGGCTTGGGTAGGTCCGTAACCCAACGCATGCCTAGGTGAGCGGTACCCCAGCAAGCCTGTCCATGCAAGGCTTGATCACACCCTTGAGATTTGTATGTCAGCAAGTGTCCACATAGGCCAGCTGATCTCGAAGTCCATCTAGCAACTGGGGTCCCTATGCATAGGATCACCCTTCTCCAATACTTCTCTTGAGTGAAGAATACCGATCCTTTCATAGGTGCTCCGTGCAATGTTAGTGATAGTGCCCCTTGCCTGCGTTCCATGGGAATCTTAGGGTCAACCATCTTCTGACTATCATATGCATCCTCCTGGCAAGGTAGGTTACTTTCCATGGTAGAGATGCACTGAAAATTCCAGACAGTCTGAAGACATCGAAGCGCCGAAACTTCGTGCAATCGGCCTTGCCAATTTTCCAGCTCCTCATCAAAGTCAGAAAAACATTCACTATCCTTTTCCCAGCAGAGAATTCCTTCAGCTGTGGGGTTAGCCCGATATTCATCCTACGTGGTTAATTTATATATGTGATCTAATTCTTCCTCTTCATAGGCCAGCTCTATATATCGCGCACCTTCTGCTGGATCTAATGGTACTATGACACGCGTACCTTTGCTTTCAAACAACATGCTACACTTTTTGAGATTGATGACACCTCCCATGTCAATTGCCCAGTGCAGACCAAGGAGCGTAGGGTAGGGATCTGCATCTTCCATAACTTCTATGACGTCAAATTTAGCTAGGACCCTTACCGCTGCGATGTCAAGCATGACTTTTGGTAATCTTCCTAGAGGGATGATTTTTTGTTGATTTGCCATTCGCAGCTAGATGGTGGACCATTCTAATTTAGGTTCCTCCATTCATTGCCATGTTTTCTTTGGTAATACATTCACATCTAACCCAAGATCTAAGATAACCTGATCCATCTCGTAGTCACCAATCTGCGCAGTCAATCGCATTTCTCTTCCGGTGCACTTCTTATAGTTATATAGTTTGTCTACATCTAGGTATTCAGTACTTCTTGGAGATTTCCTATAGCCTGCGGGTTTCGCAATAGCTTCAGACATGCCTTTAAAAAGGGCTCAACCCCTTCCTCTATCTGAGGTTGCATTGGCGGCGACGTGGGGACTATTGGTGTTGTTCGTTCTTTGACAGGCACTCCTTACCGAGAGGCAAGCTCCTCCTTTGCTTCCTGGGTGACCAGCTCACTGTGTGTCATGATTTTTACACAGGGATCCGTCTTTGTTAGCTCAAATTTAACTCTTTGTACGTTATGCGTAGGGGTGGGTTGCTTCTCCTTCATCTTGGCAATTAAAATTGGGCAGTTTTCTACCTCATGGTCCAACTGCCTACAATATTTGCATGCTCGCCTGGTGGGATTCAGGAATTCTCTGGAAAAGTGCCCTATTTCCCCATAGTTATAATAGACAAGCTACCCACGTCTGCATCCTGTGCTTCCTCCCCGACCTCCTTTGCCTCGGGCCGGTGATCCTCCAAAGTGCGCAAAATATTGGCGTATGCAGGGTCCGATTGTACCCTATATAAGTTTCCATGATCCATCATTAAGTCATAAGTACGACAATTTTTCTCATCATGTCCCACTGATCGGCAGAATCGACACCATTTTTGCTTTAGTTCTGGGACATACGCACCTAGCTAAGGGCAATGGTTCGTATCATGCAGTTCTGCTACCTGACAATCATCACATCATAATGTAGGTCCTCCTGCTTGCATGTAATCCGTTAGCAGAGGGCACTGATCCTTCGTATGGCCAAACACCCGGCATCATATGCACCAGAGATCTACGCAACCATCCTTTCCTCGCTCTTTTCATAGGTTCTGTATCTCCATATGCATAGCCCCAAGTTGTTCCTGGATTTGTTGTACCACTATGGATGTATCCTCTCGGGGTGCAGCCTCCAGTTTCAAAGCGACTTTCACAGCCTTCTCCTGCGACTCAAAGGTCTGATGACTCATTGGCGTGCACAGATGAGGTAACAACATAGCGATGAACCATTCCGTATGTTTTCTATCATCATATTTGAACCCTCCTTCCCTGATTGCTTTCTTCAGTTGTTGATCAGCCTCCCATACTGACTCAGACGCACCTTGTTTGAAGTCCTTTACTTCTGCTACCAACTGGGAATAATATTTTGGCTTCCTGAACTAGTGCGTCAAAGCATCCTTGATATCTTGAATAGATGCACTCCCATTTTGGGCAATATACCGCATATACCAGTCCAGGGCCCTGTTCTCGAAGGCCAACGACAGCTGCGCCATTTTTACCGTATCACTCGCCACATTCTGCGTAGTCCATACAGAGTCTGCAATGAACCAAAACTGGTCCATATCCTCATCTCCTACCCCCCTAAAGGTAGGTAGTTTCAGATGCGCAGCCATATCACTGTCTAGGGAGGGTGGCAGTATAGGCGAATTCTTACCTTTGCACGGCCTAGGTGGCGATGTGGCTGGGGGATCTTGCTCACCTGGTTCCTGCAATCGATTGTAGGCATATCTCCCTCTGTCAAGGTTGGTCCGATAGTATTTACCACTGTGTGTTGCGAATCTGTCTAGATCGGAGGTCATTCAGTCAATATGACTACACAGAATACTCTTTTCGCACAGTAATTTCTTGATCAGCAACGGTAAAGTCCTTATAAATTTTCCCCAAAACCCTTTGAAGAATCGTCGTTCAGCCTTAGAGTATGATACAAACTGATCAATGGCAAATTCTATCACAAATCCTCCTAGCACACTATCCACCCAGTGATCCACCATACGTGTGATAGTATTATTAGTTTTTTCCAGTTGCTCGAGCAGATCTGGGGTCCACTAAGTGACTTGCTCGTCCTTCCAGCACTTCTGGAATTCCACAAGTCGGGCCAGCCACTCCTGGAGTTCAATCACAAAGGTTACAAAGAATATTTCGTAGCTTTCAGTAAGAATGTACCTATTTTTCCACCTTTCTGCCGTTAACTTTTCACTGTGATTTTCTTTTACTGCGAACTCCTGGATCTGTCTTTCAAACCAGTCTTCAATCTCTTTTCTCTCAAGCTTCCAGTATTCTCTTGTCATTACCCGATTCCTCTCTCAGACTTCTTCTGATCTCGGAAACGGAACCATTTGTTAGCTCGATGGGTCCTAACCCAGGTTCGATGTGCAAGGTTTGCCAACAAAACCCTATACTACTAGCCCTTTCGACAGTGACCTACTTGCACAGGTCAAATTCTCACCCGAAGTAGTATGGGTGGGTGCCGGAACTAGGTTTCTGCACCCTAAGAAAGGATGGGTAAAGCAAGTAGAGCTGCACTAGGTCCTGTAATCCCCGATTACCTTGTTCTGCGCAGGGTTAATTAAGTCTCTATTCACATCCACGTGCACTAGATCTATAGTTATATGTTTGTTATTATATCAACACAGTAGTACATAAACAGAACATAACAGATCTAGATCCAAGAACACAATATATAGATATTTCGCAGCTTAAGGACAGAAAATGCACAATATAGAAATTATCAGTAATTCACATAAAATTACTCACAGATTTAGTTCTATAACAATATTTCTCATCCATTCATTCATCAATTCTTCCTTACAATTCCAATTCCCTTCCCAACCTACGCACACAGCAGCAGGGTCCGCACACAGCTGGACCTGGATCTCCGCGCACACAGCCAGTAGGAGTCTGTTCCCCAAAACCCAAACAGATAGCTTAAATCACAGTTCGCATCAATAGCCCATCATATCCTATCCTTTACAAAACAAAATTCATCTCTATTTATAACAATCTAGCCTCGAATTTTCTATGGTCCGCAACCCATGGTTTTTGGACCCCTAGTTTACCCTATGACCCATTACAATGCGTTCAGGGCTTTGACCCACCCCAAAACCCCTTCGCTAAGCTAAATATAATCAAAAATATTCAAAATGGACCAGTTTCATAGCTTGTTAGTAGACCCCATTCCAACATTTCCCTTCCAACATTCTCTCCCCCTTTATCATCAATGGAAAACGAGGTACCCAAGTACTCCCCCTATCAAGCTGCTCCCCCTAACATACTGTACTCTTGACATGCTGCGTGATTTAATGCGATGCAAGAGAAATGACTCCCATGTTTTGGTGAAGATACTCAAATTCTTCTCCTGGAAGGGGTTTTGTAAGGATATCATCAATTTTCTCTTTTGTGTTGATGTATTCCAACCTGACATTGTGTTCAGCAACTTGTTCACGGAGAAAGTGCTATTTGATTGGAATATGTTTGGTCCTTAAGTGCATCACCAGATTCTTTGAAAGACTAATGGTGCTAGTATTGTTACAAAAAATAGTAATTGGTTGCTTAGTTTCTATGTTGAAATCCTTTAAGGCTTCCTTCATCCATAGAATTTTTGTACAACAATCAGCAGCAGCTATATATTCGACTTCAGCTGTAGAAAGGGATATAGATGTTTGCTTTTTGCTGAGCCAAGATACAAGAAAATCTCCCATAAAGAATGCATTTCCACTAGTAATTTTTCGATCATCCATGCTTCCAGCCCAATCAGCATCGGAGTAAGATGTCACAGTAAGAGTTGAACTCTTAGGATACCAAAGACCAAAATCAATCGTTCCTTTCAAATATCTGAGAATTCTCTTCACAGCTGCTAGATGGGATTGTTTAGGACTTGACTGAAATCGTGCTACCATTCCCACTGCTTGCATAATATCTGGTCTTGTAGTAGTTAAGTATAGGAGAGCTCCAATTATTGACCTGTAAAGAGTTGTATCTATGATAGGGGTATCATCATCTTTGCTTAATTTACAATCTGTGGTCATCGGTGTGCTCATAGGTGCACAATCTTCCATCCCATATCTTTAAGAAATATTTCTTGAGATATAAACATGCCTGCAAAGGTTTGAGATATTTGTAGCCCAAGGAAGTAAGACAAATCACCAATCATTGACATTTTGAAAATTTTTGGACATATTTAGAGAAAATTCATGGCTCATTTCTTCATCATTGCTAGCAAAGATTAGATCATAAACGTAAACAAGAGTGATCAGAAGTTTTTCCTTGTCCATTTTCATGTAGAGATTGCTACTTGCCACTCCCTTTTTGAAACCTTCTTGTTGCAAATATTGATCCAAATTTTCATACCATGTCCTAGGGGCTTGTTTTAATCCATACAAGGCCTTTTTTAGTTTGCATACAAAGTCTTTTCCTTCAGCAAGATCAAATCCTTCTGGTTTCTCCATGTAAACTTCTTCCTTGAGATCTCCGTTTTAGGAATGCTGATTTTACATCCATTTGATAAACCTTGAATCCTTATCAGCAAGTAAATGATAAAAAAAAAATTGTGGCTTCCATTCAAGCTACTAGTGCAAATATTTCTTCGAAGTCAATTCCTTCAATTTGTGAGTATCCTTTGCAGAAAAGTCTGGCTTTATTTCTGATGATTTGTCCATCTTCATTCATCTTGTTTTTGAATACCGATTTTGTTCCAATTATATTTTTATATTTTGGGTGGGGTACCAATTCCCAAGTCCCATTTTTTTTTATTTGAGACATTTCATCTTCCACGACCTTTATCTAATAAGGATCTTTGCTTGCTTGAGAAAAATTTTCAGGTTCTATTAAAGATAATAGAGCAACATCATCTTTTCTTGGGGTGTTTATCATCCTTCTTCGAGTTTGAATTCCTTCATTTATATTTCCGATGACTTGTTATTCCAGATGATGTCTTTGAATAAACTTGATCTTAGAGGGACTTTGTGAAGGTTCACTTTGGGGGTTTCCATTCTCCTCTTCTTTTTCAGATTCTTCTTCTTCACTTTGTTCAAAGAAAGGCTCAACTTCATGATCTTCAATTCTTCTTTCTCGAAGGCCTTCATCAATCTTCACATCAATGCTTTCCACTATTCTTCATAGATGATTGTTGTAACATTTGTAAGCTTTGCTCCTAGTGGAGTATCCAAGAAATATTCCCTCATCAACTCTAGAATCAAATTTACCTCATGAGTATTCATTTATTTTTATGAAAAATTTTCTTCCAAAAACCCTGAAATATTTTACTGAAGCAAGTCTTCCTTTCCATAACTCATAAGGACTATTTTCGTTATTTGGTATTAGTTGAGTTCGATTTAAGGTATAAAATGTGGTGCCAACTACTTCTCTCCAAAATTTTGGTTACAAATCAGCTGCTAATAGCATTGTCCTTGCAATTTCTTCAATGGTATAGTTCCTTCTTTCAACTACTACATGTTGCTGGGGTGTCCTAGTAGTAGAGAGTTCTCTTTCGATTCCATGCTCCTTAAAAAATTCATCAAATTCTTTTGAGGTGAATTCTCTTCCTCTATTCGTTCTAAGACATTTAATTTTAGAATCTTTTTCATTCTCAATGAGAGCCTTAAGATTCTTAAAACATTCAAATACTTCAGATTTATATTTTATGAAATATATCCACAACATTCTCGTATAGTCATCAACAAATAGAGCAAAGTAACTTTCACCTTAAAGAGCTGGAGTTCTAGTTGGCCCACACAAATCTGCATGAATGATTTCCAAAGGTTTTGATGTTGAGAACTCCTTAGTTTTGTGGCTAGTTCTGGTTTTCTTTCCATGTTGGCATGGGCCACATACAACTTGATTTGGTTTGCACATTTTTGCAATGTCCCTTACTGCATTAATTTTGCTGATGCTGACTAGGTTATCAAACGTTGTATGCCCCAATCGCTTGTGCCATAACCAAATTTCATCTGTTTGACTTAAGTCACATTTATCTTCTTGGATTCTACTAAGAATGTAAACACTATCGAGTATTCTTACCCCTTTCGCCACAAGTCCTCCCGAGGATGAGTCTCTTATTTCACAATTTTTTGTACTATAGAAAAAATTATGTCCTTGGTCACAAATCTGGCTGACACTTAAGAGATTGTGTTTGAGCCCTTCTACTAGCAAGGTATTTTGAGCCTTTCCTAGTCCATTGACAAGGGTAGCAGTTCATTTTCCAGTGATTTTAGTGAATCAGCTTCCAAAGGATACGTTTCCATTTTTCTTGTTCAATGAGATAAACCTTTTTTGTTCACCTGTCATATGTCTTGAGCATCCACTATCCATGAACCAATGATTTTCATCACTATGAGCACATAGAGCTAAGCCACAGTTATCAGTTTTGAGATTTACGTTTTTAGCTTTTTCCCTTTTGAGAGGGAAATTTTTTTCATTATGATCATAATTATCACATAATGAGCAAGATGGATCAAACTTAGCCAAATGATCAAAGGAATTTTAAGTTTTCATTTTTCCTTTCTCTTTAGGGCCACGTAGTTGGTTTGTTTGATCATTTAATCTTGGTGCTTCATTCTTATGAGCCTTGCAATTCTTAGCTTGATGCCCAAAGTTTTTACAATTGTAACAATGCCCAAGAAAAATAGTTTGATAACTGTTGTAGTATCCATAGCTTGAACCAACATTCTTCCTTGGAGTTTCTCTTTCTTCAATTCTTGGCTTTGAGATGGGAATTTTTTTCTGACAAGATGACTTTTTTTCTTTTGGATCGCAAGAGGGTACATCAGCATAACTTCTGGCATTATTCTTTATACTTGATGATTCACCTTTGAAACCAATTCCAGACTTGTCATGTTGAGGTCTTTGAATATTAAGAATTTTCTCAAGAGCCAGAGAGCTTTGCCAACTCCTTTTGACTTGTTCTAATTCCTTTCTTAGAGATACTATTTCAGCTTCACATTTTTCACAGATATCATCCTTCTGTTTTAACTTAATGTTCGAGAAGTCTTCTTCTTTTTGCTTCCTCTCTTTCTATTTTGAGAGAAATTATCTTCTTTTGCAGATTCTCATTTTCTTCAATGGCACTCATTAGCAAACTATTTATGTTTCTTTCATCTTCTAATACTAAGTCACCATCATTTGTAAATGCCATGAATAATGTTTCTTTTCTTCCAACATAATTACTTTCCTCATCTGATTCATCATCGCTTTCCTTGTAATGACACACATTTCTAGTTTATTTCCTTTTTATGACTACAAATTCATCTTCATCATACTCATCTTGTTTGGAGAAGAAGTTATTCTTATTAAACACTTTCTTTTTGTACATCATTCTTTTAGAGTCCTTTTCATCATCACTATCATGTTTATGAGGAAATTTTGTAGCGTAATGACCTATTCTTCCACAACTGAAACAAATAAGAGAGTACTTACATTTTAGCTTAGATCTCATTTTTATTCTTCGTACAAATTGAGCTAATTATTTTTTGTATTAGATTCATCGTTGTTGTAATTCCATCCTTTTCCTTCTTTTGTAGATCTTGAGGCTTTGAAAGCTGCTTCTTTGAAATTTTGGATCCCTTTCCTCATCTCATAGGCAATAAGAATTCCATGAAGTTCATCCATATTAAGAATATCTAGGTCCTTCATTTCTTCTATGACACTTTCTCTGGAGTCAAATCTGTCAGGAAGCGATCTCAGGATTTTTTGAACAATGTTACTTTCTTCAATATTTTCCCCTAATCCTTTAAGAGAGTTAACCACTTCAGCTACTCTAAGGAAGCATGATGCAATATCTTCTTCACCATCCATTTTCAGACTCTAAAATTGTCTTCTATAGTTTTGAAGCTTTGCCTTCTTAACTTTGGAGTCCCTATCATATAGAGAAACCAATTTATCCCATACTTCTTTCACTGAGTCACAGTTCATGACTTTCGTAAATTCGGAATTGGTGATTCCACTAGTAATGGAATTTAAAGCTTTGACATTAGCAATGTAGGCTTTTATTTCATCTTGATCAGTTGGAAGACTGGAAGGATCTTTGTACCCATCCAAAACAGAGTGCCATATTTCATGGCCAAGATACATTAGATAGTAGGATATCCTTTTTTTCCAAAAAATAAAATTTGTTCCATCAAAGATAGGCAGTTTTCATATTACTTCCATGTTCTTCATTGTGCCTAAGAATCCTTCTTCTAGTTGTTAGGATGATAATGAAGAATCTGGCTCTGATACCAATTGTTGGAAATACTCAGAGGGAGGTGAATCAATATTTCTTTTCAATTGTTAATTATTGCCAGTTAGATTCTTCACAATTAAAGAAAGAGAGGTATATAATGATAATATTAAGGATTAATAAGAATTTAAATCCCATTTTTAATAATAGTTTACAAAATATGAGTGAGGGCACCAACCATTTTAATGAAATAGGCATCGACTTGTTGCCAAGCACCAAATTGGACTTTGATGAGGCTCCGACCTCTAGGGCTTTGACCCTATCTTCTCAAGGCACCAACCTTGTGTTTAGGAGCTCCTACTCCAAGGACACCAATCCTTTTGTCTCCCTTTAATAGAGAATTTGAATAGTATTTACTTGAACATCCTTGACATAATTCTTCATTTTTTAATCACTTTCAAAATTATTCATTCTCTGATCACTTCAAAATTCTTCACACTCTACTTGTTTACTATTGCACTTCAATTCCAAAATTATTCAAATGGTTTTTAGAATTTAGCTCAATGATGATGTCTTCAACTGTTCCTCAAATCAACCCAAATATTCCCAAATATGTTTTTCAACAAACTACTTCAGACATGATGCCCAATAGTCTCAAAAGATTCACTGTCTAAAGCTTCAAATAATTCACTGTTCAAAGCTTCAATTCATGTTATGATCTTAAGAACACTGGTCTAAGTATAATAGCCCTCAAATAATTCTAAGCCTTCTCCCAAGTTCACTGCAGTGATAACAGTCCTTAAAAATGGTGACAATTCTCTTTTTATGCCACTATTCAATATGTCTGAATTAAACAAAACGTAGTCGGAGTTATGTGGCTATAATTTGTAACATAGATTATAGCTTCGTCCCTCCACAGATATATCTTATCCGAGATCAAGATAAACGATGTCTGCACTTCAGATTCACTGTTGTCAAAGTTCCAAAAAATTTTTGTGAGGTCTAAAGATCTATAACCTTGGTCCAAGCTATACAAAACCAAAACTGAAGTATTGTAGGTGGTCCGAGCTATCCTAGTCACTATTCCGAAGTGTTATAGGTTCCAAAAGAGTCTGAGTTTGAGGTTCAACTGATCTGAATTCTGTGTATGAAAATTTTGGGTCTGTAGTCCCAGCATAACAAAACAGATTTAACCCGACCTGTAACTCATTAATTCCTTCTCGGTTTCCTTCAGTTCACGAGTTGTGAACTCTAGTTGTTGTGCTATATATCTGTGTTTTTCTTCACCTCTTCACTGTATTTCTCACCGAATTTATTGCTATGAAATGGAAGAATGAAAATTTATATATATATAGTTTTTTGTCTATCCGAAAAGACACATATGTTGAGGGAGGAGCTGTCATGAGGGCCGACATGAGTATCTAAGCATAGGTCGGCTAGGAAAAATATAGGATATATATTGCCTTAAAAATTAATTTTCTCCTAAACTATTTGGAGTTTTGGGGCCTGTAAGGGCTCATTAGAAAGGGAAAATTATGATCTAAAGGATGGTGAAGGCCTCAGAAAGAAATTATGCTTCTAAGATTGTGAAACATATTTTTCTTTGTGACTTTCCTTAAAATTTATGCATAAAAATATTGGGACAACATAAGGAATGTTTGGGGGAGTGTGGCTTCTACATTCTTTGGTTTCTTCATTGTTATTAATGCCATGTAGCATCATGTATCAACAATTTCATCATATACTAATGCAGTGATATGTCATAGTGCAACCTTCCTCTCAGTCAAAGTCATATTGACATCAATGACAATCTAAATTATCATGGAGAAGCACTTACTTGATTTTGCAATGTCGTCCTATTACTTTCTTGCGATGTGATTTGTTAATATTGTTTGGGCAGAGGATGAGCCACCATTGAGGAATTACTTGTTGTAGTCAATTCCTCTTTGTCTTCATGTGACATACATGTCTTTACATTGACTGTCTTCTGTAAACTTCCGTCCAATGCTTCCTCTTCTATGAACTAAACAACTCTGTTGATTATTACCTTCCTGGTTGATGGATTGTAAAGCTAATATGCCTTGGATTTATCACTGTATCCAACAAATATGCATTTCTCCCCCTTGTTTTCCAACTTCTTCCTCAACTCATCCGGGACATGTGCATATGCCACACATCCAGACACTCTCAAGTGAGTGGCATATTGTTTTTTTCCAATCCATGCCTCTTGAGGAACTCTATTCATGAAACTTTTGGTTGGACACCTATTAATGATATACGCTGCACAAGTGGTAGCTTTAGCCCAATAATAATTTCGAAAATGCTTTGCCTTCAACGTACTCCTTTCCATTTCCATGATGGGCCTATTCTTTCTTTCCATGACACCATTTTTCTGAGGTTTATACCTTTTTGTAAATTTCTTGTGAATTCCATGCTTCCTGCAAAACTGTAGGGAGTAATTTGAGATATATTCGCCACCTCTATCAGTTCTCAACACTTTTATGTAGTGCCGAATTTGCTTCTTAACAAGAGCTTTGTAGTGGTGGAAGCTGTAAAACACTTCACTTTTCTGTTTTAGAAAATAGACCCATGCCTTCCTTGTGAGTCATTTATGAATGTCGAAATGTAATGGTTGCCACCAAATTATGGTGTTTGCATTGGTCCACATAAATCCGAGTGGACAATCTCCAAAGGTGCCTTTTCCATTATTGACTTTCCTACTAGAAATGATTCTCTGTGTTGTTTTCTGAAGATGCATCCTTCACATAGGATGTCTGGTTTTTCTATGAGTGGCAATCCCTTCACCATAACTTTCATGTGCAACAAATTCAAACCTCTGAAGTTGAGATTACCAAATATCAAGTGCCATAAACAATTTTCATCTTTGACTTCTTCTTGAAAGTTATCTTGTGTGAGAGCTACTACAACACCTTCTTCCTTCAAATTTGATCTTAGCTTGAGAGGAAACATTCTATTGTTTTTCTTGTGAACTTTTGCAATGAGTTGCCTACTTGGAGGCTTATCCAAGATTGTGGATACATCATATTTAAAAAATACATTGTATCCCTTTTGCATGAGATGTCTAATGTTTAGAAGGTTATGTTTCAAACCAGGGACAAAATAAACATCTGACATGAACTTCTTCTCTCTCTTCTTTGTTAATATGTCTACTCTTCCTTTTCCCATGACAGAGACTTTGCTATCAACCCCCAATGTTACTTCTCATTTCAAAATTTCATCTAGATTTGAAAACATTTCTATGTTTCTATTCAGGTGGTCGCTACACCCTGAATCTAAGAACCATACATCCCCTTGTTTTTCTTGTGCTACATTACAATCTAAAAACAAGCTATCATGGTTCTAATTTTCTTTTATGAAATTTGCACTTTATTTGCGATCCATGTCATATTGATTCTTTATACATTCATTTGCATAATCACCATGCTTCTTACAATAATGAAATTGAACTTGAGATTTATCAAACCTTTGACATTGTGCTTGATTTTGGCTTGGGCCTTAGCTTGGATTTTGATTGCTGCCTCTTCCACTTGAGCTTGAAGGCTGCTTCTTCCTCTTCCTATGTAGTTTTGTATTCCTCCATGTTTTAGTGTGTTTGGTGCACGCATGTACGGAATCACACCAACTTAAGGGGTGTGGTTTACGCTCTTAATTTATTGGTCACAGGCAGAAAAATAAGTGGAGTCAAGCATGTTAGTGGAACAAGCTAGAATCATAAACATACTAGATAGAGAAACAACATGCATATATAAACTAAAACTAAAACTAAAAAAATAAAATAAAAGCTCTGAATAGAGTCAAACAACTCCAACGATCCAAATGGTGGCTCTTCAGCCCCTCTAACTGAGTGCTAGTAGGAAATGAGGATGAAAATTTAACCCTCTTGCCAAAGGGCCCTTAGAACATGGGTTCTAAGTCCTGATGCAAGGATCTTTTTACTTCCAAGCTTACTTTAGTGAAAATTCTCCCTCTCTCTACTATGGTGGACTTTACTTTTTGGATGGAAAACAATTGAGTCCCCTCTATCTTCAGCTCCATATCACACAATACTAGTATTTCTTAGGCAATTCTGGCCAGCATAACAATGTGCTCTCAAGTTCTTCATCTCATGGTGGCCTTATATAGGAGAATTCAAATCCTACTTCCCTCTCTTGGTACATTGTGAATGGTGACCCAAGAGAGGGGGATTATTCCTTTGTGTGCCACAAATATTCCATTGTGTGCTCCCTTGATGTCTAAGGAGGCTTTGGTGGTTGTCCTTAGGCAAATTCAAGTGTTAAATCACTACCCTAGAGTGTGCTTTTTGTTTTCCCAAAAAGTGAATTTTTCCACTGCTAGGATTGTGCACATTTTGGGTCAAAAGGCGTGCAAAGGCGCTCTTCACGAAGGATTACGCACACAAAAGCATTTATGACTTGCTCAAATTTGATTTTTTCTCAGACCTTGGATATTTTAAAATTCTTTCCAGATTCTCTAATGTCTTTCATCCCTATAAATCCTTCTTCTTGACATTAGATAATGTCATCTTCTGCTTCTATGATTTTCTAGTGTTAACAGTTGCCCCATAATGTGTGAGATTTAGGAAGAACTATATAGCTGAGATAAATTATAGTTTATTTTATTTATATTGTGTGTAGAGAGAGAGAGACCTGTGTGAAACTCGGAATTGGAAATACCCAACACCGATTTGAAGAATGACCATGTCCTATGGGACCCCTGTAAGAAAATATAATACAATATATATACAAATTTTCTATGAGGTGGGCATGTCCCATGCTCGTGATTTTGTGGCTAGTTAAAAAAATATATTTGACAGATACATGTTATGTCTTTTTCACTAATATGGTAGTGGTCTTGTGGTTGCTAAGGACGACTGCTAACACCCTCCAGGGTGTTTTTTCTTTGACAATAGGTGGAATGTGGTACCCATATGCATAAAATTGGTATGGCATATAGTTGCGCATTGTATGCATAGGTGCTAGCTGAGACCTTCCCATGTAAGAATTGCTGAAAGAGATGCTTGTGAAGGCACGAATCTTAGCCGAATTTGATCAAAGTGGAATGGTTGTAAGGTACACTACCATATTGACATGAGAGATTTTGTTAGAGTCGAATGTCAGCAGGATCGATGACATCTGTAGGCAATGATGTCTCCCACAATGACACCAAAGGATGCCCCTTTTATGGAGAGGGGTGATCCAAGTTACTACTTCATTTTTCGAAAATAGGTGTTGAAGTTGACAAAAAGGAAGCCTCAACTGAATGAGGAGTCACTGACATGAAGGTGTCAGGGACCTGGATGTGATGGGTTTAACATGGGCATGTTGGCGAGGGGTGACTAAAAAATGATGATGGGGATTCAGTGGCCCAAGGCTAGAATATATTAAGCAGTTTGGCGATAGTCATAGTTATTTATGATGGGGAAATACATGGAGTCGGTAGGACTTCTAGGGTGGGTATGAACTAGCAATGAATGTGATGGTGCCTTGTGCGTGGGGCTATAATATTCCGACCAAGGGTGTTTAGGGAATGCTGCCATGGTAAAAAATATGGATAAGAGGGTGGGGGACGTAGTGCACCATTTGCGGTCTTTGTACACTTACCAAAATAAAAAAATAATGGGGTTTGGTTTGTGAAAAACATAGAGACGGATGCCCCAAAACATGAAAGTGTTCACTCACTGATGTTGTGAGGAAGGTGTTTTGCTTAGGGTGGGGGCCCCATTAGTTGGTATGATGTGTGAGGTTGATGAAGAAGATGGGAAAGTATAATAGATGGGATTATTTTGGCAGAGGTATGGCAGGCGAAATGTGAGGTGTGATAGTGCGCTTTTGATCTGCTGGTACAACCTGGTCGTCCGGGAAGGGGGTTTTATTTTGTATGGTAAAAATTGACCTTTATGCATGGTGGATGGATGGACATGAGGTGCTTCTTTGACTAAAGTGGTATGGCCATGGTGTCACTTTTGTTGTGATATATGGTCTAATGTGGGTGACGAGCACCATGGAGGGGATGCTCTACCGACCAATGAGGATGTTTATCATGTGCAGGGTGAGGTGATGATAAACACGGTTGGGTATGTGGAACCTATGCTTGATTTCTGATGGAGAAATGATGTCAGGATATGGAGATTTTTCTGGGACTCTATCATGCTGGGGGTAGAATGATACCTGCTCTAGAACTTTCAGTTGGATGGAGTTGTGAATGGTTTGTGAGCTTTTCCTGCAAAAAAAACTACCTCAAGTGAAATAATATTGTTTATCAAATATTATTGAAAGTCATGAGATTTAAAAAAGAATATGAGAGAGGGCATACCTGCTGGTGCTGAAATATTTTTTTTTCGAGAGTGTGAATGTGTGGCATCGCCTCTGGTCATTATGGAGTGTCGATCATAGTGATGCTTTCAGTCTACTGATAAGATACTCTAAGTTACAGTTTTCCCTCAGGAGTTTTTACTTAGCTCCTAGTTTTGATTTCTGTTGGTGTTGGCCCCAGACTGAAATCACGGAGGGCATTACTGGTTACTACCCCCTATCCAGGATATCGCCTTTTGTTTTGTTCCTTAGCTTCTTTTTGCATCATTTGGAGGATTTTCATAATTCTCCTGGTTGTATGGTTTTTGATGAGCCTAGGAAGGGTTGCACTAGATTGACCGACACATTACGTTGTGTGAGTGGTCCATTCTGTGTGGGGAATGGGGGATATTGGTTCCCTTGTCCCTGGTTGGTATATGAGTGATGGGGTGACTTTCATGATAGCTAGGCTCTCATACATTATGAGTAGAATTTTATGAGTATCCAGGGTATTGATTACTGCTATCTAGGTTTCCTTGGTCCAAATACCCAATCGAACTGTCTATAGAATCAACGTGCATGGTACTACGTTTTCCTAGGTGATCTTGGGAAAAAGACCCGATCAAACCGTCTGCAGTATCAACGTGCATGATACTACTACTACCTAGGAAACCTTAGGAAAAATACCTGATCAAAATGTCTATAAGATCGATGTGGATGGTACTACTGCTGCTTAGCTGATCTTGGGTCAAATACCCAATCAAGCCGTCTGAAGAATCTACCTACTTGGGTGTTACTGCTACCTAGGATATCTAGGGTTGAAGACCTGAACAAGCCGTCTATAGAATCTACCTACCTGGTAACTCCCTAAGTATCATCGGTGTTACTCTTGCCTAGGTGATCTTGGGTCAAAGACCTGATCAAGCCATCTATAGAATCTACCTATCTGGTATCTCTCTGGATATCATGGGTGCTATTGTTGCTTTTGTGATCTTGGGTCAAAGACCCGTATCAAACAGACTGTAGTAGACGACGCGCCTAGTAACTTCCCGAATACAAATCACTGCTGCCTAGGTGACCTTGGGTGAAAGAGTTGATGAAACTATTTGCAGTAATCGACACACGTGATAACTCAAGAGGATGAGGAAACCAGGTTCCCCTGTCCCTGGTTGGTGTATGGTGGCTTGGGGGAACTCTTCTGTCAGTATGTCTCTTTGTGTACTAGGTCCCATAAGCCAGAGGATAGCATCCTCCATGGTGATATGTTGGTGCCCTATTGGTCAAATATTATCGAGGCATATGATGAATTTGAAAACCGGGTTGTGGTAGATTCTAGGTAGAACCATACATACAACTGGGGTTTTGACTATTGTTGTCTAGGTAACTTTGGGTCAATGACCCAATGAGACCATCTGCAGAGTTCGACGCGCTTGGAAATTATTAAAAATTTTGTAGGCCTGGGGTGTTCGGTAGGATATTGTAAATGTATGATTGCATGTAAATCAGCTCAAGCTTCTCGGCTTTGCTGATGGCGTCCTCTACGAATATGTGCCTCTGTTGTGCCACATCCTTTGAAATATTTACAGTGAGTGTTTTCATGAATAAATCTAACGGAACCCAATCATCGAGTTTTGCTATACATAAACTATGACGCCGCCTCCATTCATGGAGATGGTCCGTGATATGAATGATGGGGTTTGTCTATAATGTGGCAGTAATTCTATTCCAGAATCATGGTGAATGGGTAACTGAAAATATGTTAGGAACATGGTGGCGAGGGTGGAAAAGGTTCCATGTGAAGCAGACGGTTGCTCCACATACCGTTTCCTGGATACTCTTGTCAGAGTACATTGAAATAGTCTCAATCGATTAGTTTTGTCAATGATACTATTCGATGAGCACCATAGCTGGAAGTTCATCACATGATTACCTGGGTCTTCTACCTACTTTCCTTTGAACTTTGGAATATTCGAAGGGAGCTTCATGGGCATGGGAGGCCATGTAGGGTTGTGTGTGATGGGGTCATTTGTTAGCTTGATTAAGTCCAGTAGTTTCAACGAAGCTAAAAAATGTGACTGGGAAGTTGACGCCATTGCAACTTGCGAAAACACAAAGTTATGGTGAGGAAGAGGGTTAGTCTGTGATATACCCTGCTGTGTATTTGACTAGCTTCCTGAATGGGTCGCACTCCTCTACCGACTAGGGGTCGTGGGAGGAGTGTTATGTGGTGTGGCATTGGGAGACTGACTAGGGTTCCCAACTAAGGACGCCCCAATAAAAGATGAACCAATAATGGTGGAAACATTCTGTCTTTAATGCTAAAATGAAGAAATACCTGGAATCCCTCGTGGTAATGGGGGAGGTCCAAAATATGCCTAGATCGACGAGGTCCTGTTGGGTCCATTCTAATGTCGACTAGATATCGCTTTAGAAAATTTTTAGAGGATAGAGTTTATGAGTAAAGAAAATTTTTGGTCACATACATAAGAGAAAGAGAAAATAAAACAATTTTTCCCTTTAAATTAATTATATGTGATCAAGTAATCAAAAAAGTAGTTTTTGTTTGTTTGCATATGATACTCAAATACTAGAAGACCTATTCATCATCACACACTCAAATATAACTGGGTCTTGAGAAGATATATTGCGAGTGCTGGCACAACATCCCATAAGAGCTGGCGACGCCCCTAGTCAGCTGAAGAAAATCCACCAAGGTAAGGCTAGAGGACCTAGTGCTTTCCTGCACCGTCACCTATAGGGAAAGGATGCCCTAGATTTTGCCACTAAGTACCACTATCCCACGTGAACATTCGAGTCTTGGGATTCTTGGTAAGTTAGCTAATAGTACCGATTATCATCTAGGTCAGGTAGCCCTAACTGATACCGTATGCACTTCGCCTAAGCCTAACCCCCTCTAAAATGGGTCTCTTCCGTGCTTGGGTTTTCTTTTCCGTGGGCTGATAGGTGGATTTAAAGCTCCATAAATAGTCAAATTATATGTTTCAAGATGAATAATTATAAAGGAGGCTTATTAGATTCCTACCCCCTTGATCCTAACTTAAACTATAAATTCTTTTGTGGCCCCTATGAGGAGAATTTGGTGAG
Source organism: Pinus albicaulis (assembly GCA_034641835.2). Classification (NCBI taxonomy): domain Eukaryota; kingdom Viridiplantae; phylum Streptophyta; class Pinopsida; order Pinales; family Pinaceae; genus Pinus; species Pinus albicaulis. Next base: position 655,840,271 of record CM076581.1, read on the forward strand.
TGTGGTTAAGTTAGTTTTAGCTGTCTTTGATTTCCTTAGTGGGTGGATCTGTGTGAGAAAAAAGTGGAAAAGCACATATTTTGAACGTGTGGATATGCGATGATCCTTTTCAAAATCCCCTATTAAACTATGTTGTATTGTTCCTTGCTCAAAAGAAAAACATGTGCGGATATGGGCTACTTTCTATTTTTCCTAGTTAATCTATTTGATCAACTAAAGGGAGATGGTGAGTTGTGAATAGAGAGTGTTCATATGCTTTCCTAGGATCACCGAAGGGTGCAAAGGAAACAAATATTACTTTCTCTTCTATCGACAATTCAATCCTAGTCCCAAAATCCTAGTGCAAAATTGAACTAAACTAATGATTTTTACAATACAAAAAGGAAACTAGCTAAGCATGCATGAACTTGGGCCACTTAATTTGGCTAATTTATCTAGGTGTGTTGGTACCTAAATTTGCAAAATATAATTTTTTTTGGAATGCAATTTATTTTCCCCCCTATTTAAACTATCTGTGAACTTTGCAAAAATCAACTTGAAATAAAACTAACACTAAGCCTACAAAAAGTAGCTAAGATTGAGCTTTAGCAAGCTGCGGGGTAAGTCAACCAGTGCTGGTAGATGTATTATGGGTTGCCAAGCACTTTACAAGTAGGAAAAGATAGAAATGTGGGAGAAAATTATCTTTCTATCTTTTGTGCGCAAAAGGTTGCAACAGGTGCGATGTCTGCACACGGGTCAACTCTGAACGCGCGCCCTGGGTGTGTTTGTGGGAGGAAAAAGAGCGCAAATTCCTGGAAAAGTAATTTTTGGAGCTGTTCTACTTCAGTCTGTCACTTCAGATGAACTAGGGACTGCAAGGGAAAAAGGAGGAAATTCAACTCCACTCTACAACACAGACATGGGTCTCTGCAAAAAGGCACAACCACATAAACTTGGAAATAAACATTAGTGGAGTCGCCAATCCTGTGTTAGTGTGTTTTGTGCACACATTTACAAAATCACACCAACTTAGGGGGTGTGGTTTACCCTCTTAAGTTATTGGTCACAGGAAGAAAAGGAAATAGAGTCAAGCAAGTTAGTGGAACAAGCTATAATCATAAACATATTAGATAGAGAAATAACATGCATATATAAACTAAAACTAAACTAAAACTAAAAAAAATAAACAAAAGCTCTGAATAGAGTCAAACTACTACAATAATCCAAATGGTGGCTCTTCGACCCCTCTTATTGAGTGCTGGTAGGAAATGATGATGAAACTTTAACCCTCTTGCCAAAGGGCCGTTAGAACATGGGTTCTAAGTCCTGATGCAAGGATGTTTTTACTTCCAAACTTTCTTCGGTGAAAAGTCTCCCTCTCTCTACTGTGGTGGACTGAACTTGTTGGATGGCCAACAATTGAGTCCCCTCTATCTTCAGCTCCGGATCACACACTACTGGTATTGCTTGGGAAATTCTATCGAGCATAAAAATGTGCTCTCAATTTCTTCATTCATGGTGGTCTTATATAGGAGAATTCAAATATTCCTTCCCTCTCTTAGTACATTGTTGATGGTGACCCAAGAGAGGGGGATGATTCCTTTGTGTGCCACAAATATTCCATTGTCTGCTCCCTTGATGTCTAAGGAGGCTGTGGTGGTTGTCCTTAGGCAGCTTCAAGAATGAAATCACTGTCTTCGAGTGTGCTTTTTGTGGTACCACAAAGTGACTTTCGCCACTCTCAGGATTGCGTGCATTTTGGGTCAAATGGCATGCAAAGGCGCTCTTCTCAAAGGACTATGCACGCAAAATAATTTATGACTTGCTCAAATTTGATTTTTCCTCAGACCTTAGAGATTTTTAAATACTTTCTAGATTCTCTAATGTCTTTCAGCCCTGTAAATCCTTCTTCTTGACATTAGATAATGTGGTCTTCTGCTTGTATGATTTTCTAGTGTTAACACTCGACGTCTAACTTGACCAAAATAAAATTGTTTCTTGAATGCATGCTCCAATGATGAGTTTTTTTCTCTGTTCAGTTTTTTCTCATGAGACATCAGTGATGCATGAATCTCATCCACTAAAGACTGTGAGAGATCCTTTGTATCCTCTATAGCTACAACTATGGCATCAAACGTTGACGTCAAACTTCTCAAAACGTTCTCAACTATTCTCCTTTCCTCAAGTGTCTCACCATGAGACCTGATTTGGGTAACCGACCCAATCACATGTGTAAAGAATCAGTCTATATTCTCAGACTCTTTCATACATAATATTTCAAAATATCTTCTGAGCATTTGTAGTTTTGATGTCTTCACCTTTGCCATGCCTTGGTAGGTTGTCTCAAGGGTATCCCACGCTTTCTTGGACTTTGTTGCTGCTGAAACCCTTGGGAAAATACTTTGATGCATTGCGTGGAAAATATCAAAGAGGGCTCTGGAGTTCTTCTTATTGTCTCTCAACAAATCTCTTTCTTCTTGTGTAAAAGCATTGTATGCTACCGCATCTGCTGGTTTATGGAATCCATTATCGACCAGTTCCCAAATATCTTGAGAAGAAAACATAGCCTTCATTGTAATAACCCAATAATCATAATTATTCCCATTAAACTGTGGTATTTGTGGATTAGTCAAGCTTGTGCTTGTTTCTGCCATTTTCACTGCGTAAAACAAAAATTTTCTGACTGTGTAGAAACTTTCTCGCTGCTGGAGAATACGCTTCTCAAAATAACTTTCAACTCTTCAGTAAAAACACTTTCTTTCATTGAGAGATTAAACCCGCTCTGATATCATGTTAGAAAATTTAAAGAACAGGGGAAATGATTTTCCCTCAACACATAATTTACATAGAATTTGCGGAAATGACTTTAAACAAAGACAACACATTTACTCACAAAAATACATACAGCCACACACAGAGATATAAAATGAGAGAAGTTTTTTTCATTTTTCTTCTAAATCATATGAAAAACATCTCTTTAAATACATAGTGATGAAGATTTTGAATTTAATGCCAATTCAATGGTCAACCAAACAGGAATTGCACAAAGCAGTCCTTCTGCCATGTTATTTGTTTCTTCATAAAACAAAGCACAAAACTTCTACGTCCGGACATGAAATTCTTTAGGTTTCATATTTGAACCACATAGAATTCGCACCCATATCATTGCACCATCTTTATCGTTTCGTTTAGTGCTTATCCTCTTGTTCTTTGCACAATGAGATATGCGATGGGATCCTATTACAAGTCACCCGTCAGAACATTTAACCTTTCGCGACAACAAGAACCACTATCGGATGCAATATGAAATCACATCGCATTGCAACATCGCAAGGTTTGGGACCAGGGAAAAAGGTAAGTTCTAAAACCTGCAAAGCACGATGTGCGATGCGCTGAGCAATTGGCGATATGAAGAGGCAAGCGTAAAGGTAAAGCCGAAAAATGAAATGTTTATTGCCAAATGATATCACGTATGGACTATATATTTAAAAGCCTCCCATTATGTCGCATAGGGAAGCTTGTAGGATTCGGAAATTGTTTTATGAGGAAAAGCTAAACCTTGCGAGGTGCGCAGTGCGATCAAGAGGTAGGTGACATGGCAGGAAATATTTGATACATTGTGATGGGCAGACAGAAGTTGCATGAAGTCAATAGGCTTGCAGATTTAAATTTTGGCCATACATATTTACTATGCATGGAGGTTGTCCTTCTTTGCAAACTTCTATTTGCGATCTGCAAAAAAAACATTAACTGATGGTATGGTTGTTGCCAATTTATTTAGCGTGGTGGTTGGGATTAATTTCCAACATATTTAAACACCTCTTTATTAATGAAGGTCATTTTATTTTTCTATTTATTTGTATAATGGATAAAAGTTAATTCCACAAAATTAAAAACTCATCAGTTAATTAATATATTAGCTATTGGGTAGTAAAATAATAGTTGCAAATTGGTAATACAAGGTTTTTCAAGACGTTGAATCCCTATATACAATAAAAACAGTTTAAATAATTATTTTATATTTCATACAAAACCTCTTGCCGAAGGCTGGGATTTCTTGATGTGGTCTCATAAAGAAAAACACGAGTTCCTATCGGTTTGCTTTCCCGAAGGAGGAGCTGCAGAGAAGATTAGGGAACTCTAGTCAGATTGAAGTGGACAACACGTGTACGTTTCCATTATTATCCTTTCATCCCTGCTTAGAAGCGTATCATAACAGTCAATGGATGAAGTATCTTCTATATTTATAAACAAATTATTTGTCTCCGTGAGTATCGTAAACGTAACTAGTACTTACAAAACAATGAAAATCATGTCCGTGTTTTGTCTTTCTTGTAGAGTATTTAACAAACTCTACTTCTTTTGATGTATAGGGTAATGGTCATAGTTTCCTATTTGAACGTTAATGGCAGACATCGACATTTGAGGAAATGTCCGGGAAGTATATTGCAATGATTGACAATAACACGAGGAATATATTGTAACATTTGAACACTAATGCTAGACTTTTACACCTTAGGAAAAGTCTGCGAAATATGTCGAATTAACAATAACGTTGTGATATAAGGCATAGCCTCCTATTTGAACATTAATGCAAAGCATTGACATTTTGAGAGGAAAAGTATGGGATGGTATGTTATGTATGCTGCATTGACAATTGCTCGACAAAATTCATGCATTTACACTTAACAGACCATGACAGGCATGACAGCATGGGGGCGGGTTGGTGGACCTTATTTCTTAACATGGACTAAGGCATGGGCTTGGAATTTAAAGTTTGCCCGGACCATCCAGATTAATGTGTTGATTGTTATATATTTTGAAAAATGAAAAATTTATACAATGCCATTTTCTTTAGAATATATCATTTTTTAGAAAATAATAGAGTATAGACATTTATTTCAGTTAATTTATTTTTATATATTATTTTGTTTACTAATAAAATATTAATAATATATTTTACAATTTTATTTATAATAGAAATTATATTTATGTTATTTAGAATATTTCAAAATTTAGGTAGTAGAAAATTTTTACATGCTTTGATTCAAAATATTATGAATGGTATTTGTGTAATTAAAAAAAAATGGCTTTCAAATTCAAAATATATATATATATATTTTGTCCCATTCATATATATTCATTCTGGAATGGTTATAGTTAGTTAATTCTTTGTCTTTAAATCAGTTAAAAAATATTATATTTATATATAATTCTGGATTGGTTATTGTTGGTGGTTGTTTCTAAATCGGTTAAAATTATAAATTTAAAATAATTAACAATAACCTTTCTTAAGGAAAAACACTTCACAAAATTGTTTTATTACATATTAGCAAGTTAACACTCTACAATGTTTGTTATATTAATTCATTGTCTTTTGATGACATAATTCAAAGCAATAGTGACATTATTTTTATTGCTATTATTGTTAATATAATAATAATTCGAGTAAAAGTCTGGGATCGTATGTATGTTGCATTGACAATTGCTCGACAAGATTCATGAATTTACCCTTAACCGACCATGACAGATTACAACATGGGGGCGGGTTGGTGGACCTTATCTCTTAACATGGACTGAGCGATGGGTTGGAATTTGAAGTTTGTCTTGCCCATCGAGATTAATTTAATTTGTTGATTGCTATATATTTTGAAAATACAAAATTATACAATGCCATTTTCTGTAATATATATATTTATTTTTATATATTATTTTGTTTATTAATAAAAACATGAGTAAAATATTTTACAAATTTATTTATAATGGAAACTCTATTTATGTTACTTAGAATATCTCAAAATTACTGTTGAAAATTTTTACATGGTTTATTTCAAAATATTTTGAATGCTATTTTGTAATTGTAAAAAATTTTGCTTTCATATATATATATATATATATATATTCTAGAATGGTTATATTTTATTAATTGTTTTTAAATCAGTTAAAATTATAAATTTAAAATAATTAACAATAATCTTCCTAAAAAAATGGTTTTATTATAATATTAACAAGTTAACACTCTACACTGTTAGCTTGTTATATTAATCCAATGTACATAACTTAACTTATTTTTATGTAAGAGTGACTATTATTATTATTAATATAAAAATTATGTATAAATATTTAAAAAAACACAACATTTCCATATTTTATTTGTAAATTTAAAAATCATTTATATTAAGGGTAAATATTTTTATTGTTTAATGTTTATTTCTTTTTACCCTTTTAAATATTTACTACATAAAAATAAAAATTAAAAACCCCTAGCCAACTTGAGCAAGAATGTTTATTTTATTTATAGCAAAGACATTTTGGGTTCAGACTTATGTAGAAAATACATAAATATATAGTATCAATCTAAAAAAAATTGAAAAACATCTCAAATTATCAAATAATATTTCTCCACTATATAATATTTTGAGATTTTTAATGAATCTGCATGATGTTTTTTTAAACTTTGATAATCATTTTTAAACCATAATTTTAAAAATTACATCATGTTTAAGTATTTTGAGATTATATCATATTGTATGTATACTCACTTTTTAATTTTATATATCATTAATAATTTTGTTTTCTTTTACTTTTACAATGTGTATTAAATGTTTATTCTTATATAATGTTATTTATTTATTTTTTATTTTATTTTTTCTTTTAAAATGCATATTTCTTTTCTAATTTTGTATAATATTAATAATTTTTAATTTTTAAATATCATATTTAAAATACAATTTTTTTATATAATATTAATATATATTTTTTATTTTTAAATATTATATTTAAAAAAATGTAATCATTACCTTAATTATGGACTAATTGTTAGGATGTTGTTAAAAGTGTTAAACATTATTTTTATTTGTTAAACAAAACAGAATATTTTGAACAGAAATTGATTTTTGGTGTTTGAATAAAAGATTACTTGTGAATTAGTTTCATAAGTAAAGACTGATGGTAAAAGTAAATTCAAGATCTGGAGTTAGTTGAACAGAAAAACAGTTCAACAGATATCCAAAGAAACTATGGAATAAATAGGAGATTTCAGGGAGTTTTGGGGGTTCTGTTAGGAGAACTGAGAAAGGAAAATTGTCATCCTGAGAAGTAAATCCCTGAAGGGAAAAACTTACAGAGGAGACTGTTTCACTGGAATTGGAGAATTGAACCGAACTGTCCCGAGATTCTCTTCTAGATTTATGTATTCAATGAAAACTCAGACTTGGAGCACGTGGGATTGTTGCAGGACGTAATTTCCCAACTCGTGGAAGGGAGGAAATCAAAATTATCAGTTAGATTTAAGTATAGATGAGTGGAAATCTGTATTTATGATAGTAGTATAAAATGTTTCTTTTTTTTCTCTAATATTTAGATTAAAAAATTGAAATGATGTGATGATTGAAAGAATTCATAAGCTTAAGATTTTTTTTTACACACAGGAAAGAAATCTCAAAAAAGTTATGCAAGGTAGAAATATTTACTTCTGTACTCTGTATATGTAAATTAACCTTACTGGAAATGATGTAGGGTGTTCATTAAAAGAGTAAGCTACATTTTAACAAGTTAACTGAAGGACTCTTAGCCCAACATCTGTAAACGGATTACTGGGCTGGTCTTCCTTCATATCCTATGATATTACATGGACAAGTCGTGGTCCGATCACGATACAAAGTTTAATAAACCATCATACCAGAGTTAAAATGAGGATACTAAGAAGCTAACAGACTTACATTGTTAAGGTTCCTCATAAAGAAAACATATATGCCCACAGGGTAACGTATAGTTTGCTATTTTCAACAGGTAAAATTGTATAGGAAAGAACAAAACCCTCTGTGAGGAAACATATATATATAAGAAGCTATAAACGGAGGCTGTAACAGTGAGATGTAGAAGACTATATATATATATAAAGAGAGGAGAGTTAAACAGAGATTGTAGATGTAAAAGTCTGCTAGCTATCCGAATATTTTATATATTGTAACCGTGGAACCGAAAATATTGTTCATGCATGTACATAAAAGAATATCCGTATATATATACCAGGAAAGCAAGTATCAGCAAACTGCTATATATATATATATATTCACTGTTGTCAAATCGTAAAAACCCTGACATAAATATTGTATGCAAATACCAACACAGTATGTTAAACCTTGACATGGATAGTATATCCACAGTCTTATTAATAAAATGACAGTTAAAATAAATCTATAGTTTTTGTTCACAGGATTTAGAGAATCAAAATAGTGTTATACAGATGATGGGCCTGTGGCCGCAATAAAAAAAGAGTCTTTCCTATTAAACCTTAGGTATTGCCATTAAACCCTAACTAATGCAACTCAAAATCCTGAGAAAATCCTTAAGCACGAAAGCCAAATTATCACCAACCGCTCGTGGCCAAGGATTAAACCCTAAAGCTCGGACAGGGGTACCTGTTGGAATAAGGGAAGCACCGGTTAGCCACTCCGAGACTCGAATGCTCCACTGAAACCCTCATGCGTAACAACTTAAGTGCTCAGGTAATGAAGATATTTATTACCTGCCAAGAAAAGAACGAAAACGAGTTAAGCAAGAGCTGGGCTAAAAGAACTAAAACCCTACTACTATTTTTATTTGACCAAGTTTTAATATTTTAAAAACAGTGAAATAGGGAAGATAATCTGGAAGGGGATTCATGAACGATACCTGTCGGCCATGCCTAATGGAGATTCAAGCCGAGAACTGAAACCTCAGATAGCCAATAAAAAAATAGTATAAAGAATTAGCACATTATTATTTAACTCAGGCAATACACTGAAAAAAAAAATAAAAGAATTAATATTGCAAACCAAGGGTAAAGTAATTTCAGGTATCAGTACATAAACAAACCCATTTCACTCTTACAGGTAGCAAACATGGTTAACCAGTCAGCGGAGGACGCAAAGATTGCACGGAGACGTCAGACTACCACAGACCAGATGCCATGAGCCAAGAAAATCGGATCGAGCAAACCGTGGTGCAGTAGAGCCGGTTCCAGAAGTTTCTCCCGGAAGAATGCGAATGAGAAAAAATGGTTATAACCCGGTAGTCATTAGAATAACCCTAACGCGTTCTCACCATCGGATCTTATCCAATATCAAAGGCGTATAGACAGCCAGTTGCAAATCAAATCAGGTTAAATGCATGCCAGATGCCAAGAGATCGCAATCGAGAATAATAGTATATAAAAGTACCTCTTTACTTAAGTGAAATGAATACCAATAATTCTGTTGAAGTAATGAAACATGGCACGAATAAATATTATCTTTAATTAAGTGATATATGGTTGGAATCATAGTTTACGGTGTAATTTCATAAATTCCATGTATATGTAAACACATATAATTTAACCAAGAGCCAATGTATTGCATAGACCTCTCATCGTTCCGTTTGATGTGATAATGAACCTTTTGAATGATTAGAAAAGTTAGAATAAGATATGTATGCTAATATCAATGATTAATGTTAGCCGATTATGGTAAACCTATGATAGGTTTACTTTAAGGAATGGCGGATAGTAAATTTCTTTTTACTATTGTCAATGTGAATAAGGGTGAATGTTACAAGTGGTATCATAGCAGTGTTACAACGCTCGGACCCTATTGGGTCAACTAACATTAAATTTTGTGTTACTAATTCACTCAGATGGAAATATTAACATGACAAATGAGAAGGACACCCTTACAGCAGCCACCTCGAAATGCTGGGGAGACCCAACCCCAACAGGAAGGGAATCCAAAAATGTGGGTTCAGTTGGGGGTGGAACAACATCATCAGACTAGCAGGCTGTTAGAAGAACAACAGCACCAAACCCGCATCTTGGTAACCACAATGCAACAACTGCAAGAAGAAATGGAGAGAGTACGAAATGATAATGCAAGATTGATGCAGGAGCAGGAGAGAATTTTGAGAAGCCTCTCAGATAAGAAAAACCAAAGAATCGAGAAGCCTATTACTGATAGAGAATTTCATGAAGGAAATGAAAAACAAACGAGAGATCATGATACAGGCCGAAAAGAAAGAAGTCTATCTCAGCGAAGTAATCAAAATAATTTTTTTAATGAAGCCGAATCTGATAATGGAAAAGAACAGAAGGACAGTAAAAAGCAGAAGATAGAGCTGCAAGGTGAATTTAGAAAGATAAAGCCAGCCACATTTGATGGAGTGGAAGAAGAGGTAGCTGAGGGGTGGCTGATTAATATGAACAAGTATTTTCAGGTATATGATTGTAACAATAATCTTAAGGCCCAGTTAGCTATTTACCAGTTAAGAGAGAAAGCCACCTTGTGGTGGGAAGAAGTGAAGAAAGTTTGCAGAATAGAAGATCAAGATGTAACATGGGATAGGTTTCAACAGTATTTTAAAGATAAGTACTTGACAGAGCGCTTTTATGATGAAAAATCTCGAGAATTCCACGATTTGAAACTCGGACAACTGACTGTGGACGAGTTTATCACTAATTTTACTTCATTAATGTGTTATGTACCTTACTTAAGGGATGAGAAAACTAAAGTACAAAGGTTTCTGAGTAGTTTACCCACTCACATGAAGGAACGCATATAATTTCTAAATCCCAAAATAATGGATGAGGCTATTAGAAAGGCTAGAATGTGCTATCAGCAAGCTAAAGCCAAGACAAATCAAGGAAAAGGGTGGAAACCAAGGAATGAAAACAAGAGTAGTGTTGGTTTTAAAAGAGGCAAAACTAGTAATTTAAAAAGCACAACAAGGAGCTCAATGAGTGGACAGTTTGGTAAGAACCATCAGAGGGTAAGGTGGCCTGTAGAAGATAAAACCATTGAAGCTTTTAGGAAATCGGAAGCCACCTTTACAGTGCTGGGGTTGTGGAGAGGCACACTATTATCGAAACTGTCCACAGCGGGGTAGAAATGAAGCGGTAACCAATCTGCAGGAAGCCTCAACAGTGGGAGATGTTGCTCGAAACATACCCAGAATTAATGCAGCCTTGGAGGATCGACAAGCTGATTACCAACCTACCATGATTGAACTAGAAGGTAAACTGTTATCTCAAACTGTTTCTGTTTTGGTAGATCCAGGAGCAAGTTTAAGCTATATAAGTCCTAAATTACTAGAGATCTGTAAATTACAAAGTCAAAAATTTAGGAAATCATGGTTAGTCTAGTTGGCTACTGGAGCCAAGAGAAAAGTTAGCACCAAAATATCAAATTGTGCACTACAAATCGATGGACAGCAACTAACTATGGATTTGAATACTTTTCCCTTGGGATCTTATGATGTGTTGCTTGGTATGGATTGGCTGGAAAAGCATTGGACTCTAGTAGATTGCAAAGAGAAGATTATCTCTACAAAAATCAAGATGACACCTGCCAGGAGATTCAAGGAATAAAGAAACCGGTACAGTTGCGCCCAATTACAGCTTCCCAAATGGGTAAATGCATAAGAAAGGGATGTCAACTGTACGCTATACAAGTGGGTTTTTCTGATTCTAAAGAAAAATAGTCTATGCTGGAAAATATACTTGTACTATAGGAATTCAAGGATATATTCATAGAAGAGATACCAGGATTGCCAGCTAGAAGGGATATAGACTTTACAATTGAATTGCTGCCGGGCGCATCACCGATTTCACGAGCACCCTATCGTATGAGTGTGCCAGAAATAACTAAGTTAAAAATGCGGCTTCAGAAATTATTAGAGAAGGGATATATAGGACCAAGTGTATCTCCTCGGGGAGCACCTGTATTGTTCGTTAAAAAGAAGGACGGAACAATGCATATGTGCATGGATTACCGTCAGTTAAACAAACTGACCGTCAAGAATAGATATCCCTTACCACGAATTGACGATCTGTTTGACCAAGTAAGAGGAGCTATTGTATTCTCAAAAATTTATTTGAGATCAGGTTGTCACCAAATCCGGATCAAAGATGAAGATATACATAAAACTGCCTTTTGCACAAGGTATGGTCACTATCAATTCGTGGTACTACCTTTCGAGCTGACTAATGCACCAGCCACTTTTATGAGACTGATGCATAGCATCTTTCACCCTTATTTGGATAACTTTGTGATAATTTTCATTGACGACATTCTAGTCTATTCTAAGAATGCGGATGAACATAAGGAACATTTGCGAATGGTACTGGAGATGTTAAGGAAGCATCAGTTATATGGGAAATTCAATAAATGTGATTTCTTCAAGGAATAAATACAATATCTTGGACATGTGATATCTGAAAAAGTTATAGCAGTAGACCCGGAGAAAATCAGAAGTATCATGGAATTGAAGGTGCCACAAAATGTGGCAGATATACACTCATTTATGGGACTCGCTGGCTATTACCAGTGATTTATTAAAGGATTTTCAAAGATTACTTTCCCTATTACCTCTCTGCAAAGGAAGGGAAATTTTTTTAAATGGACGAAAAAATGTCAGGATAGCTTTGAAAAGCTGAAGCAATTATGTTACACAGCAATTTGTCACCATCCCTGCAATCCCCATCCCGCACATTGGAGGGTTCATTCCATGACCTGTGGGCAGAGTTAAGACTTGAAAATACTTTCATTGCATCCCTCTGAAGATGAGCTTTAATTTCCCTGAAGACATCTCCTTGCAAAAAACCCTAAAAATAGCTCTTTTTCCATTAGCGCGGTTCCATAGTTCAGCCCTCGCGCCAAGAGGGAAAATCCTCCAAAGAGGGGGCGCCAATTGGCGCTCTGTCATAGAGCTGCACCCGCGCCAACCATATTAAGAGGTGTTTTTTAAAAATAAGAGGAGGAAGTTTCATCCTAACAAATTCCTGGACTGATATCTATCTTGAGTTGGGTGGTTTGGCTACGGATTTCCATAGAGAGGAAGTGGTTTTCCACCTCTCATGGAAGCTTCCTTGATGATAGGGCCAATCCCATAATTATAGGGATCCCAACTCCCCTTCCTCCTCCTATAAAGGCTTGCCCATCTCCATAGCAAGCTAGTTCCAAAATCTCCAAGTTCCCAAGAGCTTTCATGCTACAAAAGCCTTCTTGATTCCCTAAGGCCAAATCCAAGCAAGGAGACTATTGCCAAGTATCTGGAGAGAGAGGCTTGTCCCATACTTGACAGGCTTTATCAAGACATGTGTTGCTGACGACCCGCCAAAGGAGAATTCGGCGTCGAAGCTTTGGTTGTATTCTTCTTTTTGACTCATTAATACTAAGTGACTATTGGTTATGGTTCCACTCTTGTTCTCAATCATGTTCATGAGTTATGTCCTCTTCGACTGACATATAGTTGTATATACTAGATTTTATGCTTGCGTTTGTGTTGTTTCTTGCATGTGGAGGTGTCCGACCACAGAGATCGTGAGGATTGTGATCTGCCAGGGCAAAGGAACGAGAGCACCACCTCTTCTAAAAACAACAGCGTTGGATTCCAGGTAAGCCTTCCTCGCAAGTTGATTTATTTATGAGTAGGAACCTGCACCGTAGCGTGTTTGATTGTTGCTAGACCCGATCTAGGCTAGTAGGGATCGCCTCTATCCGCAGAGGGGATTTACCTCCTCAACAATTTGGGGACTCCACTGGGGAGTCAGCTTGTTGTTTGATTTATAAACTATAGACGGAGTCTGAAGCACAGCCAGATAGCCTTCAAAATGCTTTTGCTCTGCATTAGCGGAGTAGATCAACGCTGCTTCAGTCAATCTCTGGTTTGGTTTACGGACTGAACAACTTGGAGTTTTGTCTTCTCTTTCCGTTTAACTTCTTGGTCTTGCTTGCCTGATCAGCTCTTTGGACTAGATTTTCCTGTTTGTTTGGCTTTGTTTTAGCCTTGTCATCACTTGTCTGTGTCTGAGATTGCTTTTTTATTTTATTTTTTCCATAGTAAACTTGGCTGGCGCGCTTTTTAGCGTGACATTCGCGCCCATTGGCACAGGTTGCCTGTGTATCACCCGCGCCATTGCCTTTCTGGCGCTAATTTCAAGCTCACAGTCGCGCCAATCCTGTAAGCTATTAGGGTTTGCTGTGTTCCATGATTTCTGAGGCTGACTTGTGGTTTTTGATCTTGTTTTTTCAGCTGTTTGAGTGCACTAAAGCCTAGTTTGACTGGTGGTAGCCTACTTCCTTTGGTTGTTTGCCTATTTCTTTCGATTTTTCATACGAGCCCTAGGGCATCTAGGTGCCTTTGTGAGTCGAGCCTCCCTTGGGAGTTTTTGGTTTTTCATTCGTTCAGTCAACGTTGGAATTGCTTCCTTGCATTTGTTTGACAGTTCTCTATCATTTTGTTGCGTTTTTGAGTGACTGATTTCATTTTCATTCGAATTTCTCTTTGCTTCATTTTGGGCCTGGATCACACGGCTCATTGGTGTCTTTGGGAATTTTCTTGGTTTTGAGAGACTTTTGGTCGATTTGAGATCTGATTGTTTGTGCCATTGAGTGAAGCTTGCTTGTTTTTGCTCTCTTATTATCATTTCTCGGATTACTTTTCATTTTTTTTCGGTTTGTTTAGTGCATCTAGCTATCAAACATTAAAAATAAAAAAAATCTCTTTTGCTTTAGTTGATTAGTGCAAATTGAAATATTTTTTATGTTACTAGTAATTAGTGAATTTGAAGAAAGGTTTTTAGTTTCATTAGTTGCATTAGAGATATCATTGATTGTCTTCTGATCATTTTGTTTGTGTAAAAAGCTCTCAACTCTTCTGTAGCTAGCTTTCATCGAACGAAATGACATACTGTGGCATGTAGTTTTGCATTTAGGAGATTTTTGAGATAGCACATTCGTTAGGGCCTGAAAACTGAAACGTAATTGAAGATCAACTTTAAAATCTACTCAATTTACACTAAGGTAGCATTGAAATCTAACGAAACATATTTAGTGGTCTAGGCTAGAGACGTGTTCCGGCGTCTTAAAACCTAGTAGCTCTTGTTCGCCTCTTGGCTTTAGACAACACTAGTACGGACTTGTGCTCCCCGTACTGTCGCGTATATAAAGGGAGACCCCTCTAGGTTTCAATCCTTTATCCATAGGAAGCCGAGTCTGCCGCCCTATACCCGTGATACATGGACACAGCATTCGGGGAGATTTCCTGCACATACGAAAATTCCTTGGTTGATTTCTCTTTCATTATTAAAACCAAGGTGTATATTGCAGTTCACGGTTATTTGGTACACCCTTTTTTCCTAGTATTCCTGAGAAGTCATTTGATCTTTTCTGACTCCCTAAATTTGAAAAGATCACCAAGCACTTGTCCTTTCACACTTGTGTCAAATCTGAAAGAGATAGAGTCACCTTTTTTACCGTTTCTCGACTCTCAAAACATGAAACGGTGAAGTTTCTTATTTTTCAATGTGGTCAAAAATTAATCACCCACGATTACATGCCTTGTTAGACTTTGCTTTTTGACCGTTTGATCGTGTGTCTTGACTCTTTTTCAGCCCGAGTGTGTGTTTGATCTTTTTCTCTTGTCGTTTCTGCCACAGTGGCGGAACCCTTGGTTTTGTCTACTGGTAGTCCTTACACAGACGATTCATCAGAGGTTTCACAATCCTCTGCTGAACCACAACAGCCCATTGTTTCCGAGTTTCCTGACGGGGGACCGGTTCTTTCTGAGAAACCCTTTGGGGGACCAGTCGAGTTCGATTGGCCCTTTTCGGAACTTGTGTCTGAATTGAGATTAGGAGCTGATTTCCTTTCTCTTACATCGGGCTCGCCTTTTATTGCTGCTGTATTTCCTCCTAGTCCTCGCCGTTTATTACGAGATCTAGCGGCAGGATCAACCATGAGTGATTCTGGTGAGGAAATCCCAATGTCTGGTGAAGACTATCAGCTCTTCCCACGAAGATTATTTTCGGGAGACAATTCTGAAACAACTGTCATGTCGACATCCAGTCCCTCATTACCACTGGGGTACAGGTCTTTGGGTCAGATCATTTCCACCGCAGCCTCTATGGGAGTATCAGCTCCTTCTCCGAGGCCAACTGCTCCTTCACCGGGGGTGTCTCCTCAGATGCCCGTTACTTCTGTACCCGTCCGGCCAACTGTCTGTGTAGCTGCATCTGCACCCGTTGTCATGGCACCCTCCGCCAGGGCTATGCCATCTCCTGAAGATGTCTATTTAGCGACTGCTATACCGGAGAACATCTCTCCGGAGGAGTATCGGTTTTCCCTGCAACAGCCGAACCCCGAGGTTGGACCATCATCCCAAGATCCCAACCGCTCTTACTTTTCGCACTATGCATAGGATGGTACGCCCGTGTATGCTTTTCCAAGTCAGTATGATGAGCACAGGAACATTTTGCGTCTACCCGCTCCTGAGGCTTACCTCCATGCTCAAGGTTTACCTTATAACTAGGCTTATAACCCGCAAGGGCAACCTTTCCAAGGCCAACCTTCGAGCCAACCTGGCTATCCTTATGACCCACAGGGGCAGCCCATGCAAGGCTATCCCGTGGGCCAGTAAGGGCCATCGTACGGTCCACAAGGACAGTATTACAACCCTTCCGGTCAGCCTGTCCAGCCTCAGCCGGGGTACCAACCGGGACCGGTCTATGGTCTTGGGGGGCAAATCCAGCCTTCTTAACCTATGCAACCACAGTATCCTATTGTTTCTAACGTTGCATATCAGCCGAGACCATCCTATGTTTCTACTCCAAGTCAAACCGGTTACCAGCAACCGCCTGGCCCTATTCCTCCACCAGGCCAACCGGCTCATCTGGTACAACCCGGTGTTCCGCCTCCAGGCCAACCAGCCCATCTGGTACAACCTGGGGCTCCTTTACAGCCAGGTCAACCTGCGCAACCGAAATCGCCTGTCTATCCGGGTCAACCTGTTCACTCAGGTCAACCCTCTCAGCCGGGTCAACCTGTTCATTCAGGGCAGCCCGCTCATTCCATTAACCCTGCCCAACAGGCGATTCATTCGATGCCGCAGCCAAATCAACAACTGCGCCCTAGTTATCAGGCTCCGCAGGGTTCCACCTATGAGCAGCCGACTCATCCTCAGGGCGGTTATTATCCTCATGGTCAATCTCAACCGAATTATAATCAGCCTCGAGGCTCTTAGTATTATCCTCCTCCACCCGGTTCCACCTATACTCAACATCCAAATCCAAATGCTGCTTAGATCAGGCCGACACATAATCAAGGTCCGTATTCTAGCTATCAAACCCCACACACTGGTTACCAGCAGCCAAATCAGTCTGGTTATACGACCTAGACCCCCTACGGTCAGAATCCTACAGGACAAAACCCATGGGGGCAAGGATATTCACAACCATTGTGGAGTACAGGTACCGGTCCTCATCCCGGGCATGGCATGCCGGTTAATCCGCCGCTACCGTTCCTGGCTACCTTGGAGTTGCCGGATGTTTCAAAACTGACCAATGATCTGATTTTGCATAATACGTATTGGCCTCCGGTTCCCACCAAGATACTAGGTGATTGCCCAAAGCTTGAGGGTAAAGATGGAGAGGACCCCCAAGTGCATGTGATGACGTATCATCTTTGGTGTTCGTCTAACTCTTGGGTCGATGATTCAATTCGTCTGCGCCTCTTCCAGCGCACTTTGACTGGAGCTGCTGCTAAGTGGTACATCGAGTTATCCCGTGGCATCTTCCAAGATTTCAATTCCTTAGCCATGGCTTTTTTGACGCATTTTCAGTTACCGGTTCACTATGAAACCGGGACGCACCTCCTGACTTCTCTGAAGCAGGATAAAGCCACTCACATTTCTGATCACATTCATGAGTGGCGACGCCGTCGTAGATTGATCAAGTTTCATATACCTGATCAGATACTAACTCACTGGTTCACCACCTCCTTCGTGAATAAAATCGCTCAAGATATTGCGATGGGAGCACATGACACGGAGGAACAAGCCATTGCGCGTGCCCAATATCTGGATCTTGTATATTCTCAGTCCGACACGCTTTATGATATCTTGCATGATGCTCCACGGTCTAGAATCTCTAAGGCTCCACCTACCCTGCGGTTGATGGTGTCATTGGTTCTGTGTCTCAGAATTCGAAGAATTCTTCGAATGGGAAGCAGAAGTCTAATTCTTCCAACAATGATCCTGCTAATCCCGCCCCGTCCGATTATGGCAAAACTGTGGAGGTGAACGCCGTTCAGGCCAATCCTACGGAGAAAGCCTCCAAATGGAAAAATAAGGGAAAAGGTAAATCCAAATTCGACACCCCAAGGCCAGAATCCAAATCTCGTACTGAGGATGGTTCTCAACGTAAACCGAAGTACCCTTGCCTCATTTGTGAAGGAGACCATTATACTAAGGATTGTCCACGACGATCCGAAATTAGTCAAATTCTCAAGGGCTCAAAAGGGACTCTGGTAGTTCTAAAAGAGCCATTCCCATCTCAGCAGACCCAGATGGTTGAACAACCATCACCATCTGCACCATTTCGATCCCAATTTTTTATGATGAAAAGTGTTGCACCTATCTCCGTCGCTACGCGTTCGAAGGATTACAACGAATCGCGGCAGGCAATCGAGAAGGAAGTTGCGGATGGACCACCTCCCCCCCCTATCTCCGGTTCGTTGGAAATCGAGAAGCCTACTCCTGAACCCGTTGTGAAGCCACCTTCTAAAGGTGTCTTACGAAGATCTTCTTATAATCCGAATGCCCGTGCCGCTCAGCACTACAACATTGTTAAGGATTTGGCAAAGGCACCTTCTGCTATGTCTGCACTAGAAGTTCTTCAAATTTGTCCTTCACAACGGAAGGCTTTATTATCTGCGATCGGTGGCACTGATCCTGCTGATTCGAGTCTTCTCACCTTCGATTTAGAGAATTTCACTCCCCGACTTCCACATCAAATCGCTCTTGTTATTCAAGTCGGGATTAACGGTCTTAACATTCATAGGGCCGTCGTGGATGAAGGTGCCTCTACCTGTGTTATGTCAACTGCTTGCTGGAAGGCCATTGGCTCTCCGGCCCTTTCGTCCTCTCCCAATGCCCTCGAGGCATTTGATGGTCGGGAATCCAAACCCCTGGGTGTTCTCGAGAGTTTAGCCATCACTTTACAGGGGAAGACTGTCAACATAGAAGTAGAGGTGGTTGACGCCAGGCTCAACTACAATATACTTCTTGGCTGCAGCTGGACCCATGCCATGCTATGCTTTCCATCCACCATCTTTTGACATCTTAAGTTCCCTCACGAGGGCAAAATTGTCACGGTGGATCAGTTGTCCTTCTTCACCTCTACCTCCGAGAACAACGTACCATACGTGGATCAGATTCCGAATCCCCCTGACAGTGTAGGACCCGGTCTCTTCAAAGACCCCGTCCTCATGGGTATCTTTCCCGCACCACCACCGCACACCGCTCAAGTTAACATGATTTCCAGGTCTGATGACCCCTGGCTCAT
Organism: Pinus albicaulis; assembly: GCA_034641835.2. NCBI lineage: Eukaryota > Viridiplantae > Streptophyta > Pinopsida > Pinales > Pinaceae > Pinus > Pinus albicaulis. The sequence goes on from CM076581.1 coordinate 655,859,604, forward strand.
CCCTACGCCTGAGCAGGTGTTTGAGTTTGGAGAATCAATTCCCTTAACTCCAGTAGAGATTAGCTACTGTGAAATTTTTGCTGCATCTGATCCTCCTCCTCCTCAGCATGCTCCCTTGAGCATGGCTCTAGACGTCTACTCTCAATCCCCCTGGCTTGGTCAGGCCGATTCTCCTGATCCTCTCAAAGAGACTTTTCCTTCCGATGAAGCCATCATTGAAACTATGTCTCTTCAGGAGCTGCCTTGGGGCGATGGACATCATCACTCCTCTTTCATGCCTAGCTTGGTGGCAATGACAGATTGTCTAGAGCATTATGCATCTCAGGTTCCTACTCCTCCTCTCGAAACGCCCATATTGACACACGAGGTTTTTTCGGAGTGAAACCTGAGTAATATCACTCAAACCATCGCGATCAACATCTCCGTTAAACCGAGGATCGTTGAGAATATAAGCATGGGAGTGACTTATTCTCCTGATGAGATTCAAGTCTATACTGATCTTTTTAAAGAATTCAGAGATGTGTTTTCCTAGTCCTACGAGGAAATGTCGGGGATTGATCCCAGTATCGTAGTACATGAGATTCCAACCTACCCTGGTGCGAAGCCCGTGCGCCAATGCTTACGCCCCATGCATCCTCGGAAGGCCACTGCAATCAAAGTAGAAGTTGAAAAACTTCTGAACGCGGGCTTTATTTATCCCATCCCCCTCACAGAATGGGTCTCCAAAATTGTCCCTGTCGATAAAAAGTAGGGTACTATTAGGGTCTATGTTGATTACCGTGATATTAATCGCGCCTGTCCGAAAGATAACTATCCCACTCCATTCATCGACCAGATTATCGACGAATGTGCCGGCAGTGAGATTTATTCCTTGATGGACGGTTTCTCAGGGTATAATCAGATCAATATTGCACCTGAGGATCAACACAAGACTACTTTCATCTGTCCGTGGGGTACTTTCGCGTATAAAAAGCTCCCGTTTGGCTTGAAGAACGCTGGAGCCACTTTTCAGTGTGCGATGTCTTACACTTTCCATGACATTTGCCACATCTTTCAGCCTTATCTGGATGACTTGATGACTCACTCAGCTAGGCGAGAGGATCACCCTGAACACCTCCGCCAGATCTTCCTTCGCTGTAGGTGCTACAATATTAGGCGTAATCCTCATAAATGCATCTTCTGCGTGGATTCTAGACGTCTTTTGGGGTTCATAGTCTCCAAAGACGGAATTTGCCTTGACCCTTTAAAAGTCGAGGCTATCATCAACCTCCCATCTCCCTCCTCGTTGTATCAGTTGCAGAGTCTGCAGGAAAAAGCAAACTTCCTTCGACGCTTTATCCCGAAATACGCGGAGGTGGCTAAAGGATTCACGCGCCTATTAAAGCAGAATGTTCCCTTCCATTGGGACGAAATTTCTCAACAGTCCTTTGAGAAGCTAAAGACATTACTGGTAAATGCTCCTTTGCTTTGTCCTCCTGATTATCGACGTGATTTCACTTTGTATCTCGTCGCTGCATTTAACACCATTGCTATGGTTTTGGTGTAGGATGATGATGATGGTAATGAACATGTCGTTTATTATCTATCACAAAACCTTCTCGATACAGAAACGCGTTATGCTCACGTCGAGAAGTTGGCGTTAGCCGCAGTACACGTTGTGCAGCGTTTTCGCCATTACATCCTGTTGCGTACGATAACAGTGGTTTCGGATTGCAACCCCATGACATATATTCTCTCTAGACAATTATTAGGGGGAAAATACTCCAAATGGATCGTGATCCTGCAGGAGTTTGACTTAGAGTTCACCACTGCTAAGTCAACCAAATCACTTGTTTTCGCGGATCTTATATGCTCACTCCCGCCAGACTCCACTCCTTCACACTCCGAGGATCATATCCCAGACGAAACTCTTTTCCTCATCCGTACTCGTGACCCTTGGTATGGCGACATAATTATGTATCTTCAGATATCCACATTTCGATCTGAGTTGACTAAGTATGCCCGACGTTGAATTCGGCATCAGTCTCAACCCTACCGCATCGTAGGAGATACTTTATACCGTGTTGGAGTAGATTCGGTGCTTCGTCGGTGCCTAAACTTGGAAGAGGCTAAAAGGGTCCTAAATGACTGCCACAGTGGTGCCTGTGGTGGACATATGTCCGGATATGCTACTGCTCAAAAAATTCTGCGAGTAGGTTATTTCTGGCCGTCAATATTCAAGGACAATATCGTTGCAATCCGTAAGTGTCACGCGTGCCAGGTGTTTCAACGCAAGATGCGCGCGCCGCCTCTCCCTTTGCATCCTGTTATTACCGTCGGCCCTTTTGCGAAATGGGGCGTAGATTTTATGACATGTAACCCTCACTCGGCCGGGGGGCATGCGTATATCATTGTCGCTATCGACTACTTCACCAAGTGGGCCGAAGCGATGCCTACACTAGCTGCCGACGGTAAGACAACTGCCCAATTCATATTAAACCATATCATTTCATGTTTCAGGGTCCCGCAAGCCATCGTTACTGACCACGGTACTCATTTCCGAGATTATATGATGGCTGAGCTGACTTCAAAGCTGGGCTTACGCCACGACAGCTCAACGCCATATTACCCTCAGGCAAATGGCCAGGTTGAAGCAGTGAACAAGGTTCTGGTCACTATGCTTCAACGAACAGTTGGTATCCACAAATCCAATTGGCACCTCCAACTGTTCTGAGCTCTATGGGCATACCAGACGTCTGCAAAAAGTCCAACTGGATTCACACCATTTTAATTGGTGTATAGTCTAGAAGCAGCTCTTCTGGTTGAATGCAAGATTCCTTCGTTGAAACTAGCTGTGGAACTTCTACCCGACACTTCTGTCGAGGAAGAGCATCTTCCATATCTAGAACGGTTAGATGAAAACCGCCGCTTAGCTACTTTAGTGATTGAAGCACAAAAGAAGCGGGTCAAAGCTCACTTCTATCAATCGATTTCTCCTCGTTCCTTTGTCGAAGGGGACCTCGTCCTCCTATACGATCAAGCACATGACAAGCTTGGGGCTAGCAAGTTCCAACCTATGTGGCATGGGCCGTACATAGTAAAACGCGTTTTGAAGAATGGGGCTTATGAGCTTATAGATTATGAAGGAGTTCCGCTGGCTCAGCCCAGAAATGGGTTGTACCTGAAGAAATACTACGCTTAAAGTCATTTTTGGTGTGGTGTGTGTACATAGGTTTGTTTTTTTTCATTTGTGTGCATGTGTGGTGTGGTGTGCGATGTAAACATCTTTCTGCTGATCGGGTCTTCTTGATTTTGTAGATGTCCATTCGTTCGTTTGTTGGTTTCGCGGATGGTGCCTCCCGCAGTACCAGGAACCTGTCTTCGGCGGCCTGGGTAATCTATGATCCTGCTGGTGAGTTGGTCAACCTGCAAGGTGTGTGTCTGGGACGTACTACAAATAACATCGCGGAATATAGTGCTGTTTTAGAATTATTAACTGAAGCTGGAAGCCTTGGTATCCGTGAATTGCTTGTGTATCTAGACTCACAACTTGTAGTATTACAACTGAACGGTCATTATTCGGTCAGAAACCCATCCAATTTACGTCTGTATCTACGTATTCGTTTACTGGAAAGAAATTTTGACTATATTACATATCAGCATATACCTAGGCATATGAATACATTAACAGATGCAGTAGGTAATTTGGTGTTAGATAGACATTTGCGCAATTTATAAATCATCATCACATGTAATAGGAAAATCCATCCAGAAATAGATATGTATATATATATATATCGAAATGTTTACATAGTGTGCGTCGCATAGAATCAAAAAATATATATGTTCATCTTAATACATCTGGAGACGACATGTCTCTCAAAAAATATGCATGATAAAACCCCCTAGGAGTCTAATCCGCATGGTGCTCATGATAGCAGGTGACTGCACGCACTAAGCGTCTCAGAAGTCGGTGGAGGCGACTAGGCACTCCCACTGTATGTCTCTGGTACGCCATCGGTACATCCGCCAGCCGGGTGTAGTCTGGGATCCCTCGGGCGATGCCCTCGAGATTCTGGATTAACTCCCCCCCTTCTACACCCTCTGCCTGAGGATCAAGTGCGGGAAGAGTTCTCCGTGCGATAGGAGACATACCGGCTGGTCTCTCTGGGCCCACATCTGCATACATATAAAATGTGTCAGGAAGAACATATATTAACAAAAAAAAAATTATAAAACAGAAAAATCAAAAAGAGAGGAGGTCATACCCATCTCCTCGTCCCAATCATCTCCCTCCGGTAGTGGGAGATCTGGATCACCAGTGAAATCGGTACCGGCATATGGCCAGTCTTCCATTACGATCAACTGACACCACAACCACCCAAAAAACTCCGGCCTCCAGGACATCTGTTGGCCCCCTCCAGCTCTGGGCATCAATGATGCCCAGCGAGCCATTCTTGGCTCTCGTGGAATCGGCTCAGCTACTATGGCCCCTTGGCCCTAGAAGATTGGTAATCTTTCCAGAATGAACGATACCAGAATAGAACCATAGCCAAACTGTTTCAGCTTGGCTTGTTTTCATTTGGTCAGTTGCCTCTTTATGTTTATCATCACTGTTGTGGCCCAGTCAAACAATAGAGGAGTCATACACTCTGAGGCTAACAAAAGTTGGCTTTTGTGGCCTCGTGTGGTGCTTGCGACCCCGCAGCCCGCGTGATGGTATGCAGCACTACTCTCAGTGCCAGGTCAGGAATGGTGTGGATGTCCACCTTTCCACTTCCTGATCCTAGTTGTGCCCCTCGGCACACTCGTGCCATCACTTGTTCCATTTTCTCACCAGACGGTCTGCTCCCTGTCAAAATGGGTACTAGACCTCTGCGCGATAATCCAGTTATGAAGTACACGTCAGCAACCTCCAGTTCTAACACTTGGTCCCGCAGTTTGAATACTTGTTCATCTGCGTCCCACATATTGATCAAATACTGCAGAAGCTCAGGTTGAGCTCGTAAACAAGACGTCAGGAAGAAATTTTTTAGCCCACAGTTCCTGAGGGCATTCATGCAAGTTTCATTTTCCATGGCTTGTTCATCCTCTTCACCGTGCTCTCTCTCTTTCCACTCAATCACCATTTTTCTCGGTTTCCTGCATCAACATGGTCACCAAACCTTAAATAGATCTCTGATGAGCTTCAAATTTCGTCCAAATTGACTAGAACCTCGAATTTTTAGGCGGAAATTTGGGTTCCGCTGCTGGCGCGGGCCCTTTGCATATAAAATCCCATTGGCGCGGGCCCGTGCCCGATACCCACGCCAATGAGCGGAGCCCTAAAAATTTAAAAAGTTTCCTCAGAAGTCTAATGCATGATGGAAAGCTATTAAAAAATGGATTGAAATGGAGTACAAGGAAGCACCTCTTACCTGGAACTGACGGAACTCTGAATAGTAACCTGGATCGGTCGCAATCGCAGTCGGAAGTTCGCACACAAACTGGACCACTGCTGCTCTTTGGTGAGGTAAAAAGTAAAAAGTAATTTTTTTTTTACCATTTGACACATTTATAATTTTTTGAACTTAAAATAGGTCCTGAAAGTTATTTTTCTGAATATTTTAATATATTTTGTCAAAAAAGGGTTTTACACTTGCCTTTTTTGTGCAGTGACAGGTCTTTCATGCAACTTAGATGGCGAAACGAGTTGTATTTTATAATTTTTCGGACTCGGTAAATACACGAAAAATTCATTCTGGAGTCATCTTTCAGCTCTTTTCTGACTCTCTAAACATGAAAATATTGCCGAGGCCCTTGTCGTTTCAATCTCATTAAAGTGGACACAAATCGACATCTGCCCAGTATACGTTTACCCCTTTTTCGAGCTGGGATGGATTATTTACGAAAAAGAATACCCTAGCCTATCGCGACTAGGAGGTTTTCTCGGATATTGTTTTCTACCTTTTCGGGTCCGAGGAACTATCTACAAAAAGGGACCGCTGGAGTTTATTTCCTGCTGTCTTTTCAAACTCTCTAAATATGAAAAGATGCCGAGTTCTTCCTTTGTCAAACTCGTTAAACCCTGATGACATTGGGTTCAGTCGAAATGACGTTCTTCGAGTTCCTCCTTCCTAGGGCTTGTTAAATGTACTAGGATGGATTCGCCCAAAGGGCGGACTTATATTATAAGCATATGCTATCCCCTTCAAGCTTGTTATAAAAAATAATTGGGGTACTCGCCAGAAATGGTGGGGGAAAATGGAGCCAGTATCATTGTCGTGTCGGCAGTATGTCGCTCTTGAACATGGCACTTGTCTGCATTCGTATCAGGTTGGGGACATCTCATCTTGTTCTTCACTTGCCTCCATGGGTTTGGATAATCCCTTTTGACCTCTCATCTGCTCATTGCCTCATCACCATGACCTCTGATCCGTTGATGTCAAATACTGCCAAGTCCATTGTCGTGCCGTTTACATGTTCAAGAGAAGTTAACCTCTGCACGTATCAACCTCCCTCTGATTCTCATCTGATTGTGATTCAAAAAAACATTATGTTCCTCTGTCTCGCGTCAATGATGTGGGAAACATTATGGCCAACCTTTGATCAAGGTCACTTCCTGTCGAGTTCAGCTCATTATCCAGGAAGCTGATCTAGAGACTCCCTTATGGTACCTTGGAGCCTGCATGCCTCAATGGCAGGTTCGTCGCATTCGACATGAGGTTTTCATCATTGACCTCCGATCGAGTGATTCTACGGGTGTTCGACACCAGCTCATTGATTCACACACCGTAGTTTGTACCTGTAGTACCTTGAGATCCATTGTCATTATTGGTGGTTCCTCTCGCGTCTGTTAACAACTTTCATCATTGGCTGGTAATCAGGCGATGTTATTGCATGTTCAACTTTAGCTCACACATTCACATGCTTGAACTTGTACTTTTTTCGGGTCGAGATGGAGTGCAAGACCCTGGATTGTGTCTGTTGTATTCCAGGCTGCGATATTGTGGATTATTATTTACATGACTCACTGATTGGATGGTTGCGACCATACCTGAGTCTATTTATCGATCCCCTATGGATGGCTACGTCCATGCCTTGGATCTCTATTATTGTAAACTATGTTATGGATGGCTGCGCCCATACCACGTATATATATCATGTATCTGAGACATCAGTTGTACTTCACTCCGCAGGTTTTCCGATGGCGGTGTTTTCAGTCGGCATGATCTCGTAAAGCATTTCACCCCTCTCTCTCTCTCAAGCCTCATGCTTTAGGGGGCATCTGTTACACAGAAATTTGTCACCATCCCTGCAATCCCCATCCCGCACATTGGAGGGTTCATTTCGTGACCTGTGGGCAGAGTTAAGACTTGAAAATACTTTCATTGTATCCCTCTAAAGATGAGCTTTAATTGCCCTGAAGACATCTCCTTGCAAAAAACCCTAAAAATATCTCTTTTTCCATTGGCGCGGTTCCATAGTTCAGCCCTCGCGCCAAGAGGGAAAATCCTCCAAAGAGGGCGCGCCAATTGGCGCTCTCTCATAGAGCCACACCCGCACCAACCATATTAAGAGGTGTTTTTAAAAAATAAGAGGCAGAAGTTTCATCCTAACAAATTCCTGGACTGATATCTATCTTGAGTTGGGTGGTTTGGCTACGGATTTCCATAGAGAGGAAGTGGTTTTCCACCTCTCGTGGAAGCTTCCTTGATGATAGGGCCAATCCCATAATTATAGGGATCCCAACTCCCCTTCCTCCTCCTATAAAGGCTTGCCCATCTCCATAGCAAGCTAGTTCTAAAATCTCCAAGTTCCCAAGAGCTTTCATGCTGCAAAAGCCTTCTTGATTCCCTAAGGCCAAATCCAAGCAAGGAGACTATTGCCAAGTATCTGGAGAGAGAGGCTTGTCCCATCCTTGACAGGATTTATCGAGACATGTGCTGCTGACGACCCGCCAAAGGAGAATTCGGCGTCGAAGCTTTGGTTGTATTCTTCTTTTTGACTCATTAATACTAAGCGACTATTGGTTATGGTTCCACTCTTGTTCTCGATCATGTTCATGAGTTATGTCCTCTTCGACTGACATATAGTTGTATATACTGGATTTTATGCTTGCGTTTGTGTTTTTTCTTGCATGTGCAGGTGTCCGACCACGGAGATCGTGAGGATTTTGATATGCCAGGGCAAAGGAACGAGAGCACCACCTCTTCTACAAACAACAGCGTTGGATTCCAGGTAAGCCTTCCTCGCAAGTCGGTTTATTTATGATTAGGATCCTGCACCATAGCGTGTTTGATTGTTGCTAGACCCGATCTGGGCTAGTAGGGATCGCCTCTATCCGCAAAGGGGATTTACCTCCTCAAAAAATTATAAACATCAGCACCAGTGTTAAGAGTAGCTGATCCGGATAAGGAATTCGAGGTTTGCACGGATGCATGTAAGGAGGGTGTTGGGGCAATTTTATCACAAGAAGGAAAAATAATTGCGTATGAATCTCGCAAGTTCAAATATCACGAGCAACGATATTCAACCTATTATTTAGAGTTGACTGCAGTTGTGCACGCCCTCTGGGTGTGGAGACACTACTTACCTGGGAAAAGATTTGTGTCGAAGACAGATCATCTCAGTTTAACCAGCTATTTCAAAAAATCTGATTTGAACTCTCGACAAGCAAGGTGGAATGCCTTCTTGAGCGAGTTTGACATTGACATGCGGCATGTAAAAGGAAAGGAAAACAGGGTTACAGATGCATTGAGAAGAAAACTGCATAAAATATATGAATTATATGTTAACCAAGTTGAATGCAGATTTCTAGATCAAATCAGAAAAGAAACAGGAAAAGATCCTGAATATGAATTTTTGTGGCAGCAAGAATAGGAATCTAAAGAACAAGGAAAGTTGGGAGATTATGAAATCAACCAGGATGGATTGCTGGTTTCCAAGAAAATAATAGTCATCCCAAATAGAATGGAGTTGAAGACTCTAATATTGGATGAATATCATAAAAGAAATTATGCAGGGCATCCTGGATACCAAAATATGTTGACAGCAATAAGAAAGGACTATTGTTGGCCGGGTATGAGAAAAAATATAACAAGCTATCTAAACAAGTGTTTAGAGTGCCAACAGGTGAAAGTAGAACACCGGCATCTGACTGGGTTAATGCAGCCTATACCAATTCCTCAATGGAAATGGGAAGTGATCTCATTAGATTTAATCACTAGACTACCAAGATCAAAACGAGGTAATGACTCAATAATGGTAGTAGTAGACCGATTGAGTAAATCAGCACACTTCATACCAGTCCAGTCCACATATAAGACAGTACAGATAGAAAATTTATTTATGCAGGAGATTTTTAAACTGCATGGCATTCCTAAGACTGTTATTTCATATAAGGATGTAAAATTTACATCAGATTTTTGGAAAGAACTACTTACGGGTTTAGGGACTCAAATTAATTTCAGTACTGCGTATCATCCACAAACGGATGGGAAAACAGAATGAGTAAATCAAGTGTTGGATGACATGTTGAGAAGGTATGTTACGTAGCAACCAACTAAGTGGGAAGAATATTTAAACTTAGTAGAATTCACATATAATAATGGTTACCAAGAATCGCTAAAAATGAGTCGGTTTGAAGCCCTATACGAGTGACAGTGAAAAACTCCTATCAATTAGAGTTATCCTGAGACCAAGCTCATGCTAGGACCAGACATGCTAGTGGAATGGAGTTAGAAGTGAAGAAAATCAGATAGAATTTAAAAGCAGCTCAAGACAGGCAAAAGTGTACGCAAATAAAAAGAGATCATATCATGAATATGAAGTGGGGGATCACGTGCATGTGAGAATTAAGCCAAGGAAGAGCACATTGAGATGGGCATCTTGTGCAAAGCTAGATCCCAGTTTTTGTGGTCCTTTCCAAATACTGGAAAGAGTAGGACCGGTGGCATATCGATTGGCCCTTCCCATCCATATCCGAGTACATAATGTTTTCCATGTATCGTTATTAAAGCGATATATTCATGATTCGAGACATATAATCCATTGGCAGAACATTCAGGTAGTGGGTAAGCACAATAGTTAAAATATTATATGTTAAAGACTTATGTAAACTAATACAAAGTCTATTATGTGCAAGTAGAACCGAACGAAGAATTTCTGGTCAAGCCTCATAGTATAATTGATCAGAGGGAAATCATGCGCTAAAAACGAGCCATTGCCCAGGTTAAAGTGCAATGGAAGCACTTTGGCCTGGAAGAGGCCACCTGGGAGGACAAAAGTTTTTTGCGGGAAGCATATCCTGAACTTTTTGCTGATATGCAATAAGAACACTGGGGACGGTGTTCTCTTTCAGAGGGGGAAAGCTGTAACCACTGCCTTAATTATTGACTAATTGTTAGGCTGTTGTTAAAAATGTTAAACATTATTTTTATTTGTTAAACAAAATAGAATATTTTGAATAGAAATTGATTTTTGGTGTTTGAATAAAAGATTACTTATGAATTAGTTTCATAAGTAAAGACTGATGGTAAAATTAAATTCAAGATCTGGAGTTAGTTGAACAGAAAAACAGTTCAACAGATATCCAAAGAAAATCTAGAATAAATAGGAGATTTCAGGGAGTTTTGGGGGTTCCGTTGGGAGAACTGAGAAAGGAAAATTGTCATTCTGAGAAGTAAATCCCTGAAGGGAAAAACTTACAGAGGAGACTGTTCCACTAGAATTAGAGAATTGGACCAAACTGTCCTGAGATTCTCTTCTAGATTTCTGTATTCAATAAAAACTGAGACTTGGAGCACGGGGGAGAGTTGCAGGACGTAATTTCCCAACTCATGGAAGGGAGGAAATCAAAATTATCAGTCGGATTTAAGTACAGATAATTGGAAATCTGTATTTTTGATAGTAGTATAAAATGTTTCTTTTTTTTTCTCTAATATTTAGATAAGAAAATTGAAATGATGTGATGATTGAAAGAATTCATAAGCTTAAGATATTTTTTTACACATAGGAAAGAAATATCAGAAAATTTATGCAAGGTAGAAAGATTTACTTCTGTACTCTGTATATGTAAATTAACCTTACAGGAAATTATGTAGGGTGTTTAGTAAAAGAGTAAGCTACATTTTAACAAGTTAACCGAAGGACTGTTAGCCCAACATCTATGACCAGATTACTGGGCTGGTCGTCCTTCATATCCTATAATATTACACGGACAAGTCGTGGTCCGATCACGATTCAAAGTTTAATAAACTAGCATACTAGAGTTATAATGAGGATACTAAGAATCTAATAGAATTACAGTGTTAAGGTTCTTCATAAAGCAAATAGATATGCCCATAGAGTAATGTATAGTTCGTTATTTTCAACAGATAAAATTATATAGGAAAGAAGAAAACCCTCTGTGAGGAAACATATATAAGAAGCTATAAACGCAGGCCGTAACGGTGAGATGTATAAGACTATATATATATAAAGAGAGGAGAGTTAAACATAGACTGTAGATGTAAAATTCTGCTAGCTATCTAAATATTTCATATATTGTAACAGTGGAACCGAAAATATGGTTCATGCATGTACATAAAAGAATATCCGTATATATATACCAGGAAAGCAAGTATTAGCAAACTGTTGTATATATATATATATATATATATATATTCACTGTTGTCAAATCGTAAAAGCCATGACATAAATCTTGTATGCAAATACCAACACAGTATGTTAAACCTTGACATGGATAGTATATCCAGAGTCTTATTAATAAAATGATAGTTAAAATAAATCTATTGTTTCTGTTCACAGGATTTAGAGAATCAAAATAATGTTATACAGATGATGGGCCTGTGGCCACAATGAAAAGAGTTCTTCCTATTAAAACATAGGTATTTCCATTAAACCCTAAGTAATGCAACTCAACATCCTGAGACAATCCTTAAGCACGAAAGCCAAATTATCACCAGCCGCTCGCGGAAAAGGATTAAACCCTAAAGCTCAGACAGGGGTACCTGTTGGAATAAGGGGGGCACCGGTTAGCCACTCTGAGACTGGAATGCTCCATTGAAACCCTCATGTGTAACAAGTTAAGTGCTCGGGTAATGAAGAACTTTATTACCTGCCAAGAAAAGGATGAAAACGAGTTAAGCAAGAGCTGGGCTAAAAGAACCGAAACCCTGCTATTCTTTTTATTTAACCAAGTTTAAACATTTTAAAAACAGTGAAATAGGGAAGATAATCTGGAAGGGGATTCATGAACGATACCTGTCGGCCATGCGTGATGGAGATTACAAGCTGAGAACTGAAACCTGAGATAGCCAATAAACCAACATTATAAAGAATTAGCACATTATTATTTAACTCAGGCAATACGCTGAAAAAGAAAACAAAAGAATTAATCTTACAAACCAAGGGTAAAGTAATTGTAGGTATCAGTACATAAAAAAACACATTTCACTCTTACAGGTAGCAAACAAGGTTTAGCAGTCAGCGAAGGACGCAAAGATTGCACAGAGATGCCGGGCCGCCACAGAACAGATGCAATGAGCCAAAAAACCAGATGGAGCATACCCTGGTGCAGCAGAGCCGGTTCCAGAAGTTTCTCCTGGAAGAATGCGAATGAGAAAAAATGGTTACAACCTGGTAGTCATTAGACTAACCCTAACGTGTTCTCACCGTCGGATCTTATCCAAGATCAACGGCGTATAGACAACCAATTTCAAATCAAATCAGTTTAAATGTGTGCCAGATGCCAAGAGATCGCAATCAGGAATAATAGTATATAAAAGTACCTCTTTACTTAAGTGAAATGAATACCAATAATGTTGTTGAAGTAATGAAACATGGCACGAATAAAGATGCTCTTTAATTAAGTGATATATGGTTGGAATCATAGTTTATGGTATAATGTCATAAAGTCCATGTATATGTAAACATATATATTTTAACCAAGAGCCAATATATTGCATAGACTTCTCATCATTCCGTTTGATGTGATAGTGAACCTTTTGAATGATTAGAAAAGTTACAATAAGATCTGTATGCTAATATCAATGATTAATGTTAGCCGATTATGGTAAAGCTATGATAGGTTTACTTTAAGGTATGGCAGATAGTAAATTTTTTTTTACTATTGCCAATATGAATAAGGGTGAATGTTACAAAAAATAAATTGTTAATGATGATGAAAAAATATATTTATTTTATTAGCAATTTTCAAATTAAACATTACTCTTCAATTTTCAAAATATTTCTTATAATATCAATTTTTAATTTTAAACGTTCTTTAAATCACAACAATCTTGAAATTATTTCTTAGTACTTTTATATATAAAAAAAAGATTATTTATTTATTTTTTAATAAATATTATAAATTAATTATAATTTTTATAAATAATAATTATGAAAGTAATAACTCTGGTTGGGGTGTCCAATCACACTTGGACAAGTGGGAAGAAGACAGTTAAGGCTGGACTAGTCCTGAGAGACGTGCCCGCCAACTCACCACCTTCCAATTCTCAAGCCCTCAGGGTAGGTGTTCGTACAAAAGCGGTGATTGTTGTTAAGGGGAAAACGAGCATGAGCCAGCCCATTTGGTATCCGCGGGTGATGGTGAAGGTTGGTGCATTGGCTTTTGAAAATGAGCAGAAGCTGGATCTTAAGTCTTCGCTTGAGCTTTTCCATCAGGGACGAGGTGGGTGAAAGTTCAATCGAGTAGCAGTGGTAGGAATCTATCATCCGAGAGGAATCTTGGAAATGACAAGAGCACACTGCACCAAGAGACGGGTGAAGGTGGTGAGGTTGAATTCTCAATGGAGGGAGCGTCTCTGGATGGGTGGTTCTGGTGTTCAGCCTAACAGCCAGAAGACAGTCCGCAGACTGCATAGGAAGGGTCCTTCACTGGCCAAGCCCCAGAGTGTTGCTACCTTGGGCTTACTAAACACTCAAATTCTCCTATGATTAGCATCTACGAGTGGTGGCGGTTTTGCACCTCATATGAGGGAAGTGTTGTGGTTGGTGGAAGTATTGTATCTCTCATCCTCAGCGCTTAGTCATGGTCAGTGATAAACTCCGACGATATGGTGCATGGGTCTTAGGAGTTGCTAGAACTTGAGTGACTTAGCGCTACAGCCCAACAAAGGTTGAGGGAGGGGTAGATGACTGCATGTCGCACGAGTGAGGCTAGTCATGATGTGAAGGTCTTGGACGTAGAATGGAAAATTTCCAGGTATCAAGGGACTTGATTTCACACTCGGAATCTACTGAGAGTCAACATTCGATAGCGGCCATGGCACTTTCTCTGGCTCAGTCACTAGGCTAGGTTGATGCTCAGGAAACCCTTGAAGAAATTTCCACCCAACTCCAGCAGATCCATCTCATCCTGTACAATTTGCAAGAAGAAAGGTATGATGATCGTAATGAACTCGTGGCCTACATTAATGCTATTAAAAACCTGCAGAATGAGACCCTCGTAGCTCTGGAGAGTATGCGTCTTCTTCTGAGGTGCTCTCATGAACATCTCCATGCTATAGAGGCCCAAGTGGACCATATCAGCTACCACATGCACAATCAGAGACTTCTGTTTGTGACTCCTCTTGCAGGTCCTCTAGACCCTCCTCCATGATGAAAATTCTATTTTGGTTGTTTTGTGATTTTGTGCAGCTAATAACCAAAAGAATTGGATGCCTTGGAAAGCACCCTAGTCATTCTAGGCACTCCATGCCTTATGGGTTACCTGAATGTAATACAACAATGTTGGATTCTACTGTAAATTTGATTTTTGATATGATAATATAAACTCTACTTTGACCGACAAAAAAAATTATGAAAGTAATAATTTCACAGGGTAAATCACTCTTTGATGTGAAATCATTTGTTCAATTTCCAACGTCAATTGAAATGATAAATTGGTCATGTTTAAGATGATGTTTAAAATGTAGTCGTGCCAAACTTTAAAAAATTTATAAAACTAATAAAAAAACTATAAAAATAATAAATTTAATTCAATTCAATTAATTTAAATCATAAAAATAATAAATAATAAATGTATGAATTAAATTATTAGGTCGATGTCGTTACAAAACACCCTGCTACATTGTCTTTTATTTTATGCCTCGATGAATTTATAAAATAAATTTCAACAAAATCGCTTTTATTTATTCCCTTAATTCATCCTGTTATGGGATGACTCAGAGACCCAAAGAGTATTAAGCATCCCGAATAATCTTAGAGACCTGAATAGGTTTGGCCATAATAGGTGTTGAGGGATCGGACGCACCGAATGTCTCAAACGAGTTCGGGCCCGAATAGATCCAGAAGGCCAAATGGGTTCTGGGTCTGAACAGGATATGAGTGTGTCACACACCGAATAAGATTGTTCTGGACTTGGGAGTTCCATGGTGAAGGTGACTTGTAACTCCTGAAAGGATTGAACGTTCGACCTTGTCTCCGCTCTGAATGACCCAAATAACTAATCTTTTAATTCACCTGTCTAAGGTTTTAAGGAAGCCTTAATCACTTTCCATTGTTAATCAACAAATTCTGGCTCCATCAATATCAGATTGAGTGGGACTTGGGACAACGATTAATCGTTCTTCAGTTCAATTTTGTTCTTGCATTTGACTTGGAAAGAATGAATCAACATGCTCCTAGAGCTATAAAATATGATTCATTCCTTTTAGAGTTTAATTAATTGGTGAATGTATGAAGAGGGTTATTTATTTTTGCCATGGGTAGAGATGAATTTTCAATTTTTTTTTCATTTATCAAGTTGAAGTTGGAAATGTCATATAAGCGTTGTGAATTTTAATTTAGAATAAAAAGACAATTTGTGGAGAATTATGTAATGATATTTTTTGTAAAAAAATATTAGTATTGTATAATCTATCAATTTTTCATGAAATGCAATGTTTTTCCTTGCAATTTTCCACATATCTTAAGAGGTATGTGTGTGTTCATGTAGCATAATTTAGTCTAAAATATATAATTTAAAATATATATATATATATAACCATGATCTACATGGAGAAAAATAAATTTGTCATATTAAAAATTGATTTTTTATGAAAATATATATTTTTTAGTATTTTTAGTAGTTAGTGAAGTAATATTTCAATTTCATTTACTAGACACTTATTTGTATAATTTTTTTTCAACTATTTAAATAAGTTGAAAAACCAAGACTATTGTTTTGAAGAGGAAAACAAGGATAGTGGTATTTTTTGAATTTTTTTTAGTTGTGTATATTTCATGTTTTTTTACTTTTATTCAACCCCTTTCAAATTGTTGAAAACAATTTCATGAATAATTTTTAAAAGAAATTAGACGAAAAATATTATATAAATTCTATTAGTGCCAAAGACATATTCCATTGGATAGAAGATTATTTCAAGTGCTATTTAAGGACAAATTATGCCTTAAATCCGTTAAGGTACAAAACGGAGATGTAAAAAGATCTAAAAAAGAATGCTAAAACTATGATTGTTAGGACTTTAGTAATTCAATCGAGTGCTTGAAACACTCAATAAAACCCTTAAGTTCTAAATTCAAAAGTGTCGACTGAGCGTTAAATAAATCCTTGATCGAGTCGTGAACATGATTAACAAGCAACTCGATCAATCCATTTAAAAACTAACCATGCACCAATCATGTACCAAATTTTATTAATGGCATTTATTTTATATGCAACAAACTGGGAGCTCGATCAAGATTCTGATGTCAACCTAAAAAGTGAAAAAAATCCAAATTTTAATGTGTGAAAAAATAAAAACAAATATTCATTCATAGAAAAATATTGAAATTTACACAAGAATTCACAATAAATATGGGAAATTGGAGATTAGGATATCAGAAAGGAAACAAATTTCCAAGCATAAAGGAAATGAAAGAAAAGTTTAGAGAAAGGATGAGAGAAAAATGACAAACATTGAGAGAACAAGAAGGTTATGCAATTCAAGAAATTCATTCATATGCAGGTAATTCAATTTGTATCACTTCTCATATTACTTGCTCCATATTGTATGCACTACAAAATATGGTTGAAAATAAGAAACGTTGGAGAATGAAACAATAGAGCGAAGATGAGAGAAGTTATTAAATTAATACCATGGAGTTAAAATTTGAAATGTAACAAGAACTAAATAAAACTACTTAAAACTATGCAAATTATTGAAAACCACTTGAAACCATGGTTTCTCTGAATTTTATGAAACCACTAGAATTCATGCATATTAGGAACCATTTTCGAATTGTACTAATTTAGGACAACCCACAAAAGCTAAAGATGTTATTAAACAAATAAAATTGTTGCATTTACATATATTATTTACACAATTCATCACAATTTATTTACAAGAGAGATTAGCAAAAATGGTTCTCACATAGGTACTCCAGAACATATAAATATTATTTTGATCGATGCTTGATATCTTTGTAGGAATTAATAGGTAGAAAAATTGTCAAGATCTAGAAGGAGCAAGAGTATCCCTCCTT
This sequence comes from Pinus albicaulis, assembly GCA_034641835.2. NCBI lineage: Eukaryota > Viridiplantae > Streptophyta > Pinopsida > Pinales > Pinaceae > Pinus > Pinus albicaulis. The sequence goes on from CM076581.1 coordinate 655,877,055, forward strand.
CCAATATGCAGCTTGAGAAGACATTCTTCATTAAACATATACCAACATTGAATTTTTATGATATCCATGATAATATTTAACATTTAATGGTTCCTTGAGTCCTAAATGATGATCCCTACATTTGAAAACCTCACAAGTTTCTTATTTTAATCCTCACATGAAGGTTATGGAATTTTTTTAAAGAGATCAAGTTTTTCCGAGGCATACAAAGTGTAGTGTAGATTAGTGTGTTATTGCATCACTATAATGTTCCACAGAAGATTCATGTGATTAACTAACATTAAGAAAATAAATAATTAATTGCAAAAGAGATAAATTAGCTTGCACATATTTATTATATGTTAGAAATTTTTACAATGTTAATATTCTTAGACTGTGGCAATCTAATGTGATTAAACTCATATAGTTTTCTCTCAACATGTAAATGTGAAATTTATTTCAAAGTATGATTCAAGAGTAAAAAATAGGAACCTTAATTTAAAATTTTTCAAGATTTTATGAAAATAATTGAAAACATAAAAAATAGTGGGTATCCATATTTGTACGTGCATCATTTTTTTCCTTGTAGAAACATATATTTTTTAAATCCTCTTACCCCTCATTGTTCCCTACTTGATTTTTGTTCTAAAATTTCCATGTACATTCTAGAAAAAAGACACTCAAATAATTTGTGCCCTTATTCACCACAAATGATAACAATGCACATCCATTGTTGATAAGACCTTAAAACATCTTCCTTGTTATCTAAATCCACTAAAATATCTCTTGATTTATTTTTTCTTCCTTATCAACAATTTCATTGGTCTTATCATACTTCTCATCCCACATTTCTTCCACTTTTTGTTTGAAATTGTGAAATTATCTATAGTTATGGTAAGTTCTTCCTTTAATAAAATTCTTCTTGCTATAAACGCTAAATGATATGTGATTCTAATGAAGAAAAAATATTCCAACTAATTTGATCTTGCATAGCAGACTTTTAAATATTAACATACTTAAAAACTAGTTGAATAGGTTCCTTCTTGTATCGTGGACTGTGTATTCATGTATTGTATAGATTTTTAGTTATAAATTATCTCATACTTTACTATATTTGTATAAATTTATAGATATAGCTTTTGTTTTCTCTCATGAAATAAACTTGACCCTTCCATTTCATAATCACTAGCTTGATTTTTCAATAATTTTCCATTATCTCAAATTTAAAATATTTGTCATATCATTAAGTTCGTAATAAGTCCACATGAAATATGTATTTCGACTTCCTATATAATAATTTAATATTAATTTATATTAGTATTTAGTTCAACAACATTGAAAATTATTATACAAAGGAATTTAATATTAATTTCTATTAGTATTTAGTTCAACAACCTTGCAAACTATTATACAATATCTTCTTCTAAACTTTGCTAGATCTTCATCCTCTTCTCATTTTTGAGAAACTCTCTTTGGCTTCTTTAATAAATTCTCCAAATCTTCTAATTTCATTCATGGCACTTATTATTTTTTTTATCACTTAAATCTATTTAATTCTCTTCTTACAATCCCTTATACATGACATTGGATTTAAATAATTGAAATGTTCGGTAAATGGGATAAATGAAAAGAAATATAACACCATATTTGTTAGAGGATGGATCACTTTTAGTTTTGTATTTATATAGTATTTTGAAGAAATAGAAAATTGTTGCTAAGAAGAACTAATTTTTCAAAAGGTCAAATGCTTCACATGTTAAATGTGGCTTGTTGTGAAACCAAACAAATCTTCAAACCTAGATTCACTAGTAAAATTTTAGAGTTATATCTAATAATAGATCACCTTTATCACACACCCTTCAATCCTATGCCCAAATGGTTAAGTTTTTTCATTTCTTAAACATGTGTTGGGGGGAGAGTGAAGAGAGATTATTGCTTGTGGGACTAGATTACTTGGGAAATGTGTATATTGACAATTTACTCTCCAATATTTCTAATTTTATTCATAACACCTATTATTTTTAAATCATTTTTATCTTTCCTTCTCTTCTCACATTACCTTTTAGTTGGCATTGGATTTTAATTCAAATATTTAGTGCATCAACTATATGAACAAAAATATAACACCATAGTTGTTGTAGACATCACTTTTAGTTTAGGATTTATATAGTCTCCTAAATCTGAGGTCAATACCACATTTTTTCAACAGAAAAACGAACCCATAAATAGTCATTTCCAACTCTTCCTTGTTGTTGATCTACTTAGCCCACAAGAGAGTCACAAGAAGCACTAAAACAAGTCTTTCTTCCCTTCGATTGAGTTGTTCTTGATATTATATTGATATTTATTATGATCAATGCTTTGACACCATATTATACAACACTCACATACACAACATATGCATACAAGAAAGAATCAATTTTGTGCCTTCTTCCCTTCGATTGAGTTGTTCTTGATATTATATTGATATTTATTATGATCAATGCTTTGACACCATATTATACAACACTCACATACACAACATGTGCATACAAGAAAGAATCAATTTTGTGCCTTTTTCCTCCTTATAAGTAGTTTGCATCAGCTAAATGTAGCAAGTTGTATTTTTGGAAGTATAACCTTTGATTGATGTGTTAACTAGTCCATGCAACTCATGTAACTCGTCTAGTCTAAATTTAGAACTTGATACTACTTAACTTATATTTTCCAATTCTAACTTACACTAGAAGATAACAAACTGAGCCATCCACTCCTGTGCATTAGTCAAACTGCTTCATGAACACATCTGATTTTTAGAAACTCATCCTAATTTTCAGGAACTCACCCTAAATTTTAGGAACTAGTGCACGCTATAAGGAAAAATGCTTTGCGTCTCTTTGACTAAGACATAAGTCAAAGAAATACATTTCTTGATACTATTTTCAACAAGGTTCCTTTGAGCTAAGTTATATTTCAGTGAGATTATTCTAGAAGGTAAAGAACATGATGGTTTCTTCATGCCTACTGTGTGAACATTAGGAGGATAATACTCCTAAGGAACTGTTAAGCAGATCAGGGAGATGCATTTTATTTTTATTTTTATGGGGAGTGCATGCCAATGTCCTGACTATTTCACAGTTGAATGGTTACCTGGAGTGTTCAGTTGTGAATATCTTAGCTCAACATCATAATAATCAGGTTGGAACATGGGTGAGTGACCTATGACTCTATGGCCAACTTCCTTCATCTTGGTGGCCTCATCTATAGTGGACACCTACCACTAGGTGGAAAGTTTCTCACATGCATATATTTTCTTGGAACATCTTGGTTAAAGTGTTCAATCTCTACTCTCATTTTTTTTTTATAACTCTGCAATTTAAGCTTATATTTGAAATCATAGTTCAAATGAATTTACACATGTTCATTTATAGTGCATTGTTCAGTTTCATGCATCTGTAATTCAATTGGATTTAGATTTTATCTGGTTCATTTATCTATATTGAAACTTTTGAAATTGAAGTGTGTCCCTAGTACCTACCCAATGGATTGGGTAATCATAATGTAACACCCCCTCTATTTTTTTTTTGAGCCTGGGAAGATTTCTAGTGGAGAATCTTCCCTTGAATTGTCCTGAAGGCTTGTAAGGTACTAGATTGATATTCTAGAGTTTGTAGTGGATAACACTATAAAACAACTGAGAGCCCATTACATCCTTGCAATTAGGCATTTGTTTGATCTGTTCATATTTTATATTTTAGGGTTGGGTTTGGGTTTACAAAAACTTCCCATAATGTTTTAGCCTTTAGTAGGCTAGTTTTATTAGTAATTGTGCCATTATTTGACTTAAGGTTACTCTTGTCATTTTCATCTCTGCAATATAACATCCAAACAAGGCACACCATTTGGAATCTACTATGAGTGGCTACTCATACAAATATGGAGATGTTACAAGAAAGGGATCTTACTTTTTCAATATTGGAATAAAGAGGAAAACACATTACTTAATATGATATATTTTCCATATTTAATTAACTAAGTCCTGGATGTACGTAGGATGGATATTATGGTCAACATCCCAAACTTGTCTACAAAAAAAAATAGACAATCATCCATGCAAATCTATTTTCCCTAATGCAGATATAATTTTTGAGCACATGAGCACATTCTTGTCGACTTCCCCTATTAAAACCTCAAGCCAAGAGAACTTGATTCATCCAATAAGGCAATGTTGAATTAATAATTAAAAATTCTAATTAATGAAATTAGTAGAGTTTTTGTTTGAAACTCTTAATTAATTCTCAATAAATAATGCTTCCAATGGTTTAAAAAATATTCATACATAAACCCTCTATATATCCTCATGCATTCCTAGGATATGATGGCATTAGAGAGCCTTCTAGAGTATTTGGAAAGCATTCTAAATAGAAATGGTTGTCAACAATAATATTTCCCATTAGATTCAGCATAACATGTGAAGTTTCCCCATATGATTCTTTTTAATAACAACCACAAAGATAAATTATAGGAGGAATATTATCATCAATTGGAAATCATAATGGCATTTGAACCTGTGAAATTTTAGGAGGGTTCTCTATATGTATAGAGACTATGGAGAAGATGCCAAAGCATGTACATATTTGGGCCTTTCTCTTATTGAAATAGATTGAATGAATATTGTATGCTTCTCATTGGATGTTTTGAAGGTTATTAGGGCCATCAAATTACATGTATATCACTGTAAACATCTAAGAATATTTCCCATTAGATGCACAATAACATGTGATGTTGCCCCATATGATTCTTTTGAATAATGACCATAAAGATAAATTATAGGAAGACTCTTCTCATCAACTGGAAATGCGGATGGAATTTGAACCTGTGAAATGTCAAGAGGGTTCTCTATATGTATAGATATTGTGGTGAGGATGCCAAAAAATGTACATATTTGGGCCTTTCTCTTATTGAGTTAGATTGAATGAATATCATAGGGTTATCATAGGTTGTTTTAAAGGTTCTTGGGGAAATCCAATTACATGTACCTCATTCTAAGCATCTATGGTGTAGTTAGTAATTTCCTTCAAGTACTAATCTAACCTTGACAATAAGAATCTCTGACCATCTATTTATGCTTGGTGTTAATTTCAAAATTCAATAAATTTCCAAAAAACTACCTAGATTACCATGTTAAAATTCATGATCAGAGGAAGATCATAGGTCCATCACATCATTGGAAGTAACCTTGATACCCTTCACAAAGCTACAATCATTCAATTGAAAAATAAGGAATTGACAATGAATAATCCTGTAAGAAACTTGACGCCTATGGTTTTTTAAGGATTTGTGTCTAAAATGTAAGCTAATGCTTGAGCCATGCATACACTTATCTATGTGAGGGTATTAGTGTTAAAGCTTTAAATTTAAAGGCTACCACCCTTACACATTGAGTTCTAACTAGCCTACCACATATTGTAGGATAGATTAATCTACACTTAGGCCTCTTTGAGTTCTCAATTGATTTTGGGGAGATGAGGATTCTTGCACAATAAGGAGGAAAAACCTCTATATATCATTGTCATTCTTTTTTCTTAAGTGATATGAGAATGTGATCATTATCTTATCCCCAAAAGAGGATTTATGGGTGATAAACAACTAAAGAAGACCATTTTTCCCTAAATCATAGAAAAACATCCTTTCTGAGAAATACAATGCTTTTTACTCCTATTTTCAACTAGAAAATATGATTTCCACGTGATATAAAACCTCCCTTTTCTCTATCACTAGTGAAGAAGATTCATTGGTGATATGTTGTAGGTAATGTCAAATGCCCAAGCAATGTATCATTAGGTCAAGTTATTTCACACTGAACTTGGGTGGGAACGTTCAAACCTAGTGAGTTTGGAGGTTCCTTTTAGAACTAACATGATCATGAAATGGGCCATGAGTTAACTTAATTTGGCCCCAAAAACGTCTATACAATGCCCAAAATTCTAATTTGATATCTAGGATTTTACAAACTCAACTGCGACTACATGCATAACCAACGATTATGGAATTCACCAATACATGGCTTCATTACTGAGTGTTCCTTTACATCTCCATATATATAAATTATCTCTAGCCTTGTCTTTGAAATATTAAAGGATATTAGTATTTTAATTTATCCTATCTAAAGAATAATGCTCTGAAATATTTTGAAGGTTGAGTGGCCACTCAAATGACGAAATGGGCATAAGCTCACCAGTGTCGTCATAGAGATCTGGGTACACTGTAAGATATTCTCAAATCAATACATTAAAAAATTTCCATTAAAGAAAATAATTAGAGAGTAGAATATGGGGACTAAGGGTCCTTATTTTCCACCCCATCCACCACACAAAATCATAGCCTTAAAACATAGGCCTACAATCAATTAAACAATAGGGGTCTAATATAGGTTGCATAAAATCAATCAATTCACACAAACCTCATACCTTTCAACATTCCACAATGATGTTAAGCATGGAAATATGTATATAGCCTTGAAAATTACTTTAGAGAGAAAACGAATTCCATTTTAAAAGTTACATTCAAGAATTCTACACACATATCTTAGCACTCTAATTTAAGATCTGGGATTTTAAAAACACAACTACAACTACATGCATAACCAAGGATTATGTTTTTCACGAACACACAACTTAATTGCTTATTTTTCCTTTGCATTTCCATATATATAGATTTTCTCTAGCCTTATTATTGAATTATTAAAATATTTAAGGATTTAATATTGTCAGTTATCCTATCTAGAGCATAATTATCCTAAATATTTTGAAGGTTAAATGGTCATTCAAATTATGAAATGGACATAAGCTCATCGTTTTCCTCGTAAATATCTAGGTACATTATAATATATTTGCAAATAAATCTATTCACAAATTTCCATTGAAGAAATAATTAGAGAATAGAATATGGGCATTGGGTTCTAAGGCTCCCTCTTTTCCAACCCATCCATCACACAGAGTCATATCCCTACAACCTAGGCCTACAATCAATTAAATAGTGGGGATATAATATAGGTAAAGTGTAAAATCAATCAATTTTCACAAATCTCATACGTGTACATATTCCAAGTGATGTTAAGCGTGACAATACGTATGTAACCCTGGAAATTCCTTGAGAGAGAAAAAAATTCCACTTTAATAGTAACATTCAAGAATTTTATCTATATTATGTGGAACACCAATTCAGATACTAGAAATTGGGATACTATCCAAACATGAGAAATTTCACACAGTTAGTGGACATTCAAATAAGTCCAATATGTAGACAATAGGTTAGATGCTCACAAAAATGGCATTAACTGCTTATCTCAATGTAAATTTTGGCAACTGAGTTAGAAATTTATTCTCTGCTTCAAGAAAGGTTTTTTGCTACTGTAACAGTCCTTTCCAACATGTTCTCTGTTCTCCAAATTCAAGGAAAAGTTTTTTTCTTTTGCTATCATTGGTTTCATCTTACATGCAGTCCACAAAAATCGATTTAATTTCTTTTGAAACTCCATTGGTCTGTCTTTGACAAAAATTACTAAAGAGAGAGACCTTTTCCCCCCTCATCACCTTGAAGAGACCTAGAGCACTAGGAATACCCTTATTTGCACAATGTTACCTGATAAGGGCATCATAACAACTCCCATCAACGTTGATTCCTTGCCTCCTGACTTCCTTGAGAATTTTCACCTAGTCTTGCTAGATTGTAATTCTAACAAAATGGATCTTAATTTCATTGAAGGTGTGACTATTACTAACTAGTTGGATGATAGATTTTACCAGGGTTGTGGGAATGTTAAGCATGTAAAATCCGCAAATAATAACGTGCTAAATATTTTTTTCTCATATTGATGCATGGGAGAAAAGTCCTAAAGGAACTATTAGGATATTTCACGAAATGGTGATGTTTGGGCCCTATATAGAGAGTGGAATTCCACTGGAATGAAGACACTCCTCCAGAAGTCAAATGTAAGTATGAAATGGTAGAAAGTGCAAATGACTTTTGTAATAGGTTGGAGTGAGTGTGGTTACTCTTGTAAAGATTAGTGGTTTCAAGTCTATGTATCAGAGGAAGCAGACGATTAACATGGTTCCCAGGGAGGAGCTTATTAGATTTTCTCATCGGGTTCCAGCAAAGAGAATTTTGGTTGAAGAAGGCCCAAATTTAACCAAAAATTGTTGTGATTTGGGCCCTAATACAACTCTTGAAGATGAATTCAAGGAAACTTGATCACTTTTCTTTTCAATTAGCAATTCAAACTTTGTCATTTTGGGGTGTAATTTGGATATGTGGTAAAAAAAATATACCATACTCTTTTGACTACCATGCAGTAGGATTAAATTGAGCTTTCAAATCTATGTATCACTTCTTTGGAAGTGTAATTGCATAGAAGGCTATTAACATTGGTTACATTGAATGGCGAAGAAGATGTTGGTTGTGGACTAAACTTCTCTTCTAGTGTGAAAGTTAAATATGAGAAGATTTTTGAATCTCATTTTTTATCGTTACTAACAGGTAATGATAACTATGTAGGATTATCTCACTTTCTGCAAAAAATTTAGGGATAGGTTGGTAGGGATAGATAGGAGGATGACTATGCCAATTTCTCTATACCTTATCTTTTGTTGATGTGAAAAATTTCGTGAAAAAATTCATATTGCTGGAATATGAAGAACGGAAACATGCTAAACATAAACCATTCAATAATTGTGACAAGATATTAAAGGCTTGTGGTAATTCTAGTTACTTTTTCTGTATGGCTAGATTAAATAGTTTGTAAATTATTTTATATTATCAATAGTTGTGGAATAACCTGTTTTAGAGTTTTATAACCCAACTTTTAGGAATTATAAAGTGAGTCTATCATCAGGGGAACACCATTTATCTTGAGAAGATTAATGGAAACTTTATAGAGCTAAGCTTGCTATATATATTTGAATATGTAGTGAGGTTTGGTGATAATTTGGGTTGGCTATATTTACATGTTTAATTATTTAATATATTATGATTATATGATATAATTTTAGTATTATTTAATATACTTTTAATATTATAATGTGATTGTTTTGATTGATATATTTTATTAATAATGTGTTTAATTACTTGGTATTGTGCTTATACTTTAATAAATGTTTCCATGTGTTACTTAGTTTTAGACCATGATTTCGATTGGAGTTTTTTTTATTTTTCGTTTTTCAATTTCTATAACTTCTTTAATTTTCCTCTTTAAATAATGGTATTTTTTCTAACAAGTTTAGCTTCTTCCATGAAAATTTAGTGTGAGGATGAGCAAACATGTTTAGCTAGGGTAGATTTTGAGGCTCTATTTCTTGGAATGTCAGCAACGTGTTATCTTATCCTTATGTTGAGGAATCTACCAGTCTCTCCAATGTATTATTTCCTGCATGAGTAAGGCATTGTGAAAAATATTTTTTGTTTATTAGGGTTTATTGGGTCTTTGATCTACTAGTGGGGGTAAAGGACACATTGATATTGTGATTTTTTTAAAATGAACTTTTATTGGTTGTTCATTTTATGTAAGGAAGGGAGATTTCATGGTTATTTATTGGTTTTTTTGCATTTTTATTTTTTAAGGTTTGTAATATAGTTATTTTGATGGTGCTTCTATGGTATCCATTTTGTTCAAAGACCTGGAGAAGATGGTTGAGCTCTTGATTTAGGTGTTCATCATCATATATTCTAAAGGCTCTGGTTTTTAGGGTTTTAATGACACCTATTTTTTGTTTAGGGTGGTGATGAGAGTTGGCATGCAACTATATTTCAATATGTATTTTCTTTCTAAATACTTGAAAACCTATATTGCCATCTATTTGGTTAGAAGGATATCAAGGAAGGGGAATTGATTTTTTTATTTTATTTCAATAGTGAATTTTATGTATTCTAAGAGGTTGTTAATGTGAGTTAGAAATTCAAGACTCAATTTTGTGAATACATCATCAACAAATATTTTAAATTCTTATGGAGTGTATGGAAAGGAAATTAACGATTTCTATTGAAAATGCTACATTTAGATATTGACTATTATGGGAGATAAGGGAGAGCCTATTTAAATGGTTCATTGAAACTAAAGTATGAAGACCTTAGACAAAGTTTTAGAAGATCTATTGTTTCCATATCAATGATTGTCTCCATGATGTTTATTGCTTAATCAATAGGGATCATGGTGTAGAGGGAAACGATGCCAAAGCTTACGATGCGATCTTCCTTATTCATTTTTAATTGTTTTATCCATTTTACTACAAAGGCTGTGGAATATTTTATGTATGAGGAGGTGTTTCCGGATAAAGTTTCAAGTTCTTTTGCAAGGTATTGAGAAAGAAAATAAGTGGGAGAACCTGTGGTGTTTACTATTGGTCTCAGAAGGGATGTCAGTCTTATGGATTTTAGGAACTCCATATATTCTTGGAGTGGTGGAGTTGCTCGAAATGAGTTTATTTTTAGTAATTTCATCCAACGATGATTTTTTGATTTTCTTGGTAACTTCTCTAAATATTTTTTTACTAAGGACTTTATCCGTAATTTTATAAAAACTACTTTGGTTTAGGGTTTCTTCCATTTTCTTAGTAAATTCCATTCTATGAATTATTACTGTAACATTACCCTTATCAAATTTCAAAATGACGATGACTTTATATTTCCTTAGACTGTTTAGAGCTCTTTTTTCATCTTTGGATATGTTGCAAGCTGAGGTTTGCCATGTCTCAAAATTTTGTCTGCATCGTGTCGAATTTCTTCACCTTAAATTATTCTACATTTTTAATGACTACCTCAATATTGAAAATAGCATCATCCAATGGAATTATGTTGGGCGTTATGGCGAAATTGAGACCTTCTTGCAAGAGTGATTTCGTGGGATTGTCTAATTTAATACTAGATAAATTAATTACTTTAGGTTTACTGGTGTTAAGTGAAAAATGAGATTTTATGTGCTGGGGCAACCTAGGTTCGATATTTGATGGAATATTGATGTCTTTCCGTGAATCTTTGAGGGCTAATGTGGTATGTTGTAATGTGGTATGTTGTAAGCTATTGTCTTTCTCATTTTCAAGTGGTCTTGTGGGAGAGAAATTGAATTGATGGTCAGCTTTCATATGCGCTCTTTTTGGTGTTGTTGAGTTAGTGTTTAAGGAGATTTTTAATGAATTTCTAAGAGTGGAGATGTCGATTTGATGGTTTGTGATTTGCGTTACAATTTCCAGTGGTTGAGTTCGTGTGTGGTTGATGTTTTATTGTAGATGATTGTTAATGGAGACCTGTGAGTTTCGAGAGATAACCAACAAGTTTGTCACAGTGGATGGTCGATCTTTTTTAGCTTGATCCGATGTTATGAGGTTGAGATGATAATACTCATTTGTATTTTTTTTTTAACTAAGTTGGGTTGTTCTGTAGTTTTCGTTTTTGAGTCATGCTACATGGTGCACCATTGATTTACATTTATTGATTTATTTTTATTAAGTTAAAAATAGAGGTTGTATGATTTTAGATTTTACAAAGATTATGTCATTATGTGTAGAGTATTTTTTTTAAAATCAATTCTTATATATGCAATTTCAAGGACTACCATAACTCCCACATAATTCTTTACAGGGTGGTAGCTCAATAGAACATCACCCACTTTATAAGTAGGAGGTTGGTGATTCTATTCCACTGCGTCTTTATATGAATTAGTCAATAATATTGGAATTAATTTTTTATTAAATACATTTAATATTGATTTATTTTAATAGTGAAATATTTTTTTAGATTCATTATTATATATTATCTCTAAAGAAGACAAAAATAATATATTATTATCTTCGAGTATAATTTTTTATAATCTCTAGAGAAGCAAAATGAAATTGTGTCCAGAAACAAAAGTAAAATTGTCATAGTATCTCATATACTTTACCGGCTCATATACTTGAACGTTTAGTTGTTATGTGAGTGTGTTTCACTTTCAATACTCCCCCGCTACGTATTAATATGATCACACATATGGCGAAAAGGATTTGTCTCCTTAAATATTCCAGTGAACAATATGTTCGTTTGGTCCTTACCAATAAAACTAATTTCGTCCCTAGGGTGGCCCAGATTCACCTGTCTTCTATAGTTGTACTGAATATGAAAGCATTCAGTCATAGAATTATAATGTAATATGCTATAGTTATCAACTCGCATCCACTCAATGGTTACGAACACACATCGTACCAATTCACACCAATCAGACACATCTTAAAAGCTTATTGTTTGTAATATTTACGGAATACAAATGCATATTTTATAAACGATGGGTACATTTACGCTCCTCGGGTTTGGGTTAGAAAAGAATTTGCATGCAGCTTAGGCTTAGATATTAATTTGTGCTATTATAATATATTTCTGCTTTGTTCGGTAAAGGTTTTTAAATTTTTAATGCAAAACATTGAACAGAATTTGAATGTCAAAATATATAGGTGATTCTGCAGTGGAAAAAATTGAGTTTTGATTTTCTGACAGGTATCCGTTAAAAGTAAATGTAATCAATTTAATATTTTCATATGAAATTATTCTATTTCAATAAACAATATGAAAATACAATAAGTAACGTGTAACCAGTTTAATATTTTTCTATATAGTTTATTATATTTACCACAATTGAAATCATATTAGTTTAAATTGACAAAAAAAATCAATGCAATATTTTTACGCCGAAAGGCGTTCCCTTTGCTGGCTTTCGCTGAATGTACTGTTCGCTGGAGCCAATGAGAGGGCTTTCTCATCATCCTTCCAGCCAGTAAAAAACTGACATTTCACATCTCCTCCTCTTACTAGCACACATTTTGACCAGCTCGCAGTCTGAAAACTCCACGGCGGCAGTCCTGGGAGCGTCTTCAAGAAGGGCACAAAACAGTGTGGGCTCGACATCCACTTTGTGGAAATGGAGATCCCCGCAGACCAACTGGTTCTGGACAAGGTCAATAGAAATAGTATGCAGTGGCATAAGCTGCCCCACATGCACTTCAAATGCTTCTGCGTTTCTCCTTCAGATTCCAGCGGTTCTTTCCAGATTCCAACGGTTCAGCTTCCAACGGTTCAGGTTCAGCTACAGCGGCAAGAGACATTTACGAGGTTTCCGCTCTCACTCTTCGCGTTGTTCAGGGATTCCTTTTTTTCTTTCTGTTTAAAGAGTCAGTCATATGGTGTGTATGTTTGCATGGCGTCTTGACTGTGAGTGATTTAAATGCCGATACTTCACAATCCTTTCTCACAAATCCTCATTCTTTAATGCGCAGAATAAAGGTCCAGCGTTCGAAACCCGGGAGAAAGCCCAGACCCGAAAATCACAACCTTTAACCTCAGAAACCCTGGCTGTGTGCGCGCCGAACCACAAGCGGTCTCAGCAGACCTTGAGCCAGAAGCCAAATCAGTGCCCCGTGAAAGCAATGGTATAAGCGGTAGGAGGAGGCATACTGACCAGAATATCAGGGAAGAAGCTAGGGTTCTAGGCACCGGTGTGAGCCAGGGTTTCTCTGCGAAATATGTACCCTTCTGTTCAGGCTCCAAGACGAATGAAGAGTATTCACTTGACGAAATCGTGTATAGGAGGATGAAGAGTATTCGCTTGACGAAATCGTGTATAGGAGTCGATCCGGGGCCCTGCTGGACATTCAACACGACATGGATGCTTTAAAAAGGTATGATGGCAAATACTGGAGAGGCCTCTTTGATTCTAGAGTAGGAAAGACCACCTGGACTTATGGGTCAGGTGTTTGGAGTAAAAAAGAATGGGTTCTGCCTGAAATAGACAACGATCGCATTGTTAGTGCACTTGAGGGGAATTCTAATCTGTTCTGGGCAGAGAGGTATGGGAAAGAGATATTGGGCATGAATGATCTATGGGTGAAACACTGTGGGATCAGTCACACAGGGAGTTTTAAGGATCTGGGGATGACTGTGGTCGTTAGTCAGGTTAATAGGCTCAGAAAGATGAATAAGCCCGTTGCTGGTGTGGGTTGTGCTTCGACTGGCGATACTTCGGCTGCGCTATCAGCATATTGTGCTGCTGCAGGGATACCTGCTATTGTCTTTCTGCCTGTAAATCGCATCTCGATTTCATAGTTAGTGCAACCGATTGCCAATGGTGTGTTGGTGCTCAGTCTCGATACTGATTTCGATGGGTGTATGAGGCTGATCCGGGAGGCGACTGCAGAGTTTCCGATCTATCTGGCGAATTCGCTCAATAGTCTGCGGTTGGAGGGGCAGAAGACCGCAGCAATCGAGATCCTGCAGCAGTTTGATTGGGAGGTGCCAGATTGGATCATTGTGCCCAGCGGGAACTTGGGAAATATCTATGCCTTTTATAAGGGTTTCCAGATGTGCAAGGAGTTGGGCCTGGTGAATGATATTCCTCGCCTTGTCTGTGCAAAGGCTGCCAATGCCAATCCTCTGTATTTGTACTATAAGCCCAGCTGGAATGAATTTAAGCCTGTGACTGCCAATTCCACCTTTGCCTCGGTGATACAGATTGGTGATCCCGTGTCAATCGATCGAGCTGTTTATGCACTGAGGAATTCAGATGGAATAGTCGAGGAGGCTACCGAGGAGGAGTTGATGGATGCTGCAGCTCTGGCAGACCTGAAAGGTATGTTTATATGCCCTCACACTGGAGTGGCTCTTGCAGCATTGACAAAGCTCAGAAGTAAGGGTATTATTGGGCTGAATGACAGGACGGTTGTTGCCAGTACTGCTCATGGGCTGAAGTTTACACAATCCAAGATTGACTATCACTCAAAAGCAATTCCTGACATGAAATGCGAATATGCAAACCATCCTTTTCCAGTAAAAGCAGATTTTTCTTCTGTTATGGATGTTTTGAAGAAGAAACTAGCTCTTCTTCGAGTCGCGGATACTGGTTATGGGGCCAGACGTTGGTGTGAACTCAACTATTTTCGCAAGGCCAAAGTCTCTTATGCTGTCTCAAATGGTGTTGTGTGTTGGTTTATTTGACTCGCTTCTCTGTGCCTTTGCCGTATTCATTGAGCTATCAGCATAGCAAGGGGAGTTTTCTCCTTTCCGACATACGAGAGCCATTAGATTCTGTTAATGTTAACATCACGCTGAGGTAGTTCACTTCTCTTGGCTAATCATGGTATCGAGTTTAGCAGTAAAAAATTCACAGTTGAATCCTGTGACACGTGCAATGAGATCAGATTCGATAGAAAAATAGTTTTAAGCCACGTTTTCAACATTTGCACCATAAATTTTGACTTAAACGTTTTGATCATATCACAGTAAATGCAGATTTATTCTTGTTGGATTTTTTGAAGTTAACATATTTGAAGTTTCATTTGTTATGTCTGAAACTTCTCCTAGTATACATGGTGAAGGGCAGTGAGGCAGATTATCACCACTCTGAAAAGTTTCATTTATGTTTCTTCCAGTCTGATGGGCGTTCGGTTTTACAATTCAAAAATTCATAGGTTTTATTATAGTTTTATGTGGATTGCCTAGTACCTATTTGTTTCTCATTTGGACTCCATCAGCTATCTAAAAGCAACTGTTTCACAGATTTATGTTGCAGTGACGTTACATGTTTATACTATAGATTTTCATTGGAGTTATTTGTGATTCAGCACTTCAACAAATATCACAAGGTGGTTAGATTTGTACATGTACTGTTTTGCTGTCACTGTAATATCAGAGGATTCTGAGATTTAAAATACAACTATATTGCCAGTGAATAAGAAAATAGCGTGGCCATTCCTTAAGGTTGCGAATCTTGCATATTATGAGGGTAAAAAAGTCTTCTAAAATTTTGGTTTGATCCAACCCTCATGGAAATCATTTCCTCAGCATCAAAGAAAATTTTCAATTGGATTTTATTCTGAGGTATGTATTGTAAAAGACCCTCATAATTTACTTTCAGCTGGTTTGAGAATTTTAGCTTCACAAAATGGGGATATTATACCTCTTGGTATAAAATATTTAAAAGTTGCATGATGCTAAATTACAATGCCAAACACCTAACTTTAATTTCTCGCTTGCACAATAGAAATTTGCCATGCATATTTGTGTTTTGATTATAATAATTGTGTTCTCTTTTAGTCATTGTTGTTCATCTATGAAGTTTTACATTGCTCAAAACCCTAATGTTCCAACTTCATTTCTCCCAAAACTCGAGTACTTCTGTAGACAAGTTTAAAGAAAAACCGATTTCAAAAGCAAAGGTGAAGCCAAAGGCAAAATTGAAGTTTTCTCCTTAAGTCATTTTCCGTCTTAAAAATCAAAATATATCACATAGTTATTGAATCCCTAATACTATAGGTGGGAATGTGAACGTAAAATACAAAATAGGGTAGACACTAGAACTCTAGATGGAAGCGGTTGCTCCACCCTCCTGCTGTCATCTCCGTCCCGCGCGCATCAGGTCCTTCGCCTCCGTCTTGCGTTAGGTCCTTCGGAGAACCTGCAAAGTCCATGAATCTACGAAAAAGAGCTTCATCTATAGTGAGAACTGCTTCGGATTCTCCTGTATCAGATATAGAATTTGGAAACTCGGACAAGGCAAGGAAAGCCCAAATAAAAGCAAGTCAGAGTTCTGTGAAAGATGAAGAGGAATATAGAGATCATAATGTTATTGATCATGCCTGGTCTCAAAAAGTATCAAGCAGAGTATCTCTTGATCAAGGATCTGGATTTTCAATTCCTTTCCAATCCAAATTATCAAATAGTTCATACAAGCACTTTTCTTCTTTAGGCCTGCAGGGAAGTAGCTCTAGCAAGGACGAGGTGCCTTACAGCCCTTGCAGCATCAATGCTACTTCGGCCAAAAATAAATGGCCAAGTAGCAGACAGAGACATTTTAAAGATGGTTTTGAAGAAAATGAGCCCCTTTTGGAGAGCATGGACGGATTGAAATGTAAGGGCTGTCATCAAAAGCATTACAAGAAGAGAAAGGGTGCCAAGGTGCAAATTTTCCGTGTGGTAGGTTTTCTTTTTCAGTCTCTAGATTTGACATATCATAGCTTCCCTGTTGTGGTTAAATTTAATGTTTCTTTTCTCTCAAGCATGGAAACTTTTTTGTTAGTCTTTAAGCAGCTGTGAATGTATTGAGATTTGTAGCTTGAAGAATTTGATACCTCAGAGTGCATGGGAGATCCCAGGTTAAAGATGAGTATGTGCTAGTGTATTTGCAAATGCATTTGTTGTCCATGATGGCTTGGACTGTTTTGCTATCCATTTTATCTGATATTCGATGTGATTTGCATTCATCAACAAACATGCTTAGACTTCTTTTTTTTGGCTTTTCTAGTATTGATTTTTCATTGTGATTAACAACAAATGTACTTTAGTTGGCTACATTGTGATCTATATAATATTTTAAGTCTGTCTCACTCTTTCACTCTAGGAATTGTTATTAAATCTGACAGTTTGTAATAAACCATGCAGTAAATCAATGCTGACAGACACAATGGAGAAGAGAAATAATATTACGAGTACAAAAAGACAAAGCAGAGACCATACAGAATCCAAAAATCCCACTTTCTTAATCTCCACTCTTCAGCTCTTACAGATTTGTAGTCTCAGAAACATATATGTTAGACATGCATCAACATTGCTGGTTTAATATTTATCTATTAGACTATCACTGTGTGACTTCCTTTTTTGCCCTTCATGGTCTCACAGAATGCGTAACAGACAGATTTAGTGTATTGCATTTTTGTAATAAGATTAAAATGCAATAGATTGGACTAAGAATGAATGTGTCTGTCATGGCAGCTACTGAAGAATCTTGTGTTTGTCATGGCAGCTACTGAAGGATTTTGTGATCAGCTGTTGTTTTCCAAATATTATAAGACACCCCCACGAAAATGGCTGGTGTAGGAGGAGCAACACACAAATCATACCTGATTGCATCAAAGCAAAGTAGCAGGTATATTTTCAAGCCATCAATATCTACAATTACTCTGGTTAACTGCTCAGTTAATATCTACAATTACTCTGGTTAATTGCAAAGTTAGTATCAATCAATGGGTAGTTTTTCCTATGATGAAACTTTGGGTCTCTGACCTCGTGCTGATGTATTTTTTTCACTGTAACTACGTTACCAGCATTTAGGTTGGAGGTGAAAAAAATTAGAAGCTAACAGGAGATGAGATTATAGTGTAGCCACTTATTATTATCTGCAAGGACTGCAAAAGCAGATGTCACTACATCAACAGTTAGTGCATTTTTTTTGTAAATTGAGTGGGAGTTCTGAAGAACTGGGCTGGCAGTGACAGATGAACAGCCTTACAAAGTCCATTCATCAATTCTCTTGGGTTGAGTAAATTGAGTGGGAGGTCTGAAAAACTGAGCTGGCAGTGACAGATAAATATCATTACAAACTCCATTCATCAATTGTATTGGTTGAGTTTTATCAAACAATACTTCATTAACTGCACTGTATTTATAAGAATTCACTAGCCATGAATTGATGTGTACTCATTCATCCATATAAGAATTCAATAGCCATGAATTGTTGAGTGGGAGGTCTGAAAAATTGTGCTGGCAGTGACAGATAAATAGCATTACAAACTCCATTCATAAATTGTATTGGTTGAGTTTTATCCAACCATACTTGATTAACTGCACTGTATTTATAAGAATTCACTAGCCATGAATTGATTTGTACTCATTCATCCATATAAGAATTCAATAGCCATGAATTGTGCATTTTGAGTGAAGCACACCTTTGTTTTATATAAAGATACATGTCAGACTTTCATTTATCACATATACATTTAATTGACTTTGGAATTACTACATACATAAATGCATTGTATGGTCAGAATCATTAATGAAATAGTGTGTAATATATTTAAAATGAGAGTTAATATGGATTTATTTGTATTAATAGTTTTTGAATTACTCTGTTAAAGTTATTTGTCTTTTACATTTATATTTATGGTTATAAAATATGCAGTCCATTTTAAAAGAAAATATTTTTATTAACATTTCGGAATGAAAACATATAATTGATTTTAAAATTAGAATATAAATTGAATTTATATTTTTTATTAAATTATAATAAATTATAATTACAATTATATTTTTTTTTTTTCTTCTCTTCCATATTACAATTACAATTATAAAGAGGATCAATGTTATTATTTTTAACTCTATATATGGAGATTTCCTCCACCTTAAAGTTGTAAAGGGTAAGGAGACATCCTCAATAAATTTATAATTTGCAATTTCAATATATATATATATATATATTTCACCTTGGATTTGTAAAAGTGTCGAGAGACATCCTCCTTATATTTGTAATAGAAAAGGAAATGAGGAAGATCAAATGGTAAAAGGAAAAAGGAAAGAGTTGTAATTTACAAGTACAACTCTAAGGAAATCAATGTTATTATTTTTAACACCACACATCTATAAAATATTATATATATATATAGAGAGAGAGAGAGATTTCCTCCTCCTTAAAGTTGTAAAAGGGTTAGGAGACATCTTCCTTATAGTTGTAATAGGGAAAGCACAAACAAAGATTTATTAAGATCTCTTTTATCTTCAAACGGTAAAGGGAAAGAAAAAAAGAAAATGAAAATTTGTAATTATAAGAGGTATTTTAAAATGTCTCTATATATATATATATATATATATATATATATATATATATATTATTTTTAACCATATATATGGAGATTTCCTCCACCTTAAAGTTGTCAAATAATTTTATTTATGAATGTTGCATATTAAGTTTAAGAAGAATATATATGTGTGTGTGTGTGTGTCGCAAAGTGTATAGAAATACAATAAATAAATTTTATTAATGTTCTCAAAAAAATTGAGTTCTATTAAATACTAAGTACTATGAAATTAAAGTTAATTTGGGTATCTTGGGAGGTTGGAAGAATGATTGTTATCTTCCCCACTTAGGTTCAAATCCCGGCCAGTGACATGATGAGCTATAATAATTATTGTTGTAATAGCCTCATGCCTGTGAGTATCGTTGCAGTGTATTCCAACCTTGAACTCTTAAGGGAGTATACCTATGGGCTAGTGATTAGATTTTGATCAGGACCTAAGTGAAAAGAGTGCACATTCATTGTTATAGAAAAAATCGAGTTATCATGGTTTACTCGATATTCTATATATGTATTATAATGTAATTTTGGGGAAGGAAAGCTGAAAATGCATTTTTTTAAAAAGAGTACACATTCATTGTTATAGGAAAAAATCGAGTTATCATGGTTTACTCAATATTCTGTATATGTATTATAATATGTGTACAATTATCACTGTCATTCGTTGATTATAGGATTGGTGAAAATGATACTCTTATTTGTTAGTTGTATGCCATTTTCTGGCAACAGGTGAGACTGGGCCTTGTTATAAAATTAACTTTAATATGTATATATTAGTGGAAATGTTATTCTTTTATTTGTTAGTGGTATACTATCTTTTATTTGTTAGTGGTATCCTATTTACTGATGACTGAGAACGGGATTTTTATAAACTCAACTTTCTCATATATATAAACTTTTACATATATAAAATTAGCGTTTAAAAAAAATTTAAGTTGTCCCTTTTGAGCAATGTCACTCTGTCCTTTGAGGCCTCGACTTATGATGTAACATGTTGAACATTGGGGAAATTTAAAATATTTTCAAGTTCACAAAAATTCAAAAACCGTTCACAGTTATGTTTATGTCGATGTGTGACTGATGTATTGCTATTTATTATGTTTTCCAAAAGTTGTTTTATTTATCAAATATTTTGAATATTTTATATCTTTGTGCATATATTTCATCTCTATAAATTTAATATTTTTAAAAAGCATATATATTTACGATTCCATGTCATGTTTGAGGCTGTTTATATGTACTGTATCGGTCATGCATTCTCCTATGTCAAGTCGTTCAAGTTGACATGTTAAGCTGAGTTGGAACATTGATATTGTAGAGCTATTTTAGCTTATTGTAGAGCTATTTTAGCTTTTCACTTTAATTTAAATGAAAATATTAAAATAATTGAGAGAATGGGTGTGCTTCGACAGTTTCGGACTAGCATTAATGGAAGAATTGGTAAGGCATAACAACAGTAGAAGAGGTCTCTGAGGAAATGCATCATTAATAAGCATCTCGGTGATGTGTCGTGCGTTCTCGCGAATATCTTTTATGAACTGGAAGCCGAGATGATCGAGCTAATGAGATCAAGATTGGGAGTGCCATTTAGCAGCATAAGCCCTTGAATTCCCTCCACTTTTCTCGACGGCCGTAATCCCCAAGATGCGCGATTGGGCGCAGATCCGTGGAAGGCGACGGACAAGGTGCAGGAATGCCTGGACAGGGAGCCCCCTCATCCGTCGTATACATTTCCTTCAGCAGCGTCACAGTCATAAAGCCGCAGCGAATCCATGAATTGGCCTTGGGAATTCAGAGCAGCCAACAACATTTCTTGTTGGGTCATCCAACCTCCTCCCGGCCATGACGACATTGCGGAATTCTTTCCGACAGGCTTCATGGAGAAAACCGAAGGGCGTTTCCCAAAAAAACCAAAAATGGATTGCGGGAGGGGTTCATAGCTGTAAATGGTTTTTAAGTGAGGGGTGCCACAATTTGCCAAACGTTGCCACGTGGTTGTAGAGACGGGGTTGCGGACCCCTCCCTTCGTTAAAATTTAAATGGGCAAGGGGCCTCACAATCCAACATGGACCTTCAATCTTTATAGCGCTCATCTCGACCATTCAAAAGTGCAAGAATTTTATTCCTGTGCATTTTTTGTTAACGCCTGGATAGTCAAGGGGATTGTTAAAAGTCATTAAATAATATATAAAATCTAAATTTATATATTTATTTTATTTTTAATAATTACATGTTATGATAAGAAAATATTTCAAAACCAACAACAACAAAAAAAAAAAAAAGAGAAAGAAAATAATAATAATAATAATAAATAAATAAATAGAAATAAAATAAAATAAAGATAAAATTAAAATTAAAAAAAAATAGATAAAAAAAATTCTTAATTACAAAAATAAGAATAAAATAGATAAATACATAAATAGACACAAAATAAAACAAAGATTAATAAATATATAAATAAAATCAAATAAAAATCAAATTACATAAATTACAACTTAATAATATTAAATTAAAAATTAATATTTTTATTAAAATAAATATAAATATTTAAAATTCAAATTAACTATTTGAAAAATATGTTTTGAGATATGGTCTGATGACTTGTACCGTTCTTGTTATGGTTTCATCTCCTTCCTGCGCGCGTCAGCTCCTCCGCGTCCGTGCTGCTGTCGTGTCGTCCCCAATCTATTTTCCACACTCAAGGAATTAACTCAAAATCTACATCTTTTGCCCCCCTTATATGATTGGGAGGTCTCCTTTCAACTCTAAGGTTTGGTCAATGCTTATTAAACTAAAGTCCGTTGTGAGCCTTTCAAGAGGGCGTATACTTGTTATTACTTGGGGTTATGGTCTAAGAAGTTCGAACATCAAAATATAATGAGAGGATATTACCTTTTAATACAGTTTACAAGGGGAGGATTTCTATTAATATTCGAGCGCTTTATAAAAGAGGGAGATAGCCTCGGTGCATTATTCAAAGGATATTCATTTGTTTTTATTATTATCGAATAAATTAAATATTAAAAGTAATTAAACAATATTTAAAGTTTGAATTTATATATTTATTTTATTTTTAATGATTACATGCTATGAAAAAATAAAAATAAAAAAAAATAAATGAATAAATAAATAGAAATAAAACAAAATAAAGATAAAATTAAAGTTAAAAATAAAATGCATAAAAACAATTCTTAATTACAAAAATAAGAATAACATAAATAAATAAATAGAAATAAAATAAAATAAAGATTAATAAATAAATAAATAAACGCGTGTCAAACTAATCTATTCTAATGTGATTTTCGCAAACACATTTAGTACATTTGCTTCACTCTTTCTAAAATAAAATAAATTACTTTCTAATTGTTTGAGTCAAACTAGCCATTTCAATCTTACTCTCTCTACTATTTAGTATTTACTTAGTACTATTTACAACTTCAATCAATGTTTTTCTTTTTCTGTACACGCTTACTTTTCAAATTGTGATGTGCATATATCATTTCAAATATGATTAACAATAATTAAAAAAAAAAAAAAAAAACGCTTCAAACTATCATGTGCATGTGTCATGTCAAACATGATTAGCAATGAGTTCAAAAAAAAACTTTGAATATTCAAGATATAAAATTGCAAGTAGCATACTTCAAAAACTAATTTACAAATATGGTTATTTGACATTACTATTTCCTTTCATTTTATACCTACAAACCAACATCTTCTCCTAACCTATTTTGTGCCTATGCCTTCTTTACCAAGGAAATAATTCAACATGCCCTATTCCAAAATATATGTTCCATAGGCAAAGCCTTTAAACTACTCATTGTCAGGGACGTATTTGCAAAAATTGCATTTGTAAAATTAGTCAAGACTAATAAGATTCATCTTAATATCTAAACTTCAAATCAAATTATTCAAGAAAGTCATTCTCAAGCAGTGTTTCTTAAACGCTCATTCACATAGCGCCTCCTTTCGGCGTTCCTTTGCACCACAGGTGCAATTGCTAGTTATAGTCTAAGGATGAAAATTAAACTTTTTGTATCTTAAAAAGAATTTAATTTATTTATGTTTAATTGGATTGGTTATAAAACTGAATATGATATTGCTCAAAGCTTTGGAAACTATGTGATGCATTTAAAGCATTTATGTTTGGGTCCTCAATTTGCTTTATTGGTTTCTAAGTTGCTGAATTTCCCAAACCAATTTAATTTTATAAATTTTATATATAAGATTATGCTATATTCTAAGGTGTCTCGCATTGCACTTTCCCAAACCAACTAAATTTTATAAAAAAATATGCTATATTCTAAAGTGTCCTGATACATTTAAATCATTTATGGCTTGGTTGTCAATTGACTCTATTGGTTTGTACTTTGCTGACTTTCCCAAACCAACTAAATTATATAAATAAGCATTTATGTTTGAGTTGTCAATTTTCTCTATTGGTTTGTACTTTGCTCACTTTCCCAAACCAACTAAATTATATATATAATTATGCTATATTCTAATGCTATATTCTAAGGTCTTCTCAATTGCACTTTCCCAAACATACTAAATTTTATATATAACAGTATGCTATATTCTAAGGTGTCCTGCGTTGCGGGGATGCATTGCATTGTGTGAATGTGTCATTTACTAGTAATCTTATTTGGTGAAATGATAAATATAGCATCTTCTACATGAAGCACGTTTTATATATAATATTACCTTATATTTTAGGGTGTTCTGCGTTGCGGGAATGCATTGCACTGTGTGAATGTGTCATTTACTAGTAATTTTATTTCGTGAAATGATAATATGGCATCTTCTACATGAAGTTACTAGTAATTTTATTTGGTAAAATCATAAATATGGCATCTTCTACATGAAGCACATGGCATGATTCATTAATGCTAACATTTTGTACCCAATTCAGAGTTTCGAAATTAATGGTACAGCTTTTGCATATGATTTTTTTAAATGACATATGACATATTGTTGTTTGATTTAAAGAGTAGGAAATCGACAATATTGGTATATTCATGTTTGGAATTTCCAATTTATGCAACTAGTGAATTTGGAATTTTCAATTTATACAATTAGTTAATTTAGAATTTCCAATTTATATAGCTGGTTAATAAATATTTGGTGATGGTAATTTTTATTTATTTATTATTTTAATTTTTTTTTAAGATTTATATTTTTTTTAGGTTATATTTGCTGAAGATAAAAAAAAAAATTAATGGTAATATATAACTTTTATTTTAATAGATTTCTATTTATATATAAGGTTATATTTTCTAGAGGATTAATATATTAATTGAATTTTGGATACCAAATGAAAAAATGGAGAGCGGGAGTGCGAGGGTTTGTAGTTTACAGAAGTATGTTGGCGCATCGACGGCTCCTCTCGACTACGCACCAATAAGGGTTGGCACACTATTTACCTTGGCTTTGGGACACAAGGAAGGGCAGTCACCATTATTGGTCTAGACAACGTTACACTATAAAGACGACACTAAGGTGAAGTCAGAGTCTATCTTCTGTTCTCCCACATATCGTTATGACCTCAGATACAAGACTGCCCTGGGGTCTATGTACCCCCACTCAGTTTCAGCGCATCGTTGGTATTTTTTTGCATTGGGCATCAAGCTACAACCTCTTGTCTATGGGAATGAGGCACTGAGAGTCAGGGTTGGTGGGATGGCGACTGCAGCTGGGGCAGGAGGCCCATTTTATCAAAGGCGGTAGGGGAGGAGTGGATCGACGACGGATGACCCTGCCATTGGCTGCGGCTCCCACTTCGAACTCATGCACAAGTTTCTCTCAATAGCGTTTGGATCTATCTGGATCTGAAGGGCTCACTTTTTCTTGGTGTCTATCTCCCTTTACTATGAATTTACTATTTTTCGTTATATATTCATGTGCATTTTTTGGAAGCTTGAAGGACAGGGGTTTCTCCTCACTGCGTGGGCAGTTAGGGAGATGAAGCCCCTTCTTATCCCCTTGCACCATAGTTTGTAGGGGTGGAGCAGGGATGCTCCCACCCGAGTGCCCCCCCCTGTGTGAGGTTACAATGATTTTTGGATTTCGAGATAGTCCCATGGGTAGTTTTGGTTGCCAGGGGTTAACCACAAAAAACTCCAACATCGATGAAAGAGGATGGGGCTTAACATATGAGATTCAGTTTCAGATTTTCATTAAAACCTCAATGAGAGATCCAAAAGAATTTGGGTACAGGATTCGGAGTTGGTTACAAATCTGAAGCAAAATATCCAACTTGCTACAGGTATTCCGGCTATAAAAAATGCCTAATTTTTTTCTGGGAAGTTACTCCAAGAAGGAACTCAATTAAAAGACTACTATATCCAAAGGAACTCCTCCATTTTTCTTAATTTAAGACTCAAAGGTGGAGCATCAGGAGTAAATATGTTCGCTGGAACAGAAAGAATAGAGCTCATGAACCCATGAGGGGAACCAACACCTCCAGAACGAAAACCCTAATCAGTCCTTCATATAAGAACATTATTGAGGGGAAAAACAAAACATAAACACCATGTGAACCAATCGAGAACACCCTAAAACCATACATTGTGGAGCAAATGAATTGCGTGCCAGAATTGAACATAGAGGCACCCGAGATCGCAGAACACCGATCCACTTTTGAATAACAGGAAATATTTTGCAGGTTTAATTTCTACTAGCAAAAATAAATGGAGTTCTTACACTAGATATTTATCAACTGGAATATGGATTGCGATATCCATCTATGCTCCAAGGGATACTTTATTGTAAATTTTCTCTCACAGGAAGCCACAGATATCATTATGAAGGTGGGACTGTGGTTTTAGGGCTCTACTGGAATCTCTATCACACCTTTGTTCCCAGATTTCGAAACAAACCCGATGGAGATAACCAGAATTCTAGTCTAGGTCCGGCTGTGTAATCTCCCACTCCATTTCTGGAATGAATATGTGATAGAATGCATCGGTAACAACCTTGGAATAAATATCAAAACAAACATTCAAAGATTGGAGGAGATAATCTTCACCTTCACACAAATCTGTGTGGATGTGGATCTCAGCAAGGGGCTTCTGGAAAGCATCCATTTGATACACAATTAACAAAAATGGACGCAACACCTGGATTATAAAAATAATGCATTTAGATGCAGGATTTGCATGAAAATCGGTCACTTACAAAACACATCCCTGAATGCAAAAAGAGAAAAAATGAAGAAGAAGAAAACATGGAAAGTAACCGAAGCATGGAAATTTCCCTTAGAAGGACCAGAGCAAGAGATAGAAGATGAAGGAGATATACCCATCCAAAATGAGAATAAACAACTTGCAACTGAACTAGGGACAAAAGAACAAGAAGTTTACATAATGCTTTCGAACAAACATGACGGTACAGTTGGCACATCCTATGGAGGACTTAATGCCAACTGAAGCTCGATCTGATGTAAGCTCAGGCACAAAAAAGAGAGTGTATGCATCTAAAAGTTCAAATTCCGACAAAGAAAACAGTACAAGGAACAGTAAGCTAGTCTTGGTTCCTTCCTCTCTACATTCAGGGAATTGGAAGATTGTCCAAAAGAGAAAAGGAAATCATGAAAATCCTAACCCTACTGGCAACTTGTAATTTTGGGTAGCTTTGATATGCGGTATGCATGAGCTCACGGACCCCTTGGGCATCTTGAATGCAATATGCACGTACTAAATGTAAATTTTCATTAAAATATTAATAGAAAATTGCTGATTTTTTCTGTGGAAAAAAATAACTTATATTTGTTAGAGATTAAAAAAAAAATTAATGGTAATCAATCACTTTTATTTTAATAAATTTCCATTTATATAAATACGGAAAATATTTGGAATAATACAGATTATAATCAACCATTATTTTCACATTTATACTAAAAAAAACAAAGAAATTGTTTAGATACAATTTAAAAGCATAATTTAGCTATTGTGTTTAAGTTTTAATTATTATCATGCAAGAAGGTATTGATTGATTTACTATATTTATATTTTTTTAATATTTAATTTGTTTTCATCTTATAGATAAGTAATCAATATCATGACTTGTCAATACTACTTGCCCGAAAACCATAACTCATTTCAAAATCAAAATATTTTATAAATAACTTACCCCATTTTACGGTAGATACTATTAATTTGTAAATAGACTTGATTACAATACCAAGGCTAGTAAACATTATTTCTTAATTTGTTATTAGTAAGATCTCTTGATGGCCCAGCCCTCCGACTGTGCTTAATGTTAAAGTGTAATGTTTGGTAACCGTGACAGGTTACAGGTCCCACTCGCCCTTTCGAACTATATGTTAAAAAATAACATTAATGTCATTTCGTTATATGCGTAGATGTGTTTTAAATGTGAGCAGAGATCCGTGGATCGGATCCAACTTGCAGTCACACTTCAATTTAATACCCGTCCTTCTCGCTGGTCCTTAGCGACACCTGTCGATCTCCTCGATTCCATCTCCTCCCGCCTTGTGACAAACCCCAACTTTGGTCTACAGTCCCATTCATTTGTTCATTTGTGCTATGAGGGTTCTCCGTTCTACTCTGCCCGAGGGTTCTGTTGATGCCTTTCTGGTTCGATGTTCTGTGCGACGAAGTCCTCACCGAGATGATAACTCTGTCGACTATCTGTCTTTCGTTTGTGGTATGAATGATTCTAATCGAACTAAGACGACCCTGTTGCTATGGACTGTAATGGGTTTGCAGGCTCTTTCGTTTCGCTTCGTTAACTATTTTGTTTGTGTTACAGGTTAGACCTTCAGTTCTACGCCAATGGTCTAGATCATTCGACCTCTTTCGCCTCCGAAGTAAGTTAACCTTCCATGTTTTAACCTACTCTGCACCTTACTCAGACATTAATGTATTATGTTCCTTGTTATCAGGTTCTGGCACTCGATTTTGGTCTCCTCTCTCAATGTCGCCTTTCCAGTCACAGGTAAATGTTACAATGTATCTTTCGTTTTCTTCTTCCAGATTCTGGCGTTTCCAATTTCTAACCTGTCTCCCTTTCTGTTCTTGTAGGTTACCCAGAACTGCTGGACACCAATTGTTCATTCTGCTATGAATAAAAGGCAAAAACAAACCGGCCCTGATTCAAACAAACGGGTAGGGTCGTTTCGACTATGAGTCTATCGTTAACCTCGTAATAGGGTTATACATTTTCCTGGTTCCCGCTCTTTTTGTTGTTATGGTCTCGTGGGTTATTTTTCCAAACCCTACTCTGTCATTCCATGGCACAAGGTTTCGGTGTGTTCTATTTTACTTAGTTTGGGGTTTTCAGTTGGCTATAATGTGAGCGTTGTTCGCTCGGGTTCAGGAACCCTTCCACGCACTCTTTTTGTAATGAACAGTGGGGTTACAGACTGTATGAATAAAAACAAACTTTCATATGTTTAAAAAGACTCTTTTTCATTTCAATCGATGCTAAAGGACTTTTGTGCTTTACCTGGAAATTCGTTGGTGAAATGTAGTTAATGGTGATTGGATACTTCTTAACTTTTCTCGCTGGAAATTGGTCCGTGTGCATTGTGACTTCCGCTCTCTACTTGTGCAATTTCTTTCTTTGTCCTGTACATTTGTGTCTTCTCCTTACGCAGAAATGTTTACTGTCTGCAATGGTTTCAACGCTCTGGTCTTGGGATTACAATGCATTATCATTCGCAATGGCTTCAAGTCTCTGTTCTTTTGATTACAATGCATTACTGTCTGTAATGGCTTCAACTCTCCGTTCTTTTTTATTACAATGTATATCAGTATTGACAATAAAAAATACAGGAAATCAATGCATGAAAGAGTTTGCTATAGATTTAAATTGACAACTATTTTTTCATTAAAGAAAACTGTAATTCTTCTGGCCTTCCGTGGCTGGAGATTCGAACCCTACATCTCCTCTTTTTCCTGTTTAAATACTTGCAAGGGTATAACAGTTTCTTTCTTTCGGTTGAACTGTCAACCAGAATATGACTTAACTGCCTAGCCGATTTCTTTTAAAAAAATAAATAAACAACTTCTAACTAACTACTAAAACTAAAACAGTTCATAATCCTAGTCCTACTGTCTTTATCAAATTTCTGAATAATGAAGAAAATAATAATAAAAAAAACAAGTTTAATAACCTGTCCAACCATACGTGAAATTTTTTTTCCTGTGAGACAATCAACCGTCTTTTGTCTCCTCGGAGCTGGATGCTCCTACATCATCTCTATTAGAACTAACCATATCATTGTAGAAGCTATAAAGTCCCATGATATGTTTGGGAGATAGTCTAATAATATTGTTTTGAATGAATTCTTAGTACAAACAATAATTAGTTTATTATTCTCAATTTATTGATATTTAAAAAATAATAATATAGAATGGTATTGATTTTCAACAAAAACAATTTTAAATTAAGCTAATTAAAGTGCTTGTATTTTATTTTTTTTTAGCTTTCATCAAATTTATAACATAGCTATCTAATTAAATGATAAAATTATTTATCTCTTCATTACTCATTTACAAAATTTAATAATATTTTTAATTATAATTTAAAATACAAAATTTAATAATACTTTTAATTATAATTTAAAATTAACCTAAATATGACATTTTTAAATTTTAATTCTTATATTTTTATTATTTCTACTTTATTTTACCTATATTTACACTAAGCCAAAAAGACTAATTACTATATAGCACTGGTTAAATATTAAATTATTCTATTTCAATAAACAACATAAAACAAATTAATAAATTAATAACTTACAACATAGTATTTAATATATAAAATCACACGTAAAATTGATACCGTGATTATTTTTCAGCGGAATAAGTGAACTAGAAGAAAATCTTCAATAAATAAAAACTCTGTATATTTTTGTTATTGGTTGTATTATATACATTAGTCCTTTCAGTGGAATAAGTGAACTAGAAGAATATCTTCAATAAATAAAAACCCTGTATATTTTTGTTATTGGTTGTATTATATACATTAGTTCTGGTGTCTGAGATGGTATTGGATTATAGTAATCAGAATCGTGATTTTTAAGTCCATCCACCAAAAAATTTGACAGAGAATAAATGCATTTCTAATCGACCTACCAAAAAATAATAACAAGAAATAGCTGCAACAGATTATCAATTTAAATCACTCATTAGAATTTAAATCGTTCATTAGAATTTACGACTCAATTTAAATCCTTACCCATCAAATTTTATTTAACTGTCACTTTTTTACGTTTCAAAATTTTCCCTGTTGGTAAAAGACGCTTAAAATAAAAAAATAAAAAATAAAAGTTATGTGAATGTCAAATTTTCGGCCTCGATTTCTGTTTTTTTGTTCTTGTACCTGATAACTTATATAACATTGACTTGACTGCCCACTGCTAAGTTTTCTAATCATGATCTATAACTTCATGACGTCACGGAGATCCATTGTCAATTGTCTGGTCCAAACTAGTCTTTTTAAAACACTGAAAACTAGCATAATCATATTTACCATTGTGATTGATATATAAAATAGATTTACAACCACATTCACCAATATGGTTGATATACGTAGATAGGCCTATACCCACTACCCAGCGCATTAATTTATATATCAATAAATGTTATATATTTATGATTAAAATCACCAAAATATTTTATATATATTAATAATATTTATTGAAATATTAATAATATTATAAGATTTATTAATAATATTTATTAATATATTAATAATATTAAACCAAAAAACGTAAGAAAGTAATAAACTTTAAGAATTAATATATTAAACTCAAGCGATTAATAAAGCATATGAAACAATATTTAAAAACAAAAAACCTAAAAGATTAATAAACCCTAACAATTAATATTTTAAACTGAAGATATTAATAAACCCAAGGGATAATTAATAATACAAACCCAATGTCATATAAACCAAAGGTTTAAATATTATAAGCCAAAGAAATTGGTGAACCCAAGGGATAAATATTATAAACATAAGGGATCAATATTAAAAACACAAGGGATTAATAAACCCTAAGAATCGATATTTTAAACTAAAAAACCTAATAAATTAATAAACCATAAGAATCAATATTTTAAACATAAGATATTAATAAACCAATGGGATTATTAACATTATAAACCAAAAGAACTAATAGACCCAAGGTTTTAATATCATAAACCAAAGGAATCAGCGAACCCAAGGGATAAATATTATAAACCTAACGGATGAATATTAAAAACAATAGAGATTAATAAACCCTAAGAATTAATATTTTAAGCTGAAAAATCTAAGAAATTAATAAAGCCTAATAATTAATATTTTAAACTCAAGAGAGTAATAAACTCAATGAGTGATTAACATTATAAACCAAAAGAACTAATAAACCCAAGAGTTTAATATTATAAACCAAAGGAATCGGTAAACCCAAGGGATAAATATTAAAAACCTAAGGGATCAAAAAGGCTAAGGGCAATATTAAAAACAATAGAGATTAATAAAACCCAAGGGTTTAATATTATAAACCAAAGGAATTGGTGAACCTTAGGGAAAACCATTACCCAACAAATTATAAACCAAAGGAATTGGTGAATCCAAGGGAATTGATTTAAACATTGAAACAATTGTTGTCACAATGCGACGTTGGACCAACTATGACCATGGTTGGCCATGGGTGATTTTCATATTGAGACAGTATTTGTCAGAATGTGACATTTGATCATGGATGACATTGATCGATTATTCATATTATAAACCAAAATAACTAATAAACCCAAGGGTTTAATATAAACCAAAGGAATTGGTTAACCCAAGGGAAAACCATTACCCAACAAATTATAAAACAAAGGAATTGGTGAACCCAAGGGAATTGATTTAAACATTGAGACAATTGTTGTCACAATGCAATGTTCGACCAACTATGACCATGGTTGGCCATGGGTGATTTTCATATTGAGACAATATTTGTCAAAATGTGACATTTGATTGTGGATGACAATGTTGGATTGTTCATATTATAAACCGAAAGAACTAATAAACCCAAGGGTTCAATATTATAAACAAAAGGAATTGATGAACTCAAGGGAAAAATATTAATAACCTAAGTGACCAATAAGGCGAAGGATCAATAAAATTATTTAAAAAATACTCAAGTTGAAGAAATTAATAAACACTAATAATTAACCCAAGCATTCGTAATATTATAAACCAAAAGAACTAATAAACCCAAGTGTTTAATATTATAAACCAAAGGAATTAGTGAATCCAAGGGAATTGATTTAAACATTGAGAAATTTTTTGTCACAATGCGACGTTGGACCAACTATGACCACGGTTGGTCATGGATGATTTTCATATTGAGACAATATTTGTCAGAATGTGACATTTGGTCATGGATGGTACGAAGAACTATTGAAACTCATACTGACATTATAAACCAAAGAAATTGGTGAACCTAAATAATTGATTTAAACATTGATACAATTGTTGTCACAATGTGACGTTAAACCAACTATGACTATGGTTGGCCATGGGTGATTTTCATATTGAGACAGTATTTGTGAGAATGTGACATTTGATCATGGATGACCTTGATCGATTATTCATATTATAAACCAAAAGAATTAATAAACCCAAGGGTTTAATATTATAAACCAAAGGAATCGGTGAACCCAAGGGAAAACCATTACCCAAAAAATTATAAACCAAAGGAATTGGTGAACCCAAGGAAATTGATTTAAACATTGAGACAATTGTTGTCACAATGCAACATTGGACCAATTATGACCATGGTTGGCCATGGGTGATTTTCATATTGAGACAATATTTGTCAGAGTGTGACATTTGATCATGGATGACATTGACTTAATTATTCATATTATAACCAAAAGAACTAATAAATCCAAGGGTTTGTTTCCTACCCCTTTACGAATTGGGTGGTGAACCCAAGGGAATTGATTTAAACATTGAGAAAATTGTTGTCACAATGTGACGTTAGACCAACTATGACCATGGTTGGCTATGGGTGATTTTCATATTGAGACAATATTTGTCAGAATGTGACATTTGATCATGGATGACATTGATCGATTATTCATATTATAAACCAAAAAAACTAATAAACCCAAGGGTTTAATATTATAAGCCAAAGGAATTGGTGAGCCCAAGGGAATTGATTTAAACATTGAGACAATTGTTGTCATAATGCGACGTTGGACCAACTATGACCATGGCTGGACACGGGTGATTTTCATATTGAGACAAATTTTTCAGAATGTGACATTTGATCATGGATTCAACATTGATCGACTATGGCTAAAGAAATTAATAAACACTAATAAGTAACCCAACATACTATTCATATTATAAGCCAAAACAACTAATAAACCCAAGGGTTTAATATTATAAACCAAAGGAATTGGTGAACCCAAGGGAAAACCATTACCCAACAAATTATAAACCAAAGGAATTGGTAAACCCAAGGGAATTGATTTAAACATTGAGAAAATTGTTGTCACAATGCGACGTTCGACCAACCATGACCATGGTTGGCCATGGGTGATTTTCATATTGAGACAATATTTGTCAGAATGTGACATTTGATCATGGATGACATTGATCGATTATTCATATCATAAACCAAAAGAACTAATAAACCCAAGGGTTTAATATTATAAACTAAAGGAATTGGTGAACCCAAGGGAATTGATTTAAACATTAGCATGGAACACAATACAATGCGATATTGGACAAAATATGACCACAAGGCGGTGATTTTCATATTGAGACAATATTTTGCCAAACGTATTACAAATGATCATGTATTAGATGCTGATCGCATTATTCATATTATAAACCAGGTAAAGAACTAATAAACCCAAGGGTTTAATATTATAAACCAAAAGAACTAATAAATCCAAGGGTTTAATATTATAAACCAAAGGAATTGGAGAACCCAAGGGAAAACCATTACCCAACAAATTATAAACCAAAGGAATTGGTGAACTCAAGGGAATTGATTTAAACATTGAGACAATTGTTTTTGCGTACTGATATTGAGACAATATTTGCCGGAATGTGATGGCAATGGATCAAGGATGATGGATGACATTGATAAATCATTCATATTATAAACCAAAAGAACTAATAAACCCAAGGGTTTAATATTATAAACCAAAGGAATTGGTGAACCCAAGGGAATTGATTTAAACATTGAGACAATTGTTGTGACAATGCTATGTTGGACCAACTATCACCATGGTTGGCCATGGGTGATTTTCATATTGAGACAAAATTTGTCAGAATGTGACATTTGATCATAGATGACATTGATCGATTATTCATATTATAAACCAAAAGAACTAATAAACCCAAGGGTTTAATATTATAAACCAAAGGAATTGGTGAACCCAAGGGAATTGATTTAAACATTGATACAATTATTGTCACAATGCGACGTTGGACCAACTATGACCATGGTTGGCCATGGGTTATTTTCATATTGGGACAATATTTGTTAGAATGTGACATTTGATCATGGATGACATTGATAGACTATGGCTAAAGAAATTAATAAACACTAATAATTAACCCAACGTACTATACATATTATAAACCAAAAGAACTGATAACCCAAGGGTTTAATATTACAAACCAAAGGAATTGGTGAACCCAAGGGAAAACCATAACCCAACAAATTATAAACCAAAGGAATTGGTGAACCCAAGGGAAAACCATAACCCAACAAATTATAAACCAAAGGAATTGGTGAACCCAAGGGAATTGATTTAAACATCGAGACAATTTTTCTCACAATGCGATGTTGGACCAACAATGACCATGGTTGGCCATGGGTGATTTTCATATTGAGACAATATTTGTTAGAATGTGACATTTGATCATGGATTACATTGATAGATTATTCATAATATAAACGAAAAGAACTAATAAACCCAAGGGTTTAATATTGTAAACCAAATTACTTTGTGAACCCAAGGGAATTGATTTAAACATTGAGACAATTATTGTCACAATGCGACATTGGACAAACTATGACCATGGTTGGCCATGGGTGATTTTCATATTGAGAAAATATTTGTCAAAATGTGACAAATTATCATGGATGACGTTAATCGATTATTCATATTATAAACCAAAAGAACTATAAACCCAAGGGTTTAATATTATAAACCAAAAGAACTAGTAAACCCAAGGGTTTAATATTAAAAACCAAAGGAATCAGTGAACCCAAGGGAAAACCATTACCCAACAAACTATAGACCAAAGGAATTGGTGAACCCAAGGGAATTGATTTAAACATTGAGATAATTGTTGTCACAATGATATTGAGACAATATTTGTCAGAATGTGGAAATTGATCATGGATGACATTAATCGATTATTCATATTATAAACCAAAAGAACTAATAAACCAGAGGGTTTAATATTATAAACCAAAGGAATTGGTGAACCCAAGGGAAAACCATTACCGAAGAAATTATAAACCAAAGGAATTGGTGAACGCAAGGGAATTGATTTAAGCATTGAGACAATTATTGTCACAATGCGACGTTGGACCAATTATGACCATGTTTGGGCATGGGTGATTTTCATATTGAGACAATATTTGTCAGAATGTGACATTTGCTCATGGATGACATTGACCGATTATTCATATTATAAACCAAAGGAATTGGTGAACCCAAGGGAAAACCATTACCCAAAAAATTATTAACGAAAGGAATTGGTGAACCAAAGGGAATTGATTTAAACATTAAGACAATTGCTGTCACAATGCGATATTGGACAAAATATGACCATGGTTGGGCATGGGTGATTTTCATATTGAGACAATATTTGTCACAATGTGACAAATGATCATGGATGACGTTGATCGATTATTCATATTATAAACCAAAAGAACTAATAAAACAAAGGGTTTAATATTATAAACCAAAACAACTAATAAACGCAAGGGTTTAATATTATAAACCAAAGGAATTGGTGAACCCAAGGTAAAAACATTACCCAACAAATTATAGACCAAAGGAATTGGTGAACCCAAGGGAATTGATTTAAACATTGAGATAATTGTTGTTGCAATGATATTGTGACAATATTTGTCAGAATGTGGCAATTGATCATGGATGACATTGATAAATTATTCATATTATAAACCAAAAGAACTAATAAACCCAATGGTTTAATATTATAAACCAAAGCAATTGGTGAACCCAAGGGAATTGATTTAAACATTGAGACAATTGTTGTGACAATGCTATGTTGGACCAACTATCACCATGGTTGGCCATGGGTGATTTTCATATTGAGACAATATTTGTCAGAATGTGACATTTGATCATAGATGACATTGATCAGTTATTCATATTATAAACCAAAAGAACTAATAAACCCAAGGGTTTAATATTATAAACCAAAGGAATTGGTGAAACCAAGGAAATTGATTTAAACATTGATACAATTTTTGTCACAATGCGACGTTGGACCAACTATGACCATGGTTGGCCATGGGTGATTTTCATATTGAGACAATATTTGTCAGAATGTGACATTTGATCATGGATGACATTGATAGACTATGGCTAAAGAAATTAATAAACACTAATAATTGACCCAATGTGCTATTCATATTATAAACCAAAAGAACTGATAACCCAAGGGTTTAATATTAGAAACGAAAGGAATTGGAGAACCCAAGGGAAAACCATTACCCAAAAAATTATAAACCAAAGGAATTGGTGAACCCAAGGGAATGGATTTAAACATCGAGACATTTTTTTTCACAATGTGATGTTGGACCAACAATGACCATGGTTGGCTATGGGTGATTTTCATATTGAGACATTATTTGTCAGAATGTGACATTTGATCATGGATTACATTGATCGATTATTCATAATATAAACGAAAATAATTAATAAACCCAAGGGTTTAATATTATAAACCAAAGGAATTTGTGAACCCAAGGGAATTGATTTAAACATTGAGACAATTGTTGTCACAATGCGACATTGGACAAACTATGACCATGGTTGGCCATGGGTGATTTTCATATTGAGACAATATTTGTCAAAATTTGACAAATGATCATGGATGACGTTAATCGATTATTCATATTATAAACCAAAAGAACTAATAAACCCAAGGGTTTAATATTATAAACCAAAATAACTAGTAAACCCAAGGGCTTAATATTAAAAACCAAAGGAATTGGTGAACCCAAGGGAAAACCATTACCCAACAAACTATAGACCAAAGGAATTGGTGAACCCAAGGGAATTGATTTAAACATTGAGATAATTGTTGTCACAATGATATTGAGAGAATTTTTGTTCAGAATCTGGCAATTGATCGTGGATGACATTAATCGATTATTCATATTATAAACCAAAAGAACTAATAAACTAGAGGGTTTAATATTATAAACCAAAGGAATTGGTGAACCCAAGGCAATTGATTTAAACATTGAGACAATTGTTGTGACAATGCTATATTGGACCAACTATCGGCATGGTTGGCCATGGGTGATTTCCATATTGAGACAATATTTTTCAGAATTTGACATTTGATCATAGATGACATTGATCGATTATTCATATTATAAACCAAAAGAACTAATAAACCCAAGGGTTTAATATTATAAACCAAAGGAATTCGTGAACCCAAGGGAATTGATTTAAACATTGAGACAATTGTTGTCACAATGTGACGTTGGATCAACTATGACCATGGAACCATGGGTGATTTTCATATTGAGAATATATTTGTCAGAATGTGACATATGATCATGGGTGACGTTGATCGATTATTCATATTATAAACCAAAATTCCTAATAAACCCAATGATTTAATATTACAAGCCAAAAGAACTAATAAACCCAAGGGTTTAATATTATAAACCAAAGGAATTGGTGAACCCAAGGGAAAACCATTACCCAAGAAATTATAAACCAAAGGAATTGGTGAACCCAAGGGAATTGATTTAAGAATTGAGACAATTGTTGTCACAATGTGACGCTGGACCAATTATGACCATGGTTGTCCATGGGTGATTTTCATATTGAGACAATATTTGTCAGAATGTGACATTTGGT
The DNA here is from genome assembly GCA_034641835.2 of Pinus albicaulis. Taxonomy (NCBI): domain Eukaryota; kingdom Viridiplantae; phylum Streptophyta; class Pinopsida; order Pinales; family Pinaceae; genus Pinus; species Pinus albicaulis. The sequence continues at coordinate 655,915,756 of CM076581.1, forward strand.
CATGGATGAAATTCACCAATTATTCATATTATAAACCAAAGGAATTGGTGAACCCAAGGGAAAACCATTACTCAAAAAATTATAAACGAAAGGAATTGATGAACCCAAGGGAATTGATTTAAACATTGAGACAATTGTTGTCACAATGCAACGTTGGAACAACTATGACCTTGGTTGGCCATGGGTGATTTTCATATTGAAACAATATTTGTTAGAATGTGACATTTGATCATGGATGACATTGATCGATTATTCATATTATAAACCAAAAGAACTAATAAACCCAAGGGTTTAATATTATAAACCAAAGGAATTGGTGAACACAGAGAAAACTATTACCCAACAAATTAGTATTAGAAATAAAAATTATTAATAAAATTAAGTGATTAATAAAATCGAAGGATCAATAAGATTAATAAAAAGAATATAAAAAACAAAGAAATTAATAAATAGTAATAATTAACCCAATGTATTATTCATATTATAAAAAAAAAGGAAGTAATAAACCAAGGGTTTAATATTAGAAAACAAAGGAATTGGTGAACGCAATTCCTTTGTTTTCTAATATTAAATCCTTGGGTTATTACTTGGTGAACCCGTAACATAGACACTTAACATAACATAACTTGCTTGGGTTATGGTGGCGTTGTACTAGGCTTCAGTGAGTTGGTTTACTATGACGTTGCAGTTAACTTAGAGATTAAAAAATTTAAAAATATTCCATAATAGTTTAATATTAAAAAATAATGGTATTATTGATTATACTATTCTAGTTTTAAAATGTTAAAGGCAAATTTTCATAGTTCCCAAATTTTATAAAAAAAAATAGGTATTTTCAAGATCAATATCATTTCCAAAGTTTTTCATTTTAACCTTTTTTTTTTTAACATTGTAATTGTATTTTATTTTAAAATCATTTTAGGAATAGTTTAACCGCGCTTCAGTTTTTAAATCTTCTGAATATCTTGAGCTTGTAGACACTCAAGTGTTATAGCACTTGTTGTTAGTAATAGCTGGAATAAACCTCATGTTAATGTGGGTATCCTAGTTCTCAATTCGTCTAAATACAAAAAAAAAAAATCAAAAATGCCTATAATATATTAAATTTCTCACTTAATCATTAAATATAAAAAAATTGATAATTTCTTTTTAATTGTCTAGCTTTAGAAATTATATAAGTCGTATTTGAATATTGCTTTCATAGTGAAGTGGTACGTTCTATGAAATCTAAAGTTCAACTCTCCACATAGTTTGGTGAAAAAAACAAAATACTATATTTCGAAATAGAATAATTGATGCATTTTGAAATTTTGAAAGAAAATAATTGATGTATTTTGGAATTTCGAAATATTTTGACGTAGTTTTATCATTTTCAAATTCACATTTTATTTATTTATTATAATGTTATGTTTCTTATTATTTTCAAACATTTAAAGTAATAAAAAAATAACTTAATTTCAATTTTATTTATTATAATGTTATGTTTTTTATTATTTTCAAATATTTAAATTAATAAAAAAACAACTTAATTTCAATTTTTTTAATATATACGTGATATTTTTTCAAATTATTTTATATATTTTTTTAGAATTTTTAATATTATTGTAAAATAAATTTTAATAATTATACAATGTTATGAATAAAGCTTGAAAATATTATAATTATTTTAAATTCAATGTTATTTAAAAATACAAACATTAACCTTTAAAAAAAAAATTATGATATAACACATTCAAAGATAGAAAATCCACTTGCACAATTATAAAATAAAATCAATATTTAAATAAAAATAATAAAAAATCTCATTAAAAAGTTACATATATATATATATATATATAGAGAGAGAGAGAGAGAGAGAGAGAGACATTAAAAAAAATCATCATTTATTTATATATAAAAGTGATGAAAAAAAATATCATTTATATATACATTGCAATCTCAAAAGCCCTCCGTAACATACGTTCCATGAATTCTAAAGTTAAACTCTCCACATAGTTCGGTGAAAAAAACAAAATACTATATTTTGAAATAGAATAATGGACGCATTTTGGAACTTTGTGATGCAGCAACAAGGTGAAGTTGGATTCCAAGGAGAAGTTGGTCTACTGTGACGTGGCCCTGGTCGTATTCCCTTTCCTTTTTCCTACATGGTATTTTTATTCTCTTGGCAATTTTATTTATCAATTTTAGAAAAATTGATAAATAAATATAATTGGCAGCTTTTGAATGTTATATCGTAATTCCCAGCTTATATAATGGTCTCCGAACTTTATGTAACTGTTTGATCCTTCATAACCTTTATTTTAATACTCAAACCTTTATAATAGAGCCTTCACGTTGGGCCCACCTATATATATATATATATATATATATATGTATCAATAATCAATAAAACGTATGCACCGTACTCGTTTATCATCCGCGCACTTGGAGTATCGTTCGTGCATCTACGACAAGCGACCCCCGTCCGATCACCTTTGCCCAGATCGACGGCTTTGAGAAATTCCGCTCGGCTTCCAACATTGGTCTTTAACGCGCGAAAGCGTACTTTAAGTAGTGGTATTGGAACAGTCGCCTAGCCACGTGTCGATTTCTCTATGGAATCGCTCCCTACCAAGGAAATACCACCTTCTCTGCAAAAGTGGTGCGCAGAACTCAAGAAACCACTCGTGGTTTTTTGTACAGTGATTAACTCAAGTTACGGCGGGGTTGCACCATCCTTTGTATGCCTTTAACTTGGGGTCTGACTCTGGTTAGGGTTCAAATTGCGGTAAAACAAGAGAATTCTCTTCAGGCGGGAATCTCACCAACATTTAAATAGGATTCACAACTATGATTTCTCTACACAGGCCTCGCCTGTGGTGGGATAATTTCACAGGATTGTCAACCAATTTACAGGAATTTAAGACAGAGAATGGAATTCCTAACACACAATTGCCTCGCAATCAAACAAATCTCCACACAATTTACATTTCCAGATAATTAAACAACCAACGGGACTGAAATTCATCTAATTGGAAGCAATCGACAATGCACAAGGTTTTATTGCAGAATCTCTCTTCTCCCTGCTCTCTCTCCCTCTCTCAATGCATCCGAGGATTCAATTTATATACATTATAGTGTGACTCTTCGGTTCCTCTATGAGGACCGTTTCAGGAAACCAAAATCCTAATAAAAATTTATTCAATAACTGAACTGATAGCTGGATCGAATCCAAATCTATTCGACTTCTACAACTCTAACTAGTCTAAATAAAAATAGTCAGTTGAGGTATTGACACCTAGCTGTTACAATTCGATGGATTTATAACCCTCCTAGCCACAAAATGTGGACAAAACTCCTACATTGCTGGCTAGGGTCCAATGCCCCTGCATCAGAATCCCGAGGGCAGTTTTCTTCATGGGCTCCTGTCCATGAGCTCTTCCACTGATCTTCCTATCTTCTGCAACATTTCTTCTGTCATCCAAGTGGCATCTTCCTCTGGCTTATCCTTCCATTTGATCAAGCACTGGACGTACTCTTGTCCTCTGGTCCTTCTGAACACTCTCTTGTCCAATATCTTCTCTGGTTGCAATGGTTGTGCTGGAGGTAGATGGTCTTTCCACTCAATCTGTTCCGTGTCTGTTGATCCTTCTTCTGCACCATCATCTTCATACTTGTACAAATATGCAACATTAAAAATAGGATATATTCCAACATTAGGTGGCAATTCAATCTCATAAGCATTTGCAAAAAAATTTCTAAGTATTCTGCATGGCCCAATCTTTTTGTACTTCAACTTGTTGTACTGCTTCTTTGGGAACCTCTCCTTTCTTAAGTGTTGCAAAACCTAATCTCCTACTTCAAAATGAACTTCTTTTCTGCTCAAGTCTACTCTGCTCTTATATTTGATGCTGCTGCCTTGTAATTGTTGTTTCACTTCTTCATGTATGGTCTGGATCTCTGAAGCAAATTCTTCACCATCTGCACTCCTTAGCTCTGCTTTTCCCAGATTTCTTAACTCTGATATTCCTCTGGGGTGCATTCCATAAACTATATGAAATGGACTCTGCCCTATGCTCCTATTTGGTGAATCATTGTATGCATATTCTGCTTGAGGCAAAATATGGTCCCACTGCTTGGGATGCTCTCCTACAAGACTTCTCAACAAATTTCCCAGACTCCTATTCACTACCTCAGTCTGTCCATCATTCTGGGGATGATAAGATGAGATGAAACTTAGTTTGGTGCCAAGTTTATTCCACAGTGTCCTCCAAAAGTGCCCCACAAATTTGGTGTCTCTGTCTGAAACAATGCTCCTGGGTAACCCATGCAATCCAACAACTTCTTTGAAAAACAAGTTAGAAATATGGGTGGCATCACTAGTTTTATAGCATGGAATAAAATGTGCCATTTTGGAGAATCTGTCCACCACAACAAAGACTGCATCATTCCCTCTCTGAGTCTTGGGTAATCCTAGAACAAAATCCATGCTCACCATGTCCCAAGGCCTGTCTGGAATAGGCAAGGGAGTGTACAATCCTGCATTCTGGCTCCTTCCTTTTGCATACTAGCAGATTTTGCAATTCTTCACAAATTTATCCACTTCTGCTCTCATCTTGGGCCAGTAATAGAAATGACTCAGCTGCTCATAAGTCTTGTCAGTACCAAAATGTCCAACAAGTCCTCCACTGTGCTTTTCTTTGATCAAATTTTCTCTTATGGAACATTTTAGTACACATAGTTGGCTTCTTCTGAATAACAAGTCCTCCTGCAGGAAATAATACAGCCACTGGCTTCTATCTGTTTAGACAGGGTTACTACATGCCTCAAATGCTTCTTTAAAATCTGGATTTGTTTTATACAATTCCTTCAGAAAATCAAATCCTGCAACTTCAAAATTAGTTTCTTGCACAAGCATGTGTCTCCTACTCAAAGCATCAGCTACTTTATTGGCTTGGCCACTTATATGTTTCAAGACAAAATTAAAACATTGGAGTTACTCAACCCATTTAGCATGCTTATGTTTCAACTTGGGCTGCTGTACAATATACTGCAAAGCATGATTGTCAGAATATAACACAAATTCCCTGGACATCAAATAATGTCTCCACTTCTTCAGTGCCTGAACAATTGCATAGAACTCCTTCTCATAAGAGGAACACTTTCTCCTGGTGTCATTTAGCTTCTCGCTGAAATAGGCTACAGGCCTATCATCCTGACTCAACACAGCTCCAATGGGCTCTCCACTGGCATCACATTTTACTTGAAAAGGTTTAGTAAAATCAGGCAGAATCAAAACAGGTTTCTCTGTTATATTTTGCTTCAAAATTTTAAAATTTCTTTCTGCTTCAGCAGTCCAATTAAATGGCTATTTGCTATTGTTTATTGTTTCAATTATGGGTCCATTAATCTTACTGAAGTTTCTTATGAAATTTATGTAGAAACTAGCAAGTCCATGGAAACTTCTTACCTCAAAAACATTCCTGGGCTAAGGCCACTCCACAATTGCCTTAACCTTTTCTGGGTCCATCTTCAATCCTTCTGCAGAAACAACAAAACCCAAATACACCAACTCTTCCTTCATGAATGAGCATTTATTCAAATTTATCAACAGTTTCTCTTGGTGCAGCTTCTTCAAAACATGATTAAGATGCCTTAAATGTTCTTCTTTAGTTTTGCTGAAAACTAATATATCATCCAAATATACTATGAAAAATTTACCAATGAATTCCTTCAATACTTCATTCATAAGTCTAATGAAAGTGCTGGGTGCATTTGACAACCCAAAAGGCATTACCATCCATTCATACAATCCTTCATTTGTTTTAAAGGCAGTTTTCCACTCATCACCCTCTCTTATTCTAATCTGATGGTATCCACTCTTCAAATCTATCTTTGAGAAATATTTAGCACCACTCAAACAGTCCATTAAATCTTCAATTTTGGGCAAAGGGAATCTGTACCTGATTTTGATCTTATTAATTTCTCTGGAATCAGTACACATACTCCAGCCTCCATCTTTCTTTGGGCTCAAAACCGCTGGTACTGCACATGGACTCAAACTTTCTTTGATCAGTCCTTTGTCCACCAACTCCTGCACTTGTCTCCTGATCTCCTCATTTTCCTTGGGAGTCATTCTGTAGGCTGCCTTAATTGGTAGATTTGAACCAGGGATAAAATCTATCTGATGGCTGATCTTTCTCACAGGTGGCAGCTCATCAGGTAAATCATCCACAACAATGTCACATAAATCATCTAAAATTTCTTGGATTTCTACTGGAAAATCAGAAATATCTGTAGAAGTAAGGACTACTTTAGGTTTGAAAACTAAAGAAAAGCTTACCTCTTCTTCTTCTATCTACTGTAGATATTCCTTCCCGCTCAGCAATAAGGTCTTTGGATCAATCACTCTGCTGGATGGATCTCCTTCTTCCATGGGAATCAATATATGATGTACCCCATCTTTGAAGAACTTGTAAGTGTTATTCTTGCCATCATGCACTGCTGCTCTGTCAAACTGCCAAGGTCTACCTAGCAGTATATGACACACATCCATGGGCATTACATCACACAAAACTTTGTCCTTGTACTTGCCCATTTGCAGCTCTATTTCACACTGTTCTTTCACAACCAGCTGCTGCCCTTTATGTAGCCAGGACACCCTGTAGGGAGTTGGATGCTCCCTCGTCTTCAAATTCAACTTCTCTATTACCTCAGTGGAAACCAGATTGTCTGTGCTGCCACTATCAATGACTAGCTGGCAGCATTTTCCTTGGACTTTGCAGATGCTCCTAAACAAAGTCTTCCTTTGTGCAGGCTCAGTGACTTCTTTAGCTTGCTTCAACAGGACCTTATTCACCACTAAGGATTATCCCCTTTCTGGAAGAACTTCTTCTTCAATTTCTGCCTCTTCTCCAGTCTGGGCAACTACAACATTTCTTGGACCAACACCCACATTCTCTGGACACTCATAGTGCTTATGTCCCACTCCTTGACATCTATAACACCTCAACTCTCTGCCTCTGCCTTTGTCTCCTCTTCCTCTTCCTCTGTAAGAACCCCTTCTGCCCTTTTCATCATCCTCTGTAGATGCATTCTGAGGTGAGCTACTGTCAGCTCCATTCTTGGGTGTAGGCTTTCCTCTACCACCATGACTTCCCTTCCCATGGAAAGTACCTCTCTTCTTGGCAGACTGTTTCCTCAGGAGTTTCTCCTCTGCTTTCAAGGCCATCTGATAGGCTTCTTCCACTGTCTTAGGAGACAGAAGACCAATCTCATCTTGGATCTCCATCTTGAGACCATTCACATATCTGGCAGTCTTCTCTGGTGTATCTTGGAATTGCCCAGCCCTTATGCTCACTTTGTAGAATTCCTCTGTGTATTCTTTTACTGTCAGCAACCTCTGTCTCAGGTTCTGCATTTGTCTATACAATGTCAACTGGTAATCACTAGGCAAGAATTTACCTTTCAAGTTGGCCATCATCCTGGTCCAGCTCTTGATAGGTTGCTTGCCAACTCTCCTCCTTTCTGCCTGCACTCCATCCCACCAAAGTGCAGCATGTCCCTTCAGCTTTGTTACTGCAAACTTGACTTTCATATCTTCACTTATTTCTTCATAATCGAAGCACTTGTTTAATTCATTTATCCAGTCCACTAGCTCCTCTAGATTCAGTCCCCCTACATAGCTTGATACTTCAATTCTAGGTTTAACCGCAGACCCCAGAATAGTCATAAGGAGCCTCATGTCAGGAGGAATTTCAACATTTTCTTCAGCTTCTTCTGTTTCAAGTTCGTTGATGTCTTCAGGATCTCTGGTCAATCTTCACTCCACGCCATCCATTCTGGCCTCGACCCTCTGCAACACCTCCAATACCTCTGTGTTAGCTACAGGTCTCCTTCTGCTGGCACCTCTACCAATTCGGATTGCCATGTCAGCAAACAACTTGAACTTCCTTCTCTGATACCACAAATGACGCAGCAACAAGGTGAAGTTGGATTCCAAGGAGAAGTTGGTCTACTGTGACGTGGCCCTGGTCGTATTCCCTTTCCTTTTTCCTACGTGGTCTTTTTATTCTCTCGGAAATTTTATTTATCAATTTTAGAAAAATTGATAAATAAATATAATTGGCAGCTTTTGAATGTTATATCGTAATTCCCAGCTTATATAATGGTCTCTGAACTTTATGTAACTGTTCGATCCTTCATAACCTTTATTTTAATACTCAAACCTTTATAATAGAGCCTTCACCTCGGGCCCACCTATATATATATATATATATATATGTATCAATAATAAATAAAACGTATGTACCATACTCGTTTATCGTCTGCACACTTGGAGTATTGTTCGTGCATCTACGGCAAGCGACCCCCGTCCGATCGCCTTTGCCCAGATCAACGGCTCTGAGAAATTCTGCTCGGCTTCCAACGTCGATTTTTAACGCATGAAGGCGTAATTTAAGCAGTGGTATTGGAACAGTGGCCCAACCACGTGTCGATTTCTCTATGGAATCGCTCCCTACCAAGGAAATACCACCTTCTCTGCAAAAGTGGTGCGGGGAACTCCGGAAACCACTCATGGTTTTTTGTACAGTGATTAACTCAAGTTACGGAGGGGTTTCACCATCCTTTGTATGCCTTTAACTCAGGGTCTGACTCTGGTTAGTGTTTGAATTGTGGTAAAACAAGAGAATTCTCTTCAGGCGGGAATCTCACCAACATTTAAATAGGATTCACAACTATGATTTCTCTACACAGGCCTCGCCTGCGGTGGGATAATTTCACAGGATTGTCAACCAATTTACAGGAATTGCAATCTCAAAAGCCATCCATTACATATGCAGAGTTTCCTTTTCATTTCTTTGAAGACCTGTGGTTATCAACCATAGAATAAATCCACTTTATGAATTCTGAATTTAGAATAATTCAAAATTACTATGAAGTCACTACATATAACTTTTCCTTTGCCTTAATACCCTATTGAAATCTTCTCCATACTTAACATTCCACGCACCAATATATAATAATTCCTAGCCCATACTAAATAACCAAACCAACATCACATTCATTCATTTTTTTTTACATCCATTATATAATTTCGAAAGGCCAAGGTGGTTCGGACCCACCGTCGAACATGGTTAATTTAATTCCAAGGTATATCAACGAATTTTACATGTTAACATCAAAAAACATTTCATGAAATGTTCATGGCAATTATTTTAAACGCCAACGCCAAAGAAACTCAACTTACCATTCTCCATCCATCGAACAGCTGATAGCTTGTCGCATTCCAGTCAATAATCCACTGAACATCGCGTTATGAAGATGCACGAATTTTAATTCTCAGATTTCACGTGATATAAATGGTAATTGAATACCACTACTACGCTACGTGTCAAATGATGGACACTATTGCGTTCAAATTGCAAAAACAACTTACCATTTCCAATGGTGCACGAGACCACTGGTATTGGGTCTTCAAAACCGCCTTTCACGGTTCCGACTTCCTCTTTGCTCAATGTTCCGTTTCCTTTACAGTGGTATTACTTCACCATTATGTTGTGCCATCATTCAGCAATGCCTCCATTTCGATCCTTTTCAACTGCGCCATCAAGTTCTGGTCCTGATTTAGTGAATTGTTAATTCATAGCTCCACACAATGTAACTCCATTTCAATTGAATTCTGTCTTCATCTCTCTACCATTGAATATCCGCGTACGGTACGATTCCACCGAACTCCACCTCAAGCATCTTGACTAACACAATCCACAGTCTCTCTCCAACTCTTAACATTTAACATTAAACAACAATACAATAAGTGCAAACCATTTGCTTGAATTTATATTAATCATTAGAAATGTTCATTTGTGCAGGGTTGCCTAGACGCGGCTCCGACGGTTTGTTTCCAACCTGATCACCTTATTTATTTGTTTCAACAGAGACACAATGTTATAAACCGTTTATTTATTTTTCTGTAAATTTTAATTGGAAGCGTTTGTGCTCATGTATTGGGGTTTGGATGATGTGTTGGTGTTATAGGCAATGTATATTACTAGATGTTTGAATGTTCTGATAAGAAATCTGCAATTTTTCAATAGCCAACAGATGCATATCGTTGTTTTGGAATCTTCTGAGATCCAACTAAGCGGGCTGCAAATACAAGCTCCAGAAGATAGCCCAAACACCGATGGTATTCATATAGAAAGAGTTCAAAATTCTCAAATCGACAACTGTGTCATCCGGACAGGTTGGAAGCTATTAATTTCACTGCTTTAGATTAATTTGTTCATTAACATAAACCCATTAAACATAACATAGATACAATAGCTTGATAAAAAGATATACCTCCACAAGTATTTCACAGCATCGTGATCCCTATTTTCTGGTTCAAGATACTAATCGGTCTTCAACCCTCTACCCTTCCAATTCATGGCATCGATTAATTAATTTTGAACCTACTCCAGTTTCCTTCGAATAGTTCACCATTTCATATTACAATGGGTGGCCTTATGGTCTGAAAGAATGCAGCATTACGGAATGTCAACCATCAGAGCAGATAGGTTGGTTAGGCCGTTCTGGTGCCTTCGCCGCCAAGTGTATACCCAGTATTTTTTAAATTCCAAGGCCGCATGGCTATCCACCTCCAAAAATATCTGGGTGTGTTATGAAGCATTAAAGGGCATAGCTAGACATAATGAAATTTCAGCCAGATGTCCCTGGTCACTTCAACCCCGCCCCCGTCATCCATGTTCTCGAGAGGCATGAGGTGACACTTGGGAACGTGCGCACCAACATGGCCAGGCCATTCACTAATACGTGTTGTTCCTCTTGTGCCTTCACCACCAAGTGTATAGCCAGTATTTTTTAAATGATGCTTGGCAAGTGGTGGTATGTAAATTTTAATTTGTTTATTTTTTTAATTTTCAGAGTTCACCCTAATTTGATAGGTGGCGGTAAAAAAATGGCACAGTAAATTTTTAATCATGTTTTGTAAAAAAATAATTTAAGTATGGTTTAAATATGTGATTTAGATATGCAAGGAACTTAGTTGTTTGAATTTCGTCCATTGATTTAGTGGCGACGACCAGAATATACCAGCATCTTTCAATCTAGACCATTAGATGAAAAATATTAACTAGCAAAAAGATTAATGAAACCAATTCCAATAAAGGGGTACGCCTATCGGCGTAATAAATAAAGCGATCAACGTCTGACCAACGCTAAATGAAATCCCCAAACTCTCATTACATCCATTTGAATCAACTTCAGAAGAAACTTCAATAATAGAGTTCTATGGAATGTACAAACCCTTAGGCCAATTGAAGTGGCCACATTCTCAGGTTTTAGAAGTTCATTTTTATTCTTTGGTAGATAATAGCAATCAACGGATGAGAGTCGACCACTTGTTTATGAACGACAGGATAAAATATATCAAGTCGCGCCAATGGTATAAAGATGAGAGATTAAGATCAATGAAATCGACTTTGTTGATGCAATCAGAGTCTGAGAAGTTAGAAGATGTTAATTTCATGCCTTATGGAGGCAACATTGACATCCAAGAAGTTTGAGAGAAAGTGAATTTTATATGTATCCACCATGTAAACTGTGAAGGAGGTGGTCCGATGGCTGCATCGTTTCCATGTTAGGGCTAGAATATGTCCTATAAATTAATTTACCATATGCGGTGAACATCCATGCTCTCTATATACACTGCTAGATCATAGCCATCGTTTTCTGCCCCATTGTATGGATTTGATGAATGCCACTTAAAAAAATTTCCGTTCTATTTCCAAATATATTTGATCTTGGAAAGGAGAGACATAAAAAATTAATAAGAATCTAACTTTTTGAGTATTCCTATATTATATAATTCCCTGATGGGGTGCATTGAATCCAAGAGGTCCTTGGATTTTCTTTTGCAATTTCCCTCCTCGTGGTCATTTTAGCTTTTTTCATAAATGTTATTGCTTCTTGTCGGTCATGCCACCTAGATGACACGCACACGTAAAAAAGGAGTGACACATGCATGGAAAAGGGGTGGAGATGGAAACAGTCTGCTCAGGACTGAGTCAATTAAATGAAGTTCCTCTAGAGACAGGGAGCAAAATTAGGAAGTTGTAACTTGGGCGAGTGTAGAGAGATAATCTTTGTGTGGTTCAAAGATCATGAATGGGTTTTTGTTTGGGTCTTGGACCTGCGGCATGACAGGGACCCCAAAAAAATAAAAAATAAATAATAATAATACCTCAATTTAGATGAATATTTAGTTTGGTTTGGTTTTGAAAGACAAATAGGTAGAATGTCAAAATATTTTTGCATTGTTGAAGACATCAAATTGTGGAATTAACATTTTATAATGAACAAGCTTGACTCAAGATTGGCTCATGTTGAATGACTCTTACTTTTCCATGGAGACACTGATGCTCCTCCTAGATTGAGTGCGACTCACCTATCTCTTCTACATATTGTTAATGTAGTTTATTTATGTTAATTATATATAATAATAAGTTATTTTTTGTAGTAGTTCACCAACATGTGGAGTCTCTAGTATTAGGTGATCTCTTGAAAATACATTTCAGATTTTGTAATCCAGATTTAGTAGAAAAACATGAATCACCCAATATCTCTATGAGTTAAAAGGGTTTTCCTTCGTCATTTTCTCTCATTATACAAAATCTTTAAATAAAAAAAAAAAGTATGTTATATATAAATTTATTTATAGGAAATAGTAAAAATTATATATTTTAATAAATTTAATATGATCCTCAAATAATTTATATTCAAGTTTTTAGATATCAGAAATATAAATTATTATTATTATTATTATCATAGAAATTTATTTATCTAAAATTATTTTCATACTTTCTAATTCAAATTATATATATATATATATATATATATATATATATTATATATAGAAATATTATTATTTTTATTACCTATTACATATATATATATATATTTCAAATCTAGTATATAGAAATATTATTATTTTTATTACATACATATGCACACAATGCTCTTCTTTAATCTATATTATATTTATTTAATTTGACTTTTATATAAATTATATATAATATATGATTATATGTATAATAATAGTAATATTATTATTAATAAAATAAAATAAAAATATTTCATTATTATTATTGAGATTTATTTATATTAATTTCTTTTCATATTTATAAATTTAAAATAAAATTAATCTTAATATATTTTTTATAATAAAATTGATATTATATATAAATTTCAAAATTTAGTATATGGAAATATTATTATTTTTAATACATGTAGTGTAATTACATACCTATAATATTTTTCTTTAAATTATCTTCTATTTATTTAGTTTAAGTTTTATATAAACTATATAACATAAATATATATAATTATAATTTTTAAAATTACAAGTTCTTATAAGTTTATGAAATAAATTTAAAAATAGAAACTTATTATCCTGTTACAAATATAAATTATTCTTATTTAGTTCTATACAATAAATTTATATCAAAATTTTTAATATGAATTATTTTTAATTACATTTATTTTAATTTAATATGTATCTTGTTTTAGTTGAAATCAAGCTGATTTTAATTTTATTAATAAAAACAAAATTTTTATATAATAAATTAAATTATATTAATTTATTATTTTTTTCTATTTTTTATATAATCATTTATATATAATTATGTTTATATATAAGATTTAGCAATAGGTTTATTCTTGATCAATATTAGTTTCGTGTTGACCATAACAAATTATAATGTTTAGGTGAAAAATATTTCTTATTTTAATTAAAAATAAATAAATTGTTAGCATTTCATTGACTTAAAAAATTGTAAGTCTTATTTCAAATTCTTATTTAATTATTTTCACATTGAGAATCTATCAGTTTTATTAACTTGACATTTATAATTTTTTTGGAGTTTTGAACCTATACTACGAGAGGTCATTATTTGTATAATGTAAGTAAAAGAAAATGTCAATAACAAAGCAAAAGGGTTTTAATCAACCCTAGGAAATTAAGGATAATTCTTGTGCGGTCTCTTGTGGTTAGAGCTCTGCTTGTGTGCCCTGGTTTTCTCTGCTGAAAAATGCACAACAGGGGTATACGAGAAGCAATCAGATCCATCCAATTTTCTAGTATAGATGTGTGATAGATCAAATTAATATGGAAATATTGAGAATGTCTGTATTGATTAATTGCATAGGGCTTGTTCCGCCTTCTCCTCTTGAACTTGTGTTGATGAATGTATATGAAAGGGCCTCTTGAACTTGTGTTGATGAATGTATATGAAAGGGTAACCAAACATTAGAACTTGTTACAATAATTTCCACACCGTTGGTGATGAGTGCATATATGCAACAGTAACTAATTCGAAAATTTCAGTTGAATGGTTTGATGAATGTATCGAATTTAAATCCCAAGGATTTATAGTAGTCGGATACCAATTGTATCAAACCTGTGCGGATATTTTTCTTAGCAAAAACGCTTCTTTAACCCAAAAACTAGGCCTGGGTTTTGGTAAAGAAATATCATGAGGATTTTTTAATTTCTGCAACAGTTTATTACGGTGTAATGGGCATAGAACTTAGAAATTATTGTGTGCTAGTTTAAATCCTAAAGAACCACAGGTGTTCGATGTGAATAAAGCCATTGATGAATCTCAGACAGTTTAAGTCAATTTATCCAATGTTCGAATAAACCAGAATGCGCTCACTGCCTATAAATTTATTACAAACCAAAGTACCCAAGTCCGTCCCAATGCATAGACAGATATTTTTCTGCTGATATTTGGGTTTTTATTCTTATCTAACTGAATTAACCTCCATTAATGTTTTCACCGTTTGTTAAACATTAGGACACCCACTGAAATCCCAGAGAACTCTACAGTGGATCTTCCTGAATATTGCAGAAGGAGAGCTCCCGAGCATTAAACTTTCTCGCATTTTTTCCCATTAAACAATTGTGTTTCCCTCTGTGCCCTTGGGTACCCATGTGCACCGATAAATCTGTCATTCAAAAAAGTGACGAGGTTGGCGGGGTTTCGTGTAGAGGTTTAGCACTCACAAATCCGGCAATAAAATTATTTACACCTAAGAACTGCTCCCAACACAATTTCTTTGATTGAACAAAAAAAAATGTGCGTAACGTCCAGTTTCTCATATTGTTACGAACCCCCTAGATTATATATATGAATCTACAATGCCAAATATTACAAAATGTAAAAGGCTATCCACACTTATTAGCCCCATAGATCATATGGAGAAATTTAAAATCAAAATATTATCAACTCTGAAGAGTTGACCTGCTACATTAATTCTTATATATATGAATCTACAAGGCTAAATGTTACCAAATGTAAAAGTCTATACACACTTATTAGCCCCATAGATCATATGGGGAAATTTAAAATCAAAATATTATCAACTCCAAAGAGTTTACATGCTACATTAATTCTTATCATCCTCCTCCTTGATTTGCTCGTGCCATATATGTTGATTTTTGGCATGAAATTTGGTTTGGTTAATTTATCGGTCGGTGATGTTTTATTTAATAGGGCTAATATTTTCTTCGTTTACCCAACTTTTGTGCGAGTTACACTTATGTGGAGATGTTTAATGGTTATTTATTTGGTCATTGACCAGTTTTTTAAACTAGTTCTACTATTTCATAATTATCTATAATATAATTTAGATTTATATCGATGGTTATATTATATACTAATTAATAATTATTTCGTAACTAATGATCACTCATAAGTATGTCGGGAAGATGGGTTGGTATGCTTTTTTCTCATCTTAGTATTATTTAGATAAAAAGTATTGTGTTTTATTAGTCAAGATTCTAGTTATTAATTTTTTTTGTTAACAGTATTAGTTTTGCATTGACTATGGTAAGTTATAATGTTTAATTTTATAAATAATTAAAAAAGATTATTTTAATGTTAAAAAATAAAAGTTGTTAACAATTTATTAGCTTAAAAAGTCTGATTTCAGAGTTCTTGACATGTGTATCATATTATTAGTTTTTTATTGAAAATGATAAGTTAGAATATTTAACTTCATACATTATTATAGTGTTATTTATTTTATAAACAGAACTTACCTCAATCAAAATAAAATAAATTTCCAAAAACTAGAAATACTATTATTTATGTTTAGACATTTAAAAAAAATCCACATCTCAACTTTTCCACTTCATACATCTCAAGCACACCCTTGACACACTTTGCATGCCGTTAGAGGGTTGGATGGACGGCTCCAACTATACACACAATCTTTCTGCATGCTGCTATGATGGAAATATTCCAGTTATGTGCATGTACTCGTAAGATATGTGCCACTTTTTCAAGGTTGGCCTACATGCCACTACCCACAAAAACCAAAAACTTTTTAGAAGTCATTTTAGAATGAAAACAAGTCTAAACAATCAATATTGGCATTGGATCTTGCTCAAAACATGTCAATCACATATAATACATTTTGTTAGACATTTAGTAAAAATAGAAGCTACATGTGATGAATGCATATATGATCATGATATTCTTAAATTCATCATAGAATCATCAAAAAGACTCCATGCCTTCTTGAGATATTTGCAAGAAAACCTGCTAGCCAATGCATACATTAACCCTTAAATAAATTATCCAATCATGAACAAGATCAAATCATATAACCATGCCTATAACCAACATATAACTATAATATCCATGAAAAACTAGCCATAATATCAACAAACATGTGCTGATCAATCAAAATAGGAATGTAGCTCATAATAACATGTGTAAATGTTAACCAAGTTGGGGATTTCCATGTACTACCCAACCATAGATTTGGCTAAACCTAAAACAAAATCCAAACTAAAAACTAATGGAAATAGTAATAAAACTAATAAATCAATTTAATTTATTTTATTTTATTACAATTATTTTTATTAATAAAATTAAAATCGGATTCCTTCCAAAAAAAAACAAATCGCAATATACATATTACAATTACATATATCAAATAAAATAAATTATATTAAAATTTTTGATTTAAATATTAAATTAATCCTATTAAAAAATTTAATACTTTATAATCACTCTAAAATATATAAATCCATGTTATGTATAAAGTTAAAGAATAATAATTTATATGTGTAGATATTTTGATACTAGTGTTTTAATGTAGAAATTTTCTGAAAAATGATTAATTATCCACCGAGACTATCCTGGTCACATACTATTTGATCTTCATACACAACACATAATCTCTTCCACTCAGATCAACTCAGATCATCAAACATGCGGAAATAAAATCAAGCGATAACACATCAAATCATCATACACATTAACACAATATGTATGGGGAAATCTTATAGCTAAAAACTCCGCTAGCCTATTGTGTATATTATAATGAGAAATCAGCAACAAACTCAGTAAATAATACTCCTCAAGTACCAAGAGATTTCATACAAGCATTCATTGTCTAGCCTGCCTTTGAACAGGTTTACTGGTTCAAAACTCATCGCCAATTGCCTTGCCTCTATTGCGTGTTTCAATGCTATGGATGGCCTCTTTATATAGATAAACCACCAGCCTGAACTGCGCAATCCTCATGGGCTTACTCCACCTATCTGTGTGTTGCAAATAGCAACAGTATAGTCACAACCGATAGCTAACTCCACCCTTTCATCTACCTCTTTCACTAGTCTCCACTGAACTGATCATGCACTGTAGTGAACTGATGTGTTCTTGAGTTGAATAATGAGTTATTAATTAATGAATTAAATAATATTTAATTCACTCCACTCATAACTAATTGATTAGCTAGTTAAACTAATCTCAACCAGTTCAACTAAAATAAACAGAACACAACTCCACTAGCTGTCTCATTAACTCCTCCAAACTTCTGCCACTGAAGTCCAACTGAAGTCAACCATGCATGATGCCATCAAACCCTTGGGAACCACATGATTCCTCTGTCAGATGCATGAGCAACTTCTGTAGCTCGAACTGAAGTGCTCCAAGAAAGTAAACTGCTGCTTATAGTCTAAATATTATTAAGGGTAAATAATATTTGACTTCCCTGTTTTAAGGAGAGGTAGTCTAAAAATAGACTTCGACCTCTTTGACCTCAAAAATAGAGTCTCATCTATTTTTACCAACATGACACATACTTCAAGAATCTCAAACTGGAATTCCCGAACCATGCTCCATATGTCTAAAAATAGACATAGTCTAAAAATAGATTTTGCGCCAGAATTTGCCTGCGGGCCCACTTAGTGAAGGCGACTTCATTTCACTAAGCTCCATCATCTTGCCGCATTTTCAACACTCCCTCTCAGCAAGATATGGATTATCTGCAACCCCTATCCTGCCTCTGTGGAATTCGAACTTGCTCCTGGTGAGCGCCTTCGTCAGGATGTCGGCATCCCGATCCTCCGTGGGAACATATGAAAGCATCATGATTCTCCGTTGAACACAATCTCTGATATGATGGTACCTGATGTCGATGTGTTTGGACCTATCATGAAATACTGGATTAGCCGAGAGTTTAATGCAACTCTGGTTATCACAGTAGATCACTGTAGGCTCCAAATGCAACCTGAACAATCTTGCGAGGATCTTCCTCATCCAAATAGCCTCGCATGCAGCCAAGCTAGCTGCCATGTACTCGGCCTCTGCTGAACTGAGTGCCACGGATCTCTGCTTCCTGCTGTACCAGGAAACTGCTGTCGACCCAATGCTGAAAACTCCTCCATATGTGCTCTTCCGGTCCGTTGGACTCCCTGCCCAATCTGCATCAGTGAAGCCAGAAAGCTTCTCTCCATCCTCCTGTCTGTACCATAGACAATATCCCGATGTGCCTCTAATATAGTGCAATACATGCTTGCCTGCCTTCCAAAAGAGCTTGGTAGGCTTAACCATAGCTTGCGAAAGCTGGTTAACTGTATAGCATATATCGGGTCGTGTATTGACAAGATACATAAGTGACCCCACGAACTATCGATAAACAGTGGCATCCACTACCTTCGCTAAAGTAGCATCCTCCTTCCTCCAACCACCAGGAAGAGGAGTGTCAACAGGCTTGCAGCCTTGCATGTTGAACCTCTCCAAAATCTCCCGGGCATACTTGCCCTGAGAAACAAACAGTCCTCCGCTGCGCTGCCAAATCTCCAATCCCAAGAAATAATGAAGGATGCCCAAGTCCTTCATCTCAAACTCTCATGCAAGATCCTCCTTGCATGAAAGTATCAACTGCTCATCGCCAGTCAAAATCAGATCATCTACATACAGTACGATGATCAACAGCTTCCCCTCCACCACAATCTGGTACAGGTTTGGATCCGCCTCACTTTT
Source organism: Pinus albicaulis (assembly GCA_034641835.2). Taxonomy (NCBI): domain Eukaryota; kingdom Viridiplantae; phylum Streptophyta; class Pinopsida; order Pinales; family Pinaceae; genus Pinus; species Pinus albicaulis. The sequence continues at coordinate 655,935,081 of CM076581.1, forward strand.
GGAGAATCCAAGCCCGGTGAAGTAGCTGTCTATCCGAGTGTACCAAGCACGAGGTGCTTGCTTCAGCCCATACAGTGCTCTCTTGAGTCGGCACACATGCGACTCACTGCTGAAGATCTCAAAACCTTCAGGCTGCTCTATGTACACCTCTTCCTCAATAACTCCATTGAGGAACGCAGTCTTCACATCCATCTGATGAATGTGCCACCCCATCTGCGCTGAGAGAGCAAGGATCGTCCGTATGGAAGAGTACCTTGCGACAGGTGCAAAAGTCTCCTCATAGTCAATCCCCTCGATCTGTGAGAATCCACGGGCGACAAATCTCGCCTTGTACTTCTCCACACTCCCGTCAGCCGCCTGCTTCACTTTGTAGATCCATCGCGAACCTACAACTGATTTCCCAACCGGTCTTGGGACAATCTCCCATGCACTGTTCCTGACGATCGAATCATATTCTTCGATCATGGCATCAACCCATGCGGGTTCCTCCACAGCTTCCTCAAAAGAGGATGGCCCCGTCACAACACATTGACTCACAAGAGCCATGTATCCAGTGTACCGATCCGGTGACTGTCTCTGTCTGCGCTGTGCTGTAGGTGGTCCTACAACCTTCTCTGCATCCCGAGCCAGTCGCTCAGCTTCTGTAGTGCGCATGCGCCCTCTGATGGTTGGCGCTGCCTGGGTGGTTTCTTCCACCTCCCGAACCTCCTCTTGTGGCTGATCCACATCCGGAAGCTCCTCCTTAGGAACTAACAGCTCCTCATCTGCATGCAAGTGTAGCTCCCTCTCAAGCGAACACCGCATGGCTTTCTCCTCCTGAAATTTTATATCCCGTCGCACAACAGTCTTGCGACTGTCTGGCACATACACCCGATAGTTGTGAGGTGTATCAGTGTACCCCACAAATATTCCAACTTCAGCAGTTGGATCCAACTTCCTTCTTGCATCCTTCGTCACATGCATGTAGACGGGAGATCCGAAAATCCGCAAATGGGAAATATCAGGCCTCTTGCCAGAATAAGCCTCCTCTGGTGTACTCATGCCAAGAACCTTGTGAGGACAACGGTTCTGCACATACACTGCTGTATTGCATGCCTCAGCCCACAAGTGAAGGGGTAGGCCCTGATCATGCAACATCGCCCGTGCAGCACCCACGATCGTTCTGTTCTTCCGCTCAGCCACCCCGTTCTGCTGTGGGTTATGGGGTGCGATGAGCTCTCTCCAAATCCCTTCTGCGCTGTAGAACTCCTTGAATTCAGCCGAGATGAATTCACCACCGTTATCACTCCTTAGATAAATCACCTTCTTCCCCGACTCCTTCTCGACCAGTGCTTTAAACTCACAGAACTTCGCGAATGTATCGCTCTTCTTCTGCATGAAGAAGATCCAGCACTTTCGAGAGAAATCATCAACAAAGATCACATAATACTTGTGCTTTGCTGTCGAAGCAACTAAGAAAGGACCACACACGTCTGTGTGAACTCTCTCAAGGATCATCATGGCGCAACTATCCTTCTCGTGAAAGGTGGCTTTCACATACTTCCCCAAGGTACACCCCTTGCACTGATCTGACTGCGCAAGAGTGCCCTTAGGAAGCCCAGTAGAAATCTGCTGCAGGATCTTCAAAGCTCCATGGTGAAGGTGGCCCAATCTCCTGTGCCACAGTTCGCCCTCATCATCCCTGCTCACCACTTCTCCCGCCTTGCATGCCATAGCTGCGCAGCCATCTACCTGCAACTGATAAAGGTTCTTGGTTCGAACCCCTATCTTCCGGGTCTCTCCAGTAGTCTTACTGCGCAAGAAGGCTTTTCCTTCGCTGAAGACCACATCATACCCCTTATCCTCCAACATCGCCACAGAGATCAAGTTCTTCTTCAATCCAGGTACATGCATGACATCCTTCAGTACAAAGGGTTTACTAGACTCCCTCTGAAAGGATATGGTACCGATACCAGTCGCACTGTATCTACCATCATCCCATCTCGATGTGCACACCCAAATATTTGTCCTCCAAATATGAGAACAAATCTCGATCTCCCGTCATATGAAATGACGCACCGCTGTCCAAGAACCATACCGATCCCAGCACACTTGAAACCAAGCATGCAATCAGTGAAACTTTGACATCCACCCCCACACTTCCCAGCTCATCTCTGCATTGAGTGAACTTCGTGAGGTATTTGGAAATACTGTCGCCCTTCTCCATCTTGATGTTCCTGAGCTTATCTTTGAGCGCCAGCTTCCTTTGGTCACTCTTACTCTGGAATAGATCCATCAAAGCTTTCCACATTAAATATGGAGAAGCCTTTCCATGCAGGATGGATACAATATGATCCTTGACGCCCTCCAACAGGATCCTTCGACACTTCACCATCTTCTTTTGCCATGCATCGACTTCAGCAGGATCAGTGGGCTTTTGGACATCCGTATCTACGAACTCCTTCAGACCATTATCTTCTAATACTACCTCCATGCGATCCTTCCATGCAACATAATTCGAACTTCCTTAAAGAGCATATTTGAGTCGCAAACCGTTGAAAGACATTTTCAACACTGGCACCAAGAAAACAAAACTGCTGCAAAATTTCGAATTCCACCTCAAAGCTCAACCGCTCTAGATCGTGAGAAAAAATTATTTCTAGCACAGAGATCGACTGCAAGGGGCGTTTACCAGACCTTTCACTTTCTGAAGAAAGATGAATCCGGAGGCTACCTGGCCCGCATGCAGACTCTGTCTACCGAAATAAGTTTGTAATCACTGTGATGATCAATCTCTGCTTCAATAGCTCCGATACCATGTAGAAATTTGCTGAATAATAATTAATTATCCACCGAGACTATCCTGATCACATATAATTCGAATTTATATGCAACACATAATCTCTTCCACTCAGATCATCAAACATGCGGAAATAAAATCAAGCGATAACACATCAAATTATCATACACATTAACACAGTATGTATGGGGAAAGCTTATAGCTGAAAACCCCGCAGCTATTGTGTATATTATAATGGAGAAATCATGTAACAAACTCAGTACAATACTCCTCACAAGTACTCAGTACTATCTCATGAAGTTACACACAAACTAGCTCAGTTTTGAACAGGTTAATGGTTCAAAACTCACCACTAATTGCCTTGCCTCTATTGTGCAATCATGCCCTGTCTAAATAGAGATCCAAGGTTCGAATCTCCTTGGCTTGACAGCGCAATCATCATGGGAAATTCCTCCAAGTGTGGTGCAAATCTCATGCACAACTGATGTCGCCACTGATAGCTAACTCCACCCTTTCATCTACCTCTTTCACCGGTCTCCACTGAACTGTCCATGCACTGTAGTGAACTGATGTGTTCTTGAGTTGAATAATGAGTTACTAATTAATGAATTAAATAATATTTAATTCACTCCACTCATAACTAATTGATTAGCTATTTAAACTAATCTCAATCAGTTCAACTAAAATAAACAGAACACAACTCCACTAGCTGTCTCATTAACTCCTCCAAACTTCTGCCACTGAAGTCCAACTGAAGTCAACCATGCATGATGCCATCAAACCATTGGGAACCACGTGATTCCTCTGTCAGATGCATGAGCCACTTCTGTAGCTCTAACTGAAGTGCTCCAAGAGAGTAAACTGCTGCTTATAGTGTAAATATTATTATGGGTAAATAATATTTGACTTCCCTGTTTTAAGGAGAGACAGTCTAAAAATAGACTTCGACCTCTTTGACCTCAAAAATAGAGTCTCATCTATTTTTACCAACATGACACATACTTCAAGAATCTCAAACTGGAATCCCCGAACCATGCTCCATATGTCTAAAAATATACATAGTCTAAAAATAGATTTTTGAGCCAGAATTTGCCTGCGGGCCCACTTACTGAAGGCGACTTCATTTCACTAAGCTCCATCATCTTGCTGCATTTTCAACATTCAATTTATGTAGTATTTAATGGAAAATAGAAGAGTGTTTTTAATTTTGTATAATGATGAACAAGAACAAAATATTGGCTACTATTATTACAATAAATACAATTATTTCATAAATATGAGAAAATATAAATTACAACCTGTTTCCAAAAACTTTAAAGACACTTCTAAAAAACAAAGTTACCAACTACTAAAACTATTTTTTTAAACATTATTATATATAAAATAATTTACAATAATAAATAAATAAATAAAATTAATATTATCTATTAATTATTTCATTCTTTGTATAAATAAAATTAAACTATGTCCATCACAATAATGCAAATATCAATGCAAAACATAAATATCCATAATGTAACTAGGTTGGAGGCTATCGATTGGTAAATGAAAAAATTGGATTCCATGTATAATTATATTTGGAACCAACAATATTTTTCTCAAATCATGAAAAGATTGGTTTGACAACATATTGGTACACAACATACAACTAAATTCCTTATAGGTTTAAATATGCCATACATTTTCCAGATTGTATTCCATATAAAAGAAAGAAGATTCCAGTAAAAAGAATATTACCTATAAGAGTAATAGGTAAAAGGATACAACAAAGTTTTATCATTACTAGTTCCATAACCAAAGGTTTAAGAGACTACTAAGTTTCAAATTTACATGTTCGCGATGGAATCTTTGCTGAATTCTTTCGCATTATCATACAATTTTGAATGTATTTATGCACAATAAAAATTACGCCAAGAACTTCAATATAAATTCAATATTGATTTCTAAATTCTTTTCCCAGTGGAAGTTGGTTAAATTTTTGTAAAAAATTCTAACACTATAATGATAGCTATGCATACAAACTAACACAAAGAACTGAAAAATAGTTACATTAACAAAGCTCGATCCCTAGATGGTGGAATTGTATATTAATTCCATTCAGTTTTAGGTAACACGTTTATAATTTTCTTAAATATAGTTTTAGTTTAGTTTTAAATGTGGTTTAATTTTTACTTTCATTTTATTTTAATTACTTATAATTTTTAATTTATTTTCATTACTTCAATTTTGACAATAATTTAGTTTGGCTTAACTTCATAACTTTATTTTGATTGTTAATTATTATATTATTATATTGTTACATTTTAGTTTGTATTTTAATTTGAATGATTAATTTTTTTGCTTTATTTTTAGTTTTATTATATTGTTAATTTCATTTAGTTTTAGTTAATAAGATTGTAATTTAGACTTTTAGTTGTTTTAATTTATTTTTTAATGTGGCTTAGTTATTACTTTAGTTTTCATTTAATTACTTTTAATTTTTAGTAAACATAAAAGTTACAGGTCATGAATGGATATCTGATCATGATATTTTTGACTTCATCAAAGAATCATAAATATGGCTCCATACTCTCTCAATATAGCTACAAAAACACTTGTTCTCCCACATGTACATTAACCATTAAATAACTTATCCAATCATGAACAAGATACATATCAAAATCACCTCATATAACTATGCATATAACCAACTTATAACTAGAATAATATCCATGAAAAACTAACCATAATATCAACATAATAACTAGTACATGTGCTCATTAATTACAATACCAAAGTAACTGATATTAACGTGTATGCCAACCACGTCAGGGACTTCCATGTACCACCCGACCATAGATTGGGCTAAGCCAAATCTCTCTTTCTAATAATCACCCCTGCGACTTATTCCAAGAATGATTTTGGGATCATGTGGGTTAAATGGAAATAGAACTAGCTACGAATTCTAGAGGCTAGTCCACCTCAACCCTCAACCACAATAATTTCACCTAAACTAGTCCATAAATCACTAACAAAAAAAATATTGGATGCATCTAACTTCCTTCACAATCTCTAGAGGAATTTTACTTTATCCACCCACCCATTAAGAACTTTTGTAGGAATCCCATATCCACCCTTAACCCCTGGAAATTTTCCCGAGACCACCTCAACTATGATCCAAGTTTACAAGCCATCCAAAGCTTAAACCAAGACAAAGAACCCACAACACCATTGCTATCTAGGAAACGACAAGGTAAGTTTTGTTTCCTTACCTGCCTTTCCAGATGCTTTCTCCTCCTACTCTTGGAGTTCAATTTCTGATACTGCTCAAAAGTTGAGGAAAAGAGTTCAACTGATTCTCAGGTGCCTTTTTATCAATGATGTCTTATGTATCTTCCTTTCATTTTTCCTTTTTCTTTCATTTAAATCCAATTTCTTTTTAATTTCCCTTTCATGTATATTTTTGTCTCTTCATCATCCTTTTCTCCTATTTTCTTGTATTTCCTTAGTTAAATGTCATTTATCAACTCTTTTCCTTTTCCAATTCCTTTGCCAATGTAACACCCTCCTCCCACACCTACTCAAGTAACTGTACAACTGGGGTAAACATGTGATGAATGGTTACTATGATTTGATTCAATCTCCTTGGTCACCTTAAGGAAGTGAAACCAACACCAAACAACAAAACAAACTTTCTACATAGGCTACAACAAATCTAGGAGCCATCCCAACCTTCGAGGATTCTATCCCCTGAATAAAACTTAAATTTTCATGTATCAATCCCCCATTCACTCCGTTGACATGGGAAAGAATGTGACTAGAAACCTCCACTCACATGCATATCATGGGTATGCATGGGACTTAGGAATTTTCCTAGTATTTATGAGCCTACGACCCCGATTTTTGTACCACTTTTTTAGTCCAAGTGCTCAGGTATCTGCCCAAAACTACATGAAAATTTCAAGAATGAAAGATAACAAAATAATAATGATACAAATGGAATTATTTGCATAAGTAATTGATTGTAACCCTACTAGCCATGACAGTCATTTAATCAAACATGTCACAAATATGTAATCTACATGCTTAAACAACATATGTGAGCATAGGGATATCACACCAATTTGAGAATCACTAAGAAGCATTGTTTCCTCATTACATTAACTTCATTATCATCTATTTCATCATATATAATTACTATTATTTGTAATTTAATAGTCTCGAGTAATTCTACATGTTTTTTATTTTATTTTCGTGGTTGATTTTTCTTTTAACCGTAATTTTTGGTGACATTTTATTTTGTCCCACGTATATATAATATTTAGTAGGTCCTTTACATATTTGATTTTCCACATTTTCCTAAGGTATGCCCTTGAAGACCAATTATCTTCATTATAATTTCTTTACCTTATGATTCATATACATCCGATGACCATTTCTTCCTTAAATTTTACCATTCAAGAATTTATTTTCCCTTATTAGATCCATTATAATTTCCTCTTAAGGATTTTACTATGTATATAGATAAATAATTTTTTGACCTCATCAATTCATGAATATCAATAATTGATTCCCGTGTGGAGTAGAAATTTTAAGTTCATATATTTCCATCCCTTGAATAATTGGATCACAGAGTGTAAAAAATGAAAAATTTCGGTTCCTCCATAGATCTTATCAACCTTACAAAATAATAACGTCTAGGACATCCATGGAATTTTTATTTTTAGCCATAACGGTAAAACATTTAGCATTCTTGTGCTTCAATTATGTTGGTAGAATATATTTTCTTAATATAATTGTTTTAGTTGTGCTAGTTTTAATATTAAATATGCTCAAGAAGAGTCCTTTTTGAATACATATAGTATTATGATACACTGTAATTACATGATACTTGTTCTTAATCCCTCTTTTAAGCCATTTTTTTTGGTATTATATACTTTACAACACCTTGTATTTTATGTATGCACTGCATACTCCTCATTCCTAGGGTCAATACCATTCTTATATGTTTTCATCTGTTTTCTTTTAATTTCAAGAATATACATGGACAACTCAATTTAGAGATAATTTGTACATAAGAATACTCGGTATTCTCAATTCATAATTTAAGTTATTTCTTTCTTATATTATTTCCCACACACACACACCTATATATATATGTGTGTGTGTGTGTGTGTGTTCTTTTCATAGTATCCCAATTTTGGTTAAAAGAGTCCTCTTGTTAAAAAAAAATTTGGACTACACTTCATATGGAGAAATTTGTTATAAGGTTCTTGTACCAATTTTTTTCATCTTATTACCCTATAATTATTTCGCAATCCTTTTATAATGACATGGTCTACCAAGTTTCCCTTCCACTATATCTCTTCCTCAAATATAATGGTAATATACATCATGATTATATGCAATTCTACTTCATACTTTTATATAACTATAAATATGTACTTATTTATTTAGATTCTTTTCAAGATTCCTTCATTTTATGTGCTTAATTCTATCCTTGAGTAATTCAACACATTTTAGAACTTATTTATTTTACTATTAGAGAGCTACATAATCCCCTATAAAACTTTATACTAACACTTTTGGGAAACGTGGGGGCCTTAGGGTTGGCCACGTGTCACCCTCCCATTGGCTCTTAAAAAACACGTGCAACCCTTAAACAAACCACATAGCGCCACTTCTCATCCACTGGTTGGCCCAAATAAAAGGAATGTTCTTCGTAATCTTCATTTCTTCTGATTGTGCATCCTCCATGCTGACTAGGCATCCCAGTCAACCCTGTCGCAAAATTTATTTGTTTGGGAATTCGATCAGAACGCGATATCTCCCTCATACGACATCGATTTATCGAACCGTTCACGGCACCAGAATCAAGAAGACGATATATACGCAACCATCCTAGTTTAAACCCAATCCTGTAAATTTCAACTTTGCGAAAAAATTATGAACTCCTCATCAATCCTCCCCATTGGGAAGCTTTTGGACCCCAAAAGAATTCATTACTTGTTCAGTAGATGAGGTTATAACTCCCTCACCTTTTCAACCTCCATCCACTTTTCCTTGCTTGGTTTACTGTCATTCAACCCAACTCAAAGGTAGTCAACGCTTCCCCTCTTGGATGCTCTTGTCCTCCTATCAAGAATTGTATCTTCCTTGAGATAATCTAGAACCTTTGGCTAGAAATCTTCAATAGAAGGCAATTTAACATCACTTCCTTGATCATCGATCAAAGGTGGCTCATACAAACGTAAGTTTTCAACATTAAAAACTGAATACATTTGAATATATGAAGGCAATTCAAGTTAAAATGCATTGTTACCAAGTTTATTTATGATCTTGAAAGGACCATAGTGAATGGGTTTGAGTTTTTTACCTTCCCTTTCATCCTTTATTTGCTAATGTGAAACCATACCTCATCTCCTTCTTGAAACTTGTGATCAACTCTATGTTTTCCATGCCTCTCTTTGTATTTTATTTAACTTTTCTCAAGCTTTTCTTGAACTTGTCGATGTATAATTTGAATTTTCTCAATGAACTTACGAGCCTTGTCAATGTCACTATGGCCATCTATTTCAAAATAATTTCCAAATATCAAGTCTATTTGCGATTTTGGGAAATACACAAAGCATACTTCAAAAGGTGATGTCTTTGTAGAAGAGTGATTTGCCTAGTTGTAAGTGTGATTAATGTAATATAGTTGCTCATCCCACAACTTAGGATGTTTGTTGCAATATCCTCTAGATAGATGCATAACAGCTCTGTTCACCACCTCTGTTTTTCCATCATTTTGCGGATGAGAAGCACTAATATTTTTCAACTTTGTGTCCATCATACTCCAAATATTGGACCAAAAATTACCAGTGAACCTGGAATCCCTATCACTAACAATAGAATTTGGGAATCCACAATGAACCCATACATGTTGAAAATAAAGTTCAACAGTTTGTTCAACAGTAATGGTTTTCTTACATGGCATAAGTATACACATTTTACTGCATCTATCCACAACTACATAAAGACTATCATGATATTTTCTTGACATAGGTAGACCTCCAACAAAGTCCATGGAGACTCTCCCATGACCTTGATGGTACTGGTAGTGGTGTGTACAACCCAAGCTTCCTATTACTAGGCTTTCTTGTTGCACACATAGAACAACCTCTTATAAAATGCGACACACTATCTATCATGCGAGGCCAATAGCAATACCTCTATATATGTGCCACTGTTTTGGTTACCCCAAAGTGTCCAACAATAAGAGATGAATGAGCTTCTCTCATGACACTTAGCCTCTCTCCCTGTGGTATACACAGCTTGCCCAAATGAAATAAAAAATTGTTATGCATGTGATTATCTTTTCTTCAAATTGATTCCCTTTAGTCAAACTGGAATACACATCTTGAAAATCAACATCATGTGCATATTTTTCTATGTAACTCTCATGTACAATAAAATCGTTTTTGAGTAAGTAGATGAACTAACGATTGGTCTTGAAAGCATATCAATAACTTTATTGAAAATATAGTCTGTGGGCAAGGCAGTATGGTAGGAATTAACCATTCTATATCATAATGGCATTGTTCAGAAACTAGGATGTAGCGGCGAGGTTTGCATATGGGGTTTGAATGTCACCAAAGGCTACCAAAGAAATCCAGAAGCCAATAAAAATCCTTTAAATTCAGGTGGTTTCACACAGGAGACTTGGGTTATCTTAACAACAACAGATACATGGTCATCATTGGTTGGATTAAGAAGCTCATTAGTCAAGGAGGTAAACTCAAATAATGAAATCGGTAGGATAGGTAGAGGAAGAAATTGTAACATAATGGCAGAAATTGTTTTGATTATTTTATGAACTAACATTTTGGATCGATTTTACAAGAGAGAAAATATCACCGATGGAAATAGAACCTGTGTTGCTGTCGCATTCAGTAGTGGCTGAGGCTATGGCTTTTGCAGTTCCTAATGAAAAATACGGAGAAGAGGTGGTTTACATGCATTCCATTTTTTTAAGATTTAGTTTATTAATTAAAACAATTAGTTTATATTTAAGGTTATAAGGTTATATATAGGGTTATATTTGCTAAAAACCCACAAATAGACCATAGTGTAAAAATATGCACTGACAGTCTGCAAACGATGAAAGGCTCTGATAGTTTAAATGTGAATGGGCTCTGGCCTAACCACTGGCTTCCACTTGGTGGTTAAGTCCCAGTGGTTCTAAAATGGTGTAATTGTTTCGCATGTGACAATTGTTTTAAACATGATGGCTAAATCTGTCGATAAACTAACGGTCAGGTCTTTAAACTGCTCAATTTTCACATTCTGCATGTTCACTTGTGCTCTTCCCCCGCCTGATAGTTAACTCCGACGTGGTCAAGCTGTTTAATATATATTTTTTATTACATAGTCCAAAAGGGGTTTGTAACATAGTTTTAAAACATTTCTATATGAAAAATGTGCTAGGTATTAGGATTTAGGATTAAGAAATAAGTTGTCCACCTTAGGATTAATGAATTAGGTCTTAACATAGCCACTTAGCATAGGTCTCCATCATAGGACTTAGGACCATTACATTTGTTACATGTCATTTTCACCTTTTAATACCATGAACATGTTTAACCACCATAAACGTTTAACCATGATGTAACCAACACCGGAACAGTGGAGAACTGAAGATGAACTAGACTTCATTGTCGATTTTAACTGATGCAAGATCCTCCTGGATCAATCCTCTCCACTTGAAATATTTTGGACCAACAAAAGTTTTATTTAAGCATACATCAAGTGAGGTTACAACTTTCTTAGTCTTCCGATCTCCATCCACCTCGCCTTAGTAGAAGAATGTAAGGCTTGATTGTAAGCATGCTGCACATAAGGTAGAGATTCATCCCACAACTTAGGATATTTTCTGCAGTAACCTCGAAGAATATGTATCATTGTCCTATTCACCACTTATGTCTATCCGTAGATCTGTGGATGAAAATTTTTTCTCTTCTTCAGCTTTGTGTCCTTGAGTCCCCACAAAGTGGACCAAAAAAAATCCTACAAAGCGAGTGTTTTGGTTGGAAATGATGGAAATAGCTAACCCAAAATGAACCCATACATGCTGAAAGAACATCTATGCAGTCTATTCTACAGTCAATTTATTTTTTCATGGAACAAGAATGCATATCTTGTTGAAACAATAAACCACGACATACATGAAATCATGCCTCTCCTGGACATAGGAACTCCTCCAACAAAATACATGGAAATTTTGTCCCATGGTCACGAAGGATGTAGAAGTGGCATATAAAAGCCAATCTTTCGATTGTTTGGTTTCCTTGTTGAACACATAACACATCATTTAATGTAATTAACAATTGTTTCATACATGTGAGGCCAGTAGAAATACCTTTCAATTTGTGCCATTGTCTTGCTTACGCCAAAATGTCCTGAAATGCGAGAATAAGGTGCTTCCCGAATAACATGTGGCCTTTCTGTCTGTGGTATGCACAACTTATCCAGATGCTATAACAACCTGTGATGAGCATGAAAATTTACTTCTTCCACCTGAATTCCATGACTTAGTGATTCATAAATATCTTTCAAATCAAATAGTATTTAGATTGTTTTATCCAGATTCTCCTTTTCCTAATGACCTGTAAAACAAAATAATTGTTAATAAAACAGAGGTCTGCATGGAAGGATAATGACTTTTATGATGGGAAAAAACTGTGAAAAATGGTTTGAAATGCATCAGGTTTTCATTTTTGTTGTTATTGGCTCTCAATTTTGCAAAAAGAACTGTTAAAATTCAGGGTTTTTGGAACACTGTGTAACCTTTCACATAGGTTTTACTGCATACTTCTTTGATAAAATAGCCCTAAAGCCTTCTAATTTATGCAAAAAAATGGTTTTGGGAATTTATAAAAGGGTTTTCTTCATGCAAAGGGTTTTTGAAGGTCTGCAATACTTAAATCTCTTCAATTTTTCTTAAAACAAGTTACAGTCTTCAGAAAAATTTGAATCTATCGGGGTTTCGCATCAAATATGTTCTTTTAGGGGTAAATACACGTCTTTCTGTGGGAAAATTAAGATTCAAAATGTTCGAATTGGTAGAAATTTGGTTATTTCAAATGAAGAGAAGGTTATTTTCTTCGAAGAATACCTCTTTTTGTAGGTATTTGGTCTTGAAAAGGTTTCTGAGGCATCGGAGAGGCTTTCTGATGTTTGTTGAAGTCTCTTGAAGTAAACTAGGAGCTTGAAGTGGTCTCAGCAATAGTTGAAATCGATCTTTGGTTCTTTGGGTGAAAAAATGGAGTACAACGCTTGATTTTCAGTCAGATATGGTTTAAAAATGGACAGATAATGCAGAAAGGGCTTAACTGTGTGCGTTATGAAGTTTTATAGTGTTTTTGGTTTAAAGCAGATTAATAATTGAATGGTGGTCAAATAATAGGATGGGTGGTTTTGGGGCTTTGAAGAATAGAAACCGCGAGTGTTTATCGTGCGCATTTGAGGTGGTAAGAGGTTTGGAGTGGATCGAATGTGATCCAGTATGAATGAGCCACGTGGAGGAGGGAGGGGATTCGAAAACCACCTATTTCACATGGAAATTAAAGTGTTATCATTTCGCGACTTTATTTGCAATATGGGATTTCAATCTTTGGATCGCGAAGGGTCTATGCGAGCAGTTGAGATTTGTTTGAGGAGTAGCATGACATTAAGAGGTGTGGTATGGGTTTTATTAACGTGGTGGGATGGGTTTCAAATCTTATAAAAATAAATTTATAAAGTTAAATCTTGGGTTATATGATGGGAGGAGGGGTAAAGTCATATATGTGTTTTAATTAAAACATTTAACAAATGTTTCAACCAATAACATTGGCGCGAGTCTTATTATAGTTTCTAAAAATTTGTCATTTGTTTAATAACTATAGGTGGCGGGGTATTTTTATATAGACATGTTTAAAACCAATGGGAGTAAGATCGGGGTTTTAATTCATCACACGGGTTATTATAAAATTGGCTTAAACATTAAATAGAGGGTTTTGTGGGTTATTTAAAAAAAGGATTTAATACTATACGGGAGGGTATAGTTTTTAAGGAATTAATATCTAGGTTAGAAATTAGTATGGAGAAAAGGTGTAATGCAGGTAAATGAATAAAATACATGTTTTAACACTAAGTAAAGTGTAGATAAAGAATAGTTGTCCCTTTTGTATTTTTCACACTTAGACTTAGGATAAAATGCATTTTAAGGGTCTTTGAGTGATTTTTAAGGGAAATGAAATTAGTTATTTAGGGTTTTACTGTTAATAAGTAAAAATGGGTTTTTACTTAGGGAAAGGGGTTATGATTAATGGATGAAGGGTAAATGCTGATGAATATGGGTTTTGTGTAGGAATTCAGTATTTTTAAATCAATCAGTTATCAAGCATTGGCTCCGGTCCCAATAGAAGTCAGGGAAATGATTTGAGCCTTTTTAACTGATAGTTTTGAATACTGAGTCATTATAGGGGAAGGGAAATTAGTAATTTTTCCCAATGATTCTTTATTACATGTTTGCACAACTGCTTTCTACCTACCCATCTTTATTTCTAACATTTTTACTCTATTTTTATGGGTGCATTTAAGCTTGCGACCCTAAATCCATTTTCTTTCAAATAATAAAAACTATCTAAGTCTAACCTTATTTCTTTTTAGTGCTCACATTAAACTATTGAGCTCCTAATTTATTCTCTATATAATCTACTGATTTGTGAAGTTTATACCATTTGACATATATTTATTCTCTATCTAACAACATGAAATTTAAATCATGAGAGGTCAAGTTTAAGCTGTTTGACCCTCATGGATTGTGGCATTTAGGACATGCTACACACAATCTTAGTGGCAAAAAGTAAACTAAAGTAGTGGCATTTAAACTTGCAACATTTTCATGATCTATTTTTGATGGGGTTGATATTTAATATTCTTTTCATCTTTGTTTCTTTTTGTCCTTTGATTTTTCTTTTAGGACATACCCTCTTTTTTCATTTTTTAATTTGGGAATACGTTTGCAGAAAGCAAAGGTATGTACAATATTTCAAGAATTTTAACAGAGTCAAATCAAAATTATGAATCCTATATTTATAGGACCCTAACAACGACTTCACATGGGGATGGCATCTCCTTGTGAGATGTCAAGAACACCATTGACTAGTAGCCTGATCCATTGGGCCAATCCCAAACATGCACATGCTGGGACTAAAAACTCTTGAAATGAATTTACACCTTTTTTGCAAATTGAACTCTGATCTGAGGCTAAATGGTGCTGCAACCTTCAAACCAAACTACTAAATCATCAATATATTAGGGCATTTTCCTTGGCTTCAAATCTTAATGAATTATTTCAAACTAGCTAAAAATTGAAAACTAAAATAAGCTGACATCCCACCTACTTACTTTAATTAGATGTCCAACTGTTGGTTACGTAAAATGAAACAACCAATGCAACCATTCAAGCATTATATACTTTGATAGATTTTGCTGCATTTTCTTGTTGATTATCAAAACTGTAATTCTGCAACCTATTAGAAACTTGTCAAAAAATGAGATGATAAGGAATCACTTGACTTCCTTTGTTGACTCTAGAAAATTTTCAAAAGGATCTTCCAAGATATATACACTAATGTTTAACTGATATAAAAAACTGTACATTTTTTCTCAATGGCCTCCATGCCATGAAATAGAAATTGTATTTTCATCTTGATCTCCTTGCAAACTTTCACATAAGATTTGTGATGATATTCCTACTGACTGTAATTTTTGACTGCTAAAACCTCTATCATATTGATTTTGAAACTTGTAGTTAGTTAATGGAGACAGGCTTTGAATGCACTCAATATCCAATATATCTGCTATTGGATCATGAAAAATTTGTGAGGATGGCTGCAATCTATTGGATATGTAATTCCATGGGACTTCATACATTTCAACAAGTTTCTCATCCTTTTCTTTAAAGATGTTATACCACATTTCTTTTAAAATTTGAAATGATTCAAAACATAGTGGTATGGAATTTTCTTGTGTCATTTGATAAGATGTTTCAATGGAATTTGATAATTGCAATTGTGAAACTGAAATATCCTGATCAAGAGTTTCATTATCTTCGTTGTTGTCAAACACAATTCCTAAAGGCTACTGATAATTGATGGCATTAAATTTGTCTCTAATAAACTGAAATGAAGCAAAACAAAGATGTAAATAACCTTCACTTATTTCCAAATTTTGTGCTTTTTCTTCCTCACTCTCATAGTTGATTTGTTTTCCCTGATCACTGTATTCAAATTGTTGAGAATGAATTTCCTCATCCCACAAACTAACTTCTAATTGTTCTTTAAAGTTAGCTTGAGTTTGAAGAACATAACTATCATCATAACGATCATACTTAGGAAAATCATCAAAAGAAGGAATGTCATCAAACATACACATTAGATTAGCAGATTCCTCTTCCACATATTGATCTGTAAATCCATTTTCTAATCTATGATAATTGGAATTATCAGGAATTTGTTCATGAATATCAACCTCTTCTATTTCTTCCGGGTGATTTTGAACAAAGAAATCATCTTTCATAGTGATCTTCTGTATGATTTCATCTAGTTTTCTTACCAAAAGGCTGAGTTTTACTTCTGCAATGTTTTTCTTCTCTTCTTCTTCTGCTTTCAATTTCTTCTTTCTAATTTACAGATTAATTTCTACATCAACTACAGTGTTCTGCATCTGTACAAGTGTTTCTGGATCTCTTTCTCTTAACTTAAATTCTATTTCTGGATCAAAGGCACTTGGATAATGCAAGAGAGCTGAATCATGAAGAGATCTTATATTTTCTGGCATTGAATAATAAACATGATTAAATCTGTCAGAAAATTGTTGTATTGTTTCATTTGGATGTCTTTTTAACTGATTATATTCTTATATGATCACAAAAATATTGACTTCAATAATCCATCTGTCAAGAAAAAGTTTGACAAACTGCTAGAAATTTGAGATTCTTGCAATAGGTAGATTCTTGAACCAATTTTTTACTCTATTTTCAAATAAAGAGAAAAAATTCTGATTCTAACATCATCTTCATCAATCTCGAATAAATCCTTATATTTTTCAAAAGCTTTAATATGTTTATGGGCAGTGATGTTATTATTTTCTCCATCAAACCTGGGAAGAAATTTGTAATAGTTATTAGGGAAATCATGGAGTATAGGATCTAAAATGAGGGGCTTATATCTATAAGGAACTTTACAAGGTATAGGAATTTGTACAGGGATTGTGAGATCATTCTTGATTATTTGAGGCTTCTTAATTGGAAAATTATCATCATTAGATTCAGAATAAAGCTGCTCAAAGATATTAAGAGAATTAGTACTTAAAATATTTAAAGTAAAATAGTTAAAAAATAATCTAACATCTTCTCTAAAATACAATATACATTGAAAAACTTTCTTAATTAGAAAGAACATAATGTATTGGATTAAGATCCAAGTTGAAAGCTTGATCTTTCCATATTGTTCTTTCAGGTTCATTCCTCCAGTGGAGTCTTGATTGTGAGATTGATTTGGAGTCTCCAGGTGCATGATTTTAACCTTTGTGTGTCTGATCATTGTCCACCATCATAGATTAGATCTGGACCTGTAAAATATTTCTGAAGAAAATGTTAGTTTTTCCCAGTCGAGTCGGCAAGAATGTTATCACTCAGTAATTTCTCCAGGTTCAAGAGAGAACTCACCAAGGTAACCACGGACCAACTTCAAACTCTAGGATGTAGCCTTCCTAGGGTTCAAAGAGGTCTCTCTCTTTAATTTTAACTTTGTTTTATTGGTAAAATATTAGGCTAGTTATGAATGTGAAACATCGGTTTGGTTTTGGTAGATTTGGTGGGAAAAATCACTGAAAAGGATGGATAGTGGGAAATCTATTTGTCCATTAGGCTAAGGAGTCCAAATTAAGAAAACAAGACTGGGATCAAGGACAAAAGGTCAAATGTTTTCAGGGCAAGATAGATAACCCTTGAAGATCTTGAAAAGTTGTTTTTATGAGGTGATATGATCAGGATAAAGGGCACTTAACAATCCTTTGATCTGGAAAATGAAGTAGTAGGAAGAGGTAAAATTAGAGAGAGAGAAATTAAGGGTTCCCTACATTGGAAATCAGAGGAAAACATATAAATGATAACTAGTTAAAAATAGGGTGCTTTTAACAAATCCTGTAGTAAATAAAATGATGACTTAACAAGAATTTTCTGTAAAAATTTCTTTCACATTTTGTTTAATACTTCCAAATCCATAATGGTTGTTAGAAACGTGAGAGAGGTTTTTGTAGTTGGACATCTTAGGAACATAAACCTCCTTCAGTTTTGAAAAATTCATCTTGGATTATCCACATAAGTTTCTAAAAAACTATGACTTAAACATGAAATTTCTGCAAAAATGTCCCTTCTTGCTCAGTTTTCATCATTTAACCTTTTTGTTCTTTTAACTATTTTTCTTTTACATTGGATAAATTTCATTGTTGTTGAAAGTATTTTCATCTCTGTTTAACCATTATTTCCTCTATATTTACTTTTACTGTTTTACCTTGACTGTTCTATAACTTTGTTTTGACCTTTTACTGTGACTTTCATCTGATACACTTTAACTCTGATGCTCTTTGACTGTTATGTTTTCACTATCATTGTGAATTATTATTTCACTTTTATCATTCATTGTGAAAATTTATCTCTCTTCGCATAAATGAATTCTTTCTGTTCTGCTGTCTGGGATATTTTGTTAAGGAATATCATTTAAAATTCATTTCTTCATGAACTCCTGGAGTAAAACAGATCTTTAACTAGTATTTAGATTGTTTTATCCAAATTCTCCTTTTGCTAATGACCTGAAAAAAAAAAAAAATTGTTAATAAAATAGAGGTCTGCATGGAGGGATAATGGCTTAGATGATGGGAAAATACTATGAAAAATGGTTTGAACTGCAGCAGGTTTTCATTTTTGTTGTTATTGGCTCTCAATTTTGCAAAAATAACTGTTAAAATTCATGGTTTTTGGAACATTGTGTAACCTTTAGCATAGGTTTTACTTCATACTTCTTTGATAAAATAGCCCTAAAGCCTTCTAATTTATGCACAAAAAGGGTTTTGAGCATTTATAAAAGGGTTTCTAAAGGTCTGCAATACTTAAATTTCTTCAATTTTGCTTAAAAAAAGTTACAGTATTGAAAAAAAATTGAATTTATTAGGGTTTCACATGAAATATGTTATTTTGGGGGTAAATACAGGTCTTTATATGGGAAAAATAGGCTTCACAAGGTTCGAATTGGCAGAAATTTGGTTCGTTAAAATGAAGGGAAGGTTATTTTCTTTGAAGAATACCTCTTTTTGCAGGTTTTTGGTCTTGAAAAGGTTTCTGCGATGTCGGAGATGCTTTCTGATGGTTTTTGAAGTCTCTTGAAGTAAAGTAGAAGCTTGAAGTGGTCTTAGCAACAACTGAAATGGATCTTTGGTTATTTGGGTGAAAAAATGGAGTACAATGCTTGATTTTCAGTCAGAGATGGTTTAAAAGTGGACAGATAATGCAAAAAGGGTTTAATTGTCCGCGTTATGAAGTTTTATAGTGTTTTTGGTTTAAAGCAAGTTAAGAATTGAATGGTGGTCAAATCATAGGATGGGTGTTTTTGGGGCTTCGAAGAATAGAAACCGCGAGTGGTTAGCGCACACATTTGAGGTGGTAAGCGGTTTGGAATGGATTGAATGCGATGCAGTAGGAATGAGCCACATGGAGGATGGAGAGGATTCGAAAACCACCTATTTCGTGTGGAAATGAAAGTGTTATCATCGCATGACTTTATTTGTGATATGGGATTTCAATCATTGGATCGGGAAGGGTCTATGCAAATGGTTGAGATTTGTTTAAGGAGTACCATGGCATTCAAAGGTGGGGTCCAGGTTCTATTAACACAGTGAGATGAGTTTCAAATCTTATAAATATAATTTTATAAAGTTAAACCTTGGGTTATATGATGGGAGGAGGGGTAAAGTCATATATATGTTTTAACTAAAATATTTAACAAATACTTCAACCAATAATGCTGGTGCGAGTCTTATTATATAGTTTTTAAACATTGGTCATTTGTTGAATAAATATAGGGGCCGGGGTATTTTTATATAGATACGTTTAAAACCAATGGGAGTAAGAACATGGTTTTAATTGGTCACATGGGTTATTATAACAGTGGCTTAAACATTAAATAGAGGGTTTTGTGGGTTATTTTAAAAAATGATTTAATACTATACGGGAGGGTATAGCTTCTAAGGAATTAATATCAAGGTTATAAATTAATATGGAGAAAAGGTGTAATGTAGGTAAATGAGTAAAATACATGTTTTAACACTAAGTAAAGTGTAAATAAAGCATAGTTGTCCCTTTTGTATTTTTCACACTTAGGATAAAATGCATTTTATGGGGTTTTGAGTGATTTTGAATGGAAATGAAATTAGTTATTTAGGGTTTTACTTTTCTTAAGTAAAAATGGGTTTTTACTTAGGGAAAGGGACTATCATTAATGGATGAAGGGTAAATGCTAATGAATATGGGTTTTGTGTAGGAATTCAATATTTTTAAATCAATCAGTTATCGAGCCTTGAGTCCGGTCCCAACAGAAGTCAGATAAATTCTTTGAGCCTTTTTAACTGATATTTTTGAATACTGAGTCATTATAGGGGAAGGGAAATTAGTAATTTTTCCCAATGATCCCTTATTACACGCTTTCATAACTTCTTTCTACCTACCCATATTTATTTCTAACATTTTTACTTCATTTTTATGGGTGCATTTAAGTTTGCAACCCTAAATCCATTTTCTTTCAAATCATAAAAACTATCTAAGTCTAACCTTTTTTCATCTGAGGGCTCAGATCAAATTGTTGAGCTCCTCATTTATTCTCTATCTAATCTACTGATTTTTCAAATTTATACTATTTGACATATATTTTTTCTCGATCTAACAACATGAAATTTAAAACATGAGAGGTCAAGTTTAAGTTGTTTGACCCTCATGGATTGTGGCATTTAGGAAAAGCTGCACACAATCTTATTGGCAAAAAGTAAACTAAAGTGGTGGTATTTAAACTTGAAACACTTTCATGATCTATTTTTTATGGGGTTGATATTTAATATTCTTTTGATCTTTGTTTCTTTTTGTCCTTTGATTGTTGTTTTAGGACATGCTCTCCTTTTTAATTTTTTAATTTGGGAATACATTTGCAGAAAGCAAAGGTATGTACAATATTTCAAGAATTTTAACAGGGTCAAATCAAAATTATGAATCCTATATTTATAGGACCCTAACACTTAGTTTTAAATACATTTTTCCAGATGTCATTTTCCATAATGAAAATTTGATGATACCCACTACGCAAATCCAATTTAGTGAAATAGGTTGTATTTTTAAACTATTCAAGTAAATTATCTATCTTGGGAAGAGGATACCTATTCTTGATTGTGATTTTGTTTGAGGCCCTAAAGTCAACACACATTATCCATGTCTCGTCTTTCTTAGGAACAAAAATTATGGGTGAACCACATGGAGATGAATTGGGTCGAATGAAGCCTTTTTCAACCATCTCCTGGATTTCTTTCTTTATTTCTTCATTCTATATGGCTCATATGTGATCCATTCCGACATTAGGAAGAGGGGAATTAGACATCAATTGTATCTCATGTTGAATTTTCTGTTTAGGAGGCAAATGTTTTGGTTATTTAAATATACTTTGAAAAGAATATACCACTTTAACCAAACTATCTTTAGACTGAGATTCACAACCTAAAAAAGCATCATGTTTATTGTTATGTCGTCCTTTTACAACCATGAGTACATATCTTTTACCTGAAATTATTAGTCTCTTCATATGATGAGCAGTAACTCTATCCAAGTGTGTTTTGATTTTATGTGCCCAGAAAATTTATTCAATTACATCTTTCTGAAGGTGATATTTATGCTCTTTCCTATGAAACAAAACATCACGATCATAGAGATAAGGACTTCCGGGCACTAATCCACATATGTCTAATGTAATCACATCTAAATCCACTTCACCAATGTAATTAGTTGTGATGGAAAATTTTAAATGCACTTCTTTTTGAAATTAACCTAAGTATTCTCTTTTAGCCATGTAAAATTCTAGGGGCTAATATTCATAGGTGGGCCAATTTTCCATGATTTTTCCAAAAAAAAGATTCGCCAATTTCCATCTTTTATAAAAAATATTTTCCCAAAGTTTACAATATAAAAGTATTTTACGTTAAAAATTGGCAACATTATATAGAGAGTATATATAAAATCATTAAAAATTTGAATAAATTTAAAAATAAATCAATAAAAACTTTATAGTTTGCATATTAGGGACTAGTGATATTCACCAATTTTTTAAACTTCAAGATAATTTTCCATCCTTAAAATTTTTCCTACAGTTTTAGCCAACCTAATGGGTGTGGTCTTGGATGATTTTGTGTCTCCAATCCCAATTTCTTAACTAAGCCTTCAGATATTAAATTTTCCTGTGATCCACGTCAAATAATGTATATATTTTTGCGTGCTTAGATGTTACCATTATGTAAAATAATTGAACTCTTTTATCCTCATTGAGATTATTTATGTTTGAAGAAGATGCAAAAGTACTAGAACTTGAGCTAGTGTCAAAAAATTTACCTCTTGAAACCATTGCAGTTATTTTCCTTTCATCACCTCAGCCGGAGCCCAAATCTTGTTGGATTGTTTTATTAGCCTTATTTTCACCTTTATTTCTCTGGAACTTCATTTGTCTGAGTTCTGGGTGAAGTTTCCAACATGTGGCTTCATCATGTCTGATCCTCTAGCACTGAGCACAAGTAGGTATTTCACCTTCCTTCTGAGCTCTCATTGTTTTCTTTCCCTTTGAACTGCTCTTCCTCTTATTGTCCCTAGAATCCTTGATTTCCAGCTGTTTGGGTGCTTTCTGTGAGAACTTGAATGGTCTGCCACTTGATTCAACATGTATGGCTTGAACACACACTTCATCAAACTTAGGGGTATTAAACATCAATAACGTCTGATGTAAATAGGAATTTAAACTGAAAAATGTGCTTTAATAAAATTTCACGTGTATCCAATGGAATACTAAGCGCCAAATATTTCTTCCTAAGCTCCTGAATAAACTCATGAACATTCTTCCCTTTACCTTGCCTCAAGTGTTGCAAATCAATAACAGCTTGTTGCATATATCCTAAATGATAGAATTGTTTTATGAGAGCTTTTAAAAACTTAGACCATGAGGATATGACTTTACCTTTCCACTTTAAATCTACATGAGTTTTACTTTCCCACCAGATTAAAGTTGTTACCCCCATTCTAAGTGTAGATAACTGAACTTTTGTTCTTTCATCAGAAATGTTCTGAATTATAAAATACACTTCTAACTGTTTAATCTAGTTATCTATATTTTCGATATTCATTTCACCATCATAAATAGGTAGTTAAAATTTTACATCAAGTTTCAAAAGAGATGGTTTCAAAGGTTTCTTTTATGTTTTATAATATGAACTGGAAGAATAAAAATAAGACGATGATGAAGATGATGGAGGAGAAGGATGTTTATCAACTTTTCATTTTCCCTTTTCCTTCTTCATTTCTTTCGAAGAAGAAACTGCATCTATCGCCTTCTTATATTCATAGAGTTCTCCCAACATCTGCTGCATGTTAAAAAAAAATTGTTGAATCTATTCCTCACCCATGACCTTCACTTCAGGAGTTTCACCTACATCGAGTCCTCCCATTGTCGATCATTGAGCGACTTTTCGCTTTCCAACTTCTAAGTCGATATCCTCGAGTGCTCCTTCTCCATGTCGCAACCTGGCCCTGGTTAACGTTCATTGGAAAAAATCCTACAAAATGAAACCTGATCTGATACCAAAATATATGATCTCAAATACATCTGAAATAATATTTAAGTAGAACTGAATATTTTCCAACAATGAATTGATTGTTAACTTGATCGCTTAGTGTGGAAGACTGAAGGAAAGAAAATAATTTTATGACTTAATCCAAAACTTAAGAAGCACATTTAAACATGAATTATCAGCAAATAACAGAGATAGAAGACAAAAAACATTGATTACGAAGTTCATCCTTGGAGGACTACGTCTCTGGGTTTGCTTTCAAGAGGGGTGTATGTTTTATTAAGGATTGATCCAAGGAAGTATTTACATAGAAATACACAAGACTAAACATGCTCAGAGGCATATCTGGTCTCTATTAATAGAAATCTCTCTCTCCTAGCTTTCCAACACCTGTCTCGGTTCCCAATTCCGCCTCCAGATGACCAAGTTACACCTGAATGAAAAATTGACTCTCTCTTCAAAATTATAACTACAAGTCTTCAAAAACACTCCTTTTCATCATGAGCAAAGGTTAAGTTTAAATAAGTCCAATCTCAAACTCCTTGGGTGAAATATGGAAAATTGGTTTTTACAAATAAATGTGATTAGGTGTGAATAGTTCTCGGTCATATATGAATGTAACACCTAGCACATGGTGGATAACTTTAACAACTGCGCATAACCATTTCAAAAAGCACAAATAGACCGTATTATAAAAATAGGCACTGATGGTCTAAAAATGGTGGAAGGCTCTGACAGTATGCATGTGATTGGTTGTGATCTAACCACTGCCTGCCACTTGGTGGTTAAGTCCCGACAGTTTTGCAATGGTGTAATTGTTCCACATGTGACAACTGTTTTAAGCCCGACAACTAAATCGGTCAGGTCTTTAAACTGCACGGTGTTCACATTCCACATATTCACAGGTGTTCTGCCTCCAACCGATGGTTAACTCTGATGCGGTCAAGCTATTTAATATATATGTTTTTTTTCATAGTCCAAAATATATTTTTAATATAGTTTTAGAACATTTCTATATGAAAAATGCACTAGGTATTAGGATTTAGGATTAAGGCCTTAGTTTTCCACCTTATGATTAATGAATTAGGTCTTATAAAATCCATTTAACATAGGTCTTGACCATAGGATTTAGGACCATTACATTTTTTTACATGTTATTTTCACCTTTTATTACCATGAACATCTTTAACCACCGTAAACATTTAACCATGTAGTAACGACTACCGAAACACTAGAGAACTAACGATGAACCAGACTTTACTGTCGATTTGAACTGATGCAAGATCCTCCTAGATCATCACTATTGTGACCTCGATGTCGACGTTGTCGCTAATTGTTGAGCAGTTAGTATTACCATCATCCAATTGGAATCTTAATATGCTGAAAACGAATTATGTGTTATTGTACCTCACTATGGTCTTGTTCATGTTTTGGAATCATTCTATTGATTAATTACTAAAATATGGTTGAATTAACTGACCATATTAGTTTTGCCATCTAACAAATTAAAATTTTTAATCAAACTCCACAAATATTACATCATTAGAAACTATATTTATAGATGAATCTAATGGTACCAGGTCTGAAATCTAACATTTTGTTTTTGTAGGTGTTTCGCCCCTCGAAAGTTACAGGTTCCTAAAAACTGTAGAATTTTATGGGTTTTTAGTTGACCAGAAACTCTCGGCCAAGATAATTTTTCGGGCGAGACATTTTTTGAACTCTCGACTGAGAAATTTTAAACTCTTGACCGAGAGTTTAAACCACCATAGGTTAAATTTAACTGTGTGGCTAATCTGAAAGTTGTACAAACTCTCGGCCGAGATTTTGCACCCAAGAGTTTACATTGGGCAGAGACTCTCGGATGAGAGCTTGTGTTGGGCAAAGACTCTTGGACGAAAATTTTATATATGTTCGTTCATATGATTCACGTGAAAAGTGAGAAATAGGCAGACAGGTAGGTATTTATTTTAAAATTATTTTTTGACATTTAAATATTAACAATAGCCTTATCAAGAACCCTTATATGCGCCAAATACCAGTTGCTTATATGAACCAAATATTGTTTTTTGTTTTTTTTTTTAAACCATAATCTAGAACATGGTGATATTATAATATAAATAAATAAAAACATGAGAAGAAATAAGTGAATCGTAGAAATAGAAAGTCGTATATACAAGAATTAGGTGGATGGGGAATAGAAAAGATTAAGTTTTTCGGTTTGGTTCTACAACTATGAGTTTCTGAGGGGTTACTTCCGTGAATGAGAATTGGCACGAAATTATTAAAGGCGAGTATTTTAAGGACAACAATCCTCTACAATAGATTAGGTAGGGTGGTAAAAGTACCAGTTCTGGATCATACATTTGGAGAAGCCTTTTATTGATGAGGATATGGTCAATAGAGAATTCATGTTGGTTCTAAATTAAAAAATAATTTTCTATTTTTCTAAAATCTTATTTATAATTCTTTATTTTCTCAATAAAAAAACATTTTATTTTTCTATTTTAGATGTCTGTGCATGACACCGACACTGACAGGGTTATGGTACTTCTCTATCCAATAATATTATAAGTGACGTGGTTACAGGTAGAGCATTGATAGGAAATTAATTTCACTTGGGCAATCGTTCACTCGAAAAGATGTATTTACAATGCACTCGCTCTCGAATAATCCAAAAGTCTCAAACTAGGATTTCAAAGATGATTCAAAACACTTGTGTGACTTGTTTTTATTATTATACAGTAATTACTTATTGCAAAAATGCATAATTTAATTATTTATCTCCAGCTTGAATTTGGAAGCATCTACTCCCCATGCATTTGAATCCCTCCTTATAGCCCAAACATTTACCATTACCATCGTTTTCTTCCTATCCTCACAGTGGTACCGCTATGATTTTTTGAGGGGCTACATCCGTGAATGAAAATTGGCATGAAATTATTAAAGGATCGAGTATTTTAAGAACAACGATACTCTACAATAGATTAGGCATGGTGGTAAAAGTACCAGGTCTGGATCATACATTTGGAGAAGGATTTTATTGAGAAGGATATGGTCAATAGAGAATTCATGTTGGTTCATTGGCTCAGGCATGGAGGCCATGATTGGAAAAGACTGGGTATATCGAGTGGCCGGGGAGAAAAATATTTCAATAGAGTATTTAATCATTTACATTTCAGGAATATTTATCATTTATCATAGATCAAGAAGGGATGGATACACACCAGCACCCTAGAACCTGTACATGATTCGGGGGAGAAAGGATATGGGGGTTTTTAATAAGAATAAAACTCTCGAATGAGAGTTAAAATAACTCTAGGTTGGGAGTTTCACAACTCTCGTCCAAGAGTTTACTGGAGAGTTTATGTCAATAAAACTCTCGGATGAGAACATACTTAAATCTCATCTGAGAGTATTTTAACTCCGGTAAAACCCAATCTAACTCTCGGGCAAAACATTAAAACTCTCTCAGACGAGAGTTATAGAAACTCTTGATTGAGAAATTGAGTTGACTATTTTCTCGAACGAGAAATTAAAAATTTCACCCAAATTTTGGCCTTTCACCAAAAGTGTTTCCCAACATCGAGATTTCACCCCGAGTGGGTCAAAACATGAAGTTGGGAAACACTTTTTTCCCTTTTTTGACATTGAAAATTGTAATTTTCTATGTTTTTTCAACTTCAACTCCACTAAACTCATATTTTGAATGCAAATTACACTTTGACATAAAAAAAAAGATTTGTAGAGAATTGTCTTACCTTCATACTCATATTTAAAAAAAAAAATATTGACATATAGAGGGCTAAATTTGTTGTTTACTAACTGCATATACTTGAAATTTTTAGGGAAACATAAATAGTCCTTTTTTGAACCCTAACTTTTTTTTAGGGAATGTTATTCATTTTTTGGAAATAAACCATATCATCATAATCTACATACATTGCACTAATCCAATGACTATTTTTCGGTAATTTTCAGATTAAATCACTATTTATTATTATTTTTTGAAATGGACGAAGAAAAAAAAATGGTGATGTTTCAATACATTTTATGAGCCCTAGATTTTCTTTTCAATGTGATCGTCAATAAGAAAAATGAGAATACCCTTTTGAAGAAGACAGGGAGAGGACTTGCAATATGATTTTTCTGATTTTTTTGGTGTTGTCATTTTAAAGTTATTTAATTTTCATTCACTGCAATTTTCAGAACAATGAAATTCCACAGTGACACACTTTAGTATAAAATTAATATATACATTTTACTAAATTATGGGTGATTGGAATAAGATTGATTTTAGTTCATTTCATCTAGATTGTCAGTTATTTTCTATAGATAAATATTATGCAACATGGTTTCCATTTCATTTGAAGATGTTGACATGTGGCTATGAATTTTTGTACGGATTTCTCTATAAGCACTTGTTGGGGTCAAAGAATTGGTCAAGTGTAACATTGAACATAAGGTAATGATTTTGTTTGTTTGGTTATTAGTGATTTGAATTTTCAGGATTTAAATATGTCGTACAAATTGAATTAAATAATGTTCCATTAGATTTTAGACTATTATTTTTAGGTTAATGTATGCACTTCTAATTCTCGGTTAAATTAAAATTTGTATAAATTTATCATATGACCCCAATGTGTGTCGCAAATCCAGCAAGTTTTACATGCAATGTGAATTCATTATTATTATTTTCTCAAAGGAAAATCTCATGAGGGAATCCATTAAGGGATGTTGCCCCACATTTTTGAATGATATCCCTTGTAAACCTGTTGAATAGAATTGTTTGTTTAACCTAGGGGTATTTCGTTTTGACCTTCAAAAGAAAATGAGCAACTGTTGGAATGGCTCATTTTGGAAATTTTGGGCATTTTCAAGGGAGTGGAGGAATAGTTATTTCTATTTCTTTGTATTTGCAAAATCATGTGATTGCTTGTGGTTTTGTTTTAATAGGCATGCGTGTTTGGGTCATGCTCTTGATTTGGGACCTATGATACATTTTTTGTTTTGTATGACCCTATACTTAGCTTTTATCAATAATAGTTGTGGAATTAGATGACCTCTCCCTTTTTGAAAACTTAATGCATCTTTAAGGGGGACCTGACCATGTTTGAGTGCGAAGGAGAGAAGTGTGGAGGTGGGGTTTGGTATATGGAATTTATATATTATACATATGTAGTAGTGGTATCCCATTGTCTATTTATTCTCTTCTTGCTTTGAAAAATAGTGTGGGTGTTGCCTAAGATGCCTGTTGCATGATAATCCTTTGCAAGGTCACTACTGGGGACAATGATATGTTGGTTCAGGATATTATGAGAGATGATTTATGTGCTTCCTTAAATTATATGCAAAATGGAAAGTCCTCAATATTGGATGTTTTTCCTTATGAAGTCTCTATAAGTTCACATGGGACTTTATTGGGGATCATATTTGTTGTTTAGATGTAGATGTTGTTTCTAGGTTCCTCTTTGAGTCTCTCAAGTCTCAATCATGGGTTGATGAAACCTATTCCTCATAATGCAATCAGAGACTATATAAGTGGTTGGAAGCTTATTACTTTGCTTACCCTTGCTTACAAACTTGTGGAAAAGGATTTGGCTTTGAGGATCTGGTCAATTTCCAAGTATGCGGTGCAACCAAAGTGGACTAGGTTTTTCCAGGGGTCTCGTCAGCCTAGGAGGAAATGGAATGGGTCAGAGAGATAGCGAAAAAAGGCCTTAAGTTGAAGATTCAATTGGAAAATCCTATGATATATTTGGTTTTTATTTCATCTTTAAGATATGTTGATGTGCTTAGGCTATTATTTAAGGTGTGTGGGTATAATGAGTGATATTTTCACGAATCCCTTGGCCTTCCTTTTTGCTACAAAGCCTTATCCCTATGGATAATGTTACATTAGTTGATTCAATAGGGCCATCCTTTGGTGCCTTATCTATATTTATGCATTGTTGATGCCTTGGGCTACTTGTTGGAGGCAAATTTCATTGTAAGGAAGAACAACATTATTATGATTTTAGATGGTTGACAGAGGTTAATAACTATTTTGAAGATGACTCTTACTTTCTTGGGCACCTTTTGTGGTGTCTTTGGCACCATTTTCAGCCGTCATAAAATTTATTTTTGGCTTTTTGTGATGGCTTTGTCTCTGGAATGGACTCCAACTACCTGGTTAATATTTTTCATGGAGTGATTGTCAATTTTGATATTCTTTTTGGGACTAGGTTATCACCTATGGACTCATGTGATGCATAAAAATTATCTATTCTCTTAAATTTATTGAAATTATGTTTTTTATTAATGTTAGTTTCTTATATGTAACATATCAAAGACTAGATTTTTCCCGAGCTTAGGAATTGAGGGTAAATAAAATTTGTTTTCACCATGTTTTCGGGTTTTCAAATGGAAACTTGTGAATCTTCTTGTCTAGTTTCCTTACTTTTCAAATTTCATAGGTTGTTGACTTCAAAAGTTCATTTAGTCGTAGAGTGAGTTGTCAACCAAACAAGCCAACGTAAACCTACCCAAACAAGACAATAACTACATACCCAAACACTAATGAAATGAGAGGGGAACTAGGACTAATTCTATATGAGTTACCTTGTAAACCCTGATGCATATGAGTGATCTATTTTCAAAATAAGATGAGAAGGTGAAGATGATAAACACCCTCAAGAGTATGGATTAATTCACGATAGGGTTGTACCTTCAATCACCAATGCCTAGGGTTTCAAGGATGTTGGGGAAAATATATAATTATTTCAAACGCTAATGCACATCTTGAGGCATAGGACTAGTAAAGGGCCTAGGGCGACATCCTATGCAATAAATATCACCATGATGACATGTGATGTTGATGATATTGTGCCCTTATAGGAATAGGTTTAAATCAGAAAGGGGGGTCACTTTCTTGCCAAATTAAGGTCTCTCCAAAACCCTAGTATAGTCAACAAAAGAGGAGCCAAAAATGAAATCATGCTTGTCCACATGTAGTGCTTCTGCTGGTTCCGATACATAATAGGGAAATATATGTTTTGAACTCACGGGAGTCTCTTAGCACGTCACCGAAGCGACACACCTTCGAATCCTTAATTAGTTATAAGGTCAACATTTGAGGCAACACATGATGTGTGGGGGAAACATGTAAAGAGAAAATGGGGACAAGATCGGAGTTCGACAGAAAGGGGGGGAGGAGAGTAACTAGTTAAGAGTTTGATCAGAACCCTAATGTGTTGAGCAAGCAAAAAGAGGAGAACCCAAAATTTCAATATGCCCAAAATTTTGGGTGGTGTTATAGCAGCTACAACACTCTCATAATGCTAAATCTGGGCAACTCACCACAATGTTATAGGTGGAAGCTTGGTTAAAAAAAAAAAAAAATTGTGAAAACTTAGGAGAGGCCATGTTATCATACCTTTTAATATCTATATTAAAATAAGAAGAAAGCACATAATTTTAATTTGGAGTCTTTTAATTTAAATATGACCACATAAATGAATACAACTTCAAAAATTTTATACTCTTAACACACATAAATATCACTGCATAAAACTAATAATTGTGTTTGTAATTTTTACATATTAAATAATCTATATACACCTTAATATCTTATTTATTGATATTCAATTTTTTATTTAATTATATATATATATATATATATATATATATATATATATATATATATTATGATTTATATTTTTATTTTTTTATTTTAATTCCCAATTCTCAACTCGGAAATAATTTCTACCCTTTACCCTTGGAATCCCTCCCTATCTATGCCTACAAAATACAATCTTTCGAGAACTTGTAGGCAGTAACCAGGTGGTATGACGGGATTTTGAGGAGGGATGCTCTACTTCTTTGTATCATTTAAGATAGTTGGTTAACACCATAGTTGTAGAGATGCACGCCGAATTGGCCTCAGAGGGGGAAGTAAGATGCTGCTCACCTTCGTCGATAGCATGCCATCAGGTATTTATAAAATGAACTAGGAGAAATGGCCAAGTTGAATCTCTTTCTATTTTTTGATTGTGTTTAGCTTGTCAAAACCCCATATTTTAATGCCTTCAAAGATAATTTATTGAGCCTGTTTCATTTCGATGTATTGAATCTGAGTTGCATGTTGCATTTGTTGTGTTTATAGTAGTGTTTGACCTATCATAGTATTATTTTTGTCTAGACCCCATATTTGATGTGTATGTGTCCTGTCAACTTATTGTTGGAAATGTTTAAACTCCTAAGGTCTTTGAATTAAACATCTTGCTTGAACATGAGATTTGAAATATCCTACATATTCCCTGCCACACCTTGTTGTTTCTTTAGTTCTACCCCACTGCTACTTGAAGCCATAGGTCCAAGATTCAAATCAAAGGGAGTTTTAGGCATTGGATTAATGTGAAGAGCTTTTCAAGACCGAGGATTCTGAAGATTGTGTGTTTTAGTGTAGCTTACAGGGAAACTTTGCTTCTCCAAAGCTCCTTTGTGATATTGTGTAGGAATATTCATGTTTTTCACCATGTAGTCTATTCTATAATTTTTTATTGTATTTCCAGAAGATATATTCTCTTGTTTTGAAGGTTTAAGCCGTTTGGTGCAGTTTTGAAGTCTCCTGTGGTTCAGTATTTTTGTATCTAGCGGGATCTGAGACTTTGAGATTTATTTAGGGCATATTTGGTAAGAAGTTGTTAGATTGGGATTGTAAGGATTTAAATCCTCAAGTATAGGTTTAGCGAAGTTTAGCATCAGCTATTAGGTTATTGGGGTCAAACAGTGCTATTATGAGTTTAAATAAATCAAGATGAATGACTTCTAAGACGCCGAAGGCACTCAATCGTTTGATCTGACGGAGGACACAAAGGAAATAAAGACTTTAGTGGAAGAGCATGCCCGTAAGTATTTGATATTTTTGGTTATTGACAAAATGATGGAAAAAATTCTTTCATGACTTTGAGACCTTGAGAGTTGAGTAGATTTCTCAGTTACTTATTTATTAATATATAAATAGATTTGAAATTTTATGTTTCTGACCTCCCTAAGAAATAATCTATGGAATTCGATATCCTAACTCGGCTAATTTTTGTTTCTAAATTATCTGAAATAATATTCTCCAAAAGTTTATTTTTGAGCCAATATTTGGAAACGGTGCAGTCGTTAATTGTAATGGTCTGCCAAGTTTTGGTTTCGCAAATAATTTATGGAATTCGATATCCTAACCCAAACGATTTTTATTTCTAGATTATCTGAAATAATGTTCTCCAAAATTTTAGCTTTAAGCCAATATCTAGAAAGGGTCTGGCTATTAATAGTGATGGTTTGCCAGGTTTTGGATTTGTATGTTCATCATGTGTATCATAAGGTTGATTACAAAATCACCTTCGTGTCAATTTTTATAGATTTCAGGGTTGAATTTACTTTTCTAAAATAAATTAGTTATGTTACACTAAAGGATTAAGACTTGAATTAATTAATTCCCTATTGAAATTATCTGTTAGAATGGCCTTGCCAGCACATCTCTATACGAAAAAAGTATAAGGGATATTTTTCAATGGATATGTTTTAATGGTGAATGTGCTTTGGCCTGAGAAGTTTTTTAAAGAAAACTAGAAATATTTAATTTACTAATTTGAGTTTCTTCCTTATTTTTGGCTTTCATATTGCATATCAGTTATAGATAATTGGAATTTGCATGCCTTCATAGTTATTGACCGGTTTGATGCAGCACAATATGCATTTTTTGGAAAGGATGTTACGCAAGAGGTAGAGTTTGGACGTTTAGAATATGAAGATGATATTGGGAAATTGGCGACTCTTGATGATGACGAATATGGGTTGTCCTCCTTTTTTGATAGAGATGAGGTGATTCTTGAACCCACTTGAAGCCAATGTGCCGAAAGTAGGTTTCTTTATTTCAATTTTTAATCAGAGATTATGTGTGTAAATGTGGTGATGGTTACTTTTATTTTTTGTGGATACTCTTTTTTTTCTTTCCATGAAATATATATCAAATCTCGTATTCGAAGGATGGTACACATGGTAGCCTAGATTATATGGAATCTTGAGGCTTTGATGACATAAGGCTCAAGGGTATTTGAACAATATACTTGTTAAGAGACAACATTTCACTTTTGGCAATTGTTTGGGAGGATAACAATCATTACTCCCAACCATACAAGCTAGACCCAATTCATAATTTTGTTTAGATTCTCATTTTATTGATTTATTCTGTTAATGCTATTTGAAAGAAATTTGAAAAGACTCGATACAGTTTTCATGATCTATATTTTTTTTCTTGCAAATGTCTCACTAAGAATGTAAAGGTAATTATGAATGGTGCATGCTGAACAATCTAAGGCTATATCAGACGCTGATAATATGTCAGAGCTATCCAGCTCCTTTATGAGGGTTAGTGTTTCTCTAAAGCCCCTGAAAAGGATTCAAGTCATTATCTAGAAAATTCATATATTGAGTGAACGATT
This sequence comes from Pinus albicaulis, assembly GCA_034641835.2. NCBI lineage: Eukaryota > Viridiplantae > Streptophyta > Pinopsida > Pinales > Pinaceae > Pinus > Pinus albicaulis. The sequence goes on from CM076581.1 coordinate 655,969,269, forward strand.
CCACTATCTATTTACTTAATATCCAACGAGCTTGGTGACAACAGTTTTAAAGTTTTATACACTTTCTGATTTAGTTGATAATTACATGTTAGTGCAGGTGCTGCAATTTCTGATTTAGTTGGTAATTACTTTGAGGTAGCAGTAACAAATTGTAAAGGCATTCATTTGTAATATGTATCTTTGGGAGGTTTTTAGTTTAAAGTGGATATTGTTTCGCCACTTATATGCCATAGAAAAATCAAATTATATTTTGTATGCATCTCTTTATATTTTAGTTCTCAAAATTTCTTTTGATTTTAGAGATGAACAAGGTCTTTGGGGAAACTAGGCTTCCAAAAATATTGGAGAGTTTGCATTTAGAGCTAGAGAATGTATTTATATTTTCATTGCTTTGTTATAAGTAGAAAATAGAATGCAATAACATAGCAACGAGTGAAATTGAGTAACACTGAAAGAAAAGATTTATTTTGGATTGGTTTTTATAAGAAGAGACTTCTCATCTATGAATTTGGAATATTTGCAGTAAGAATATTATTGTAGTAAATGAACTTGGAATTAGTTAATCTATTTATTTCATGAGTATAATGTTAAATTTTTATGCTCTCTATGCATTGAATTTCTTTCCAAACCATCGTGAAAAGTTAGTCATCTTCTAAAATGTCCTTAAGCGTTGTGTCTGCTATGTTGTTCATGGAGGAAGCTATGCTTGAAACAAGGTAGCAATATTATAAATGAGATGCGATGAATATTGCTAATAGAAATAATTGAGCAGTGTTTTTGTAGTAGAAGATTTAGTTTTGGAGAAAGCTCTTAGACCTGGTTGGATTTTTAAAGTTGTTTCTGTAGAAAATTTGATTGTGTTTTGATTTAGAATGTAACATATGATCTGTTTTCTTTAGTGATATATATCCTATAAAATTTATTGAATGATAAATTTTTCTAGTGAGATTACTTAAGAGTCAAAATGAATGGTTGGTAAAATGAGTTGTGTTATCATTGCAACAAGTTTTTAAGTTCATTTTTGGTATTGGGAGGTTTAGTCAACTAGGCTTTTTAAAATCCTATACATAAAAAATGAAAAAAAAATGAGATAAAATATATGTTAAGTGTTCATTTTGATGTTGTGACTAAAGAATTAGGGACCTACATTGTTTATCATACAAAGAATTTCATTTCTTTCAAAAAGGATTGATGATCCTCAAGTTTAAGGCATAATAAAATATTTTCCAACTAATAGTGCAGTTCGCAAGCCATGTCAACTCTATTTCAGTTTCAACTTTGATAATTTGAGTTTTCAAATGACCCAATCCAAGTTCTAGGGAAGAAGATCATGACAATATAGAATATGGCAGGTTTTTCAAAGTGTTTTGATAATAGGGCTCTAGCACCTTAATTCACCATTATTTGACATTAGCAAAGTTGGAATGGACATGTCTTGTTAGCCTATATCTAGCTTGATAAATTGAAAATTCAATGGCCAAGAAACTTTAGGGGATTAATAATTAAACACGAGAAAAGTGTTAGGCATGCGTGAAATAAAGTCACTTATATAAATCTTGGAATATTTTATCATTGTCATTTGAATTCTTATTTAACTTTTACAACTTAATAATTTCGTTATCTTTTTTTTTTTCTATATTGGGTTTTTAACTTTCTCAGTTTTCTTTGTCAAAGCCATAATGAAAAAACTGCAGAGTCTTCCAGGTATTTTGGTTCAAACACAGCTTGGCTCTGTTGCCAAGCTGAGCTAACCTGGGCCCAAGTCTGTCTCTCGGTAGGAAACTCAAGTAGGTGTAAAATTTTGTTGGTGTCAAGTAGAAACGTCAATGAATTTTTTGATAATTGTTTTCCTGGACCGAGTCCAATACTTCATACTCTGGTATTTTGGATTTCTTCTAAGCTGAAGTTTTTAAAATTGTTCCCATATTTTTATTGAATCATTCGCAACGTGGCTACATGCTGCAAATTTATATCTATGTAGACAATTAATTCAATGCATTAACCATCCTTTTAAGATCCATTATAATAAAGTGATTTGACGAGGATCTTAATGATATGATAATAGAGGTCTAATGTGTCCATGTATTATTTGGCATTGCACTTAAATGGACCCAATAACTTTGTGAATGAATACATATAAATTGGTAATTGTAATTCTGTAGTGACTTTGACTCAAATTACATATTTAAAAAAAAAAAAATCTCTTTTCTTTGAAAGAAGTCCAAATATTACTTTGACTCTTTGAATTAATAAATCCTAGAAGCATGAAGAACATGCTTAATTAATAAAATGATAATAATAAAATATATTTTCCTTATTTTCCTTCTTTTTACTCTTTTTTTTTTTACATAAATACATAATGATACAAGTACAATGATGATTATGAAGACTGAACTTAGTTACACTTTTAGAAGCACCTTGATCTCATTTATGCCTAGTCAATTCCTATCATACTTTTAGAGTAATCATAATGTTACTCTTGTAGTCTCCCTAATCAAATTTCCATTCCTAACCTGGCCTTGGATCCCTTAGGTGCTTTATATTGAATGATATTACTAGAGTTTTAATCCGTATGAGGACTTTAAAGACATGGTCACTCAACTATCTTTTGGGTTGTGGCTTTGTGGTAAGTTGGAAGACTTATGGCAATGATAACCAAAGTTTAAAACATGATAGGTATGCTCGAGTGTTAATGCAAGTACAAATCTTAAGTTGTTTGACATAAGAGATACCTTTGTGGTGTCTAAGCCAAAGATAGTAATGTTCTGTAATGATGATATACAGGTGGAGGTGGAGCCCACCCATAAACAATGGACCATTTAATTATGAAAAAAACTTTCATGACTCCTCCTTTTCAACAATAACAAACACATGGATGTCTTAGAAGAAGCGTTCAATTGGAGGCCAATTTTCTTGCAATAGACTATTTCTTTTCTTTAGAGTTTTGTTATCTTCATATTCATTATAGTTGAAATTTTTCGTGTAATCTTCAAATTTTTCCTCAACCAATTTTATTTGTATATTTTATGCTATATTTCTATTTTTGGTTAAGGCTAATGTAGTCAGCTCAATGTAGGTCCATAACCAAATTCTTAATCAAGATACCTCCGTAGGGGTAGAAGTAAGCCTGAGATGATCATCAACTTTAGGAAGGAACCCAAATTTCACTTCTGGAATGATGCCAATAGTTGATAACTGAGAAACAAAGATCGATGACCTCCCAAGCAAGCGAGGCTAGGATGCAAGACAACTGAGACTGTTGTCTTGCATCCTAGCTCGCTTGGGAGAGCATACATATTCATTTCTCCGTTATCAACTACTGCTATCATGCCATCAGCCAAATTTAATTTCCTTCTTAAAGTGAATGATCATATTAGGGTTAATTCTGCCCCTAAAAAAAAAAAATCTAGGAGGAGCGTCGCAATTCCGACGGTTGTTTCCTGTCACAAGTCCGACAATTGTTTCTGTCACAATTATGATAGTATGACCCAAACGCCACTAAGAATATTGTCAGACTAGCAATGGATAAGGTGGAACTACTGATGGTTGTTTCCATCGCTGATATGGCCCAACCGTCGCAACAATCTTATGCCAATTTTTGGAATAGCGATGACTGTCGTGGCACTTCTGGCAGTTGTTTCCCTCGCTAGAAAAAGAATAGAGCCGAGTGTGCAATGATATGTGCAACGAAAGGCTATGGGTATTACGACACATTTTTGGAAGAAATTGATGTCGTAATATCGACGTCTCCACATGATGTCAGATAGTGTAAATAAATAGCATGATTGTAAGATTCACTAAATGAAGACACATGTCGTATCTAGTATCTCTCTAGTGATAGTTATTAGAAGTGTTGGAATTGCGACGGGACAGGAAATGGCGTTTTTCCCTACCTAAAAGTGGCGCTATTGGGATGCCTATGTGTTGTAATAGTGACATTTTGGCCGTTCTAAATTGGGCCAAATATGCTAGTGATGACACTCTCATATCCCAAATTTTCTTCCTGGAAACACCTTGTTTCAATAATTTTAAGGACCAATGCTCCCTTTCATCCTACTGGAAATCATTCACATATAGATTTCTCCATTGTGGCCTATGTTTATCACCTACAGGTTTCTCCACTATGTGCCTGTGTTGGTTCTAGAAATACAGGAAAAAGAGAGAAACTCGATAAGCCTTTTTTTTCTAGGAGCTTCTAGAATTTGTTACAACCATTTCCCTGAGATAAAAAATTTGGATCCTATTCTATCATACTTTGGATTTTCCATTCCTTATCCTTTGATCCCATCCTCCCATAAAGAGTGGATCTCAAGCCCTATATTGGTAATTGGATAAGAGCTCCCAGCTTACTCCCCTCACCTATATATTTGTGTCCATAAAAAGTATAGGGGTTGTATTTTCGAGATACTATTCTACCCTCATGTTTTTGTTGTAAAGAGTTGACAATCCATGCATTAGGGTGATTAGAGGTGAACTTTGTGACAAAGAAGGAACAAGTCAGCTTGTAGGAGCTCTTATACAAGATCAATTTATATTTATGGTTGTAACTCCTTCCATTTATATTAATGCAAATATTTATTTGTTTTCCTATATGTGATTTTATGATTTCATGTATTTCAATGCCATGTTGATCCATTGAATGAAGTATTTATACTATGCTACATAGATTCCATATATCATTGGCTTGTGTTATATGATTGTGCAGGTTATAATTTTGGCAATGAAAGATAGAATTGGAGCATTCAAGCCAAGAAAGGAGTGAAGCATATGTCATATTACAAGTAGGCTTCATCCCATTATCTATTTTCTTTAAAGGAAACAATAACTATTTTTTCCTTCTGTTTTTCTAGAATAAGACACCCAGTCTGGGGAAGACACTTTTGTCCATATTCGTATATTCCATATAACACATACTACATATTCCAATGCTTGGAATGACTAGAAGACTTCTTCATTAATCTTCAGGAATGGAATACATGAAAGAGACCCAAAATTGTGAGATTTTCAAATAATAACAACCTTTGGAACGAGAAAATAGAACCAAACTTTCTCTGAAAACAAAATTTTGAACCTGAACACAAAATTTGGAACCCTTGAAAAAAAAAAATTGGAACCTTTCTAATGATTTTTCCTCCCCTTTTATACGGAGAAAAAAATTAAAATAACTTACAAAATATGTTAGAATACTACATCTGCTTGAGCGTACGACTAGTTTGACTATTCTAATGATTACATAAAATAGACTCAATTCTTTTCTTGAAAATGAAATATTAACAAAAGATAAAAACATGAGGTGTCATAATTGACACAAAAAAATATCTTCCGTGTTGATTCCTTTGATTTCCTACTGTGGAATCATGCTCCATTATCTATATTAGTGGTGGGCTGATGATCTGGCTACACCTATATCTTGATATTCCTCTCATGGTTTTCTACCACTTCTCCTATTCCTTTCTTCCTCTAACTGTTGCGATTGATCCTTTTGGAGGTAGCCATGGTATGATGTGGTGGCATTGGAGGTGCTCTGCAACTTAGCTTCTGACCCATTCATCATTTATTACCTTTTTGTTATAGTACTGAAGATAAATATATCGTAGCTCTTATTAAAAGAAACATTACAAAATAATAAAATTATGATGCCCCCAACTCCTTTTTTTGAACCCCCTGACCATTTCTCCTCCAGAGGACCAGGTTTTGTGACCAAAGGTTTAACACTCAGGTGCTAACGTCCTTTAAATCCTATTGGGGGCCTATCTCTTAGTGTATTTTCTCTTCGCCTTACATTTTTTGGCTTCCATGACCAAGTTTTATTCAACATTGTAAGCGCCTCTCATTGTAACATTTCTAAAAATAATTTTACATCAGAGTTATGATATCCCCTACCTCCGAAAGACCGACCTCCAAAATAATTTCCCAGTGGAATCTTTATAGCACTTAGTGCTAAGGCCTGCTCTATGCCCTTGGCTCTCTAAGTTCTCATGACAAAATTCCACTCAACATCAAAGCCCCTTCATCGGGTCAAAACTAGCCCATAAAACAATTAGACAGTAGTTAAAAAAGCTCCAACCTCTAAAATTATGAATTATGTGGTGACATCATGTTGATGTCATGAATCACCATGTGGAAGCTACTTAGTGGTGACACATGTCACCCATATTTTCCCCATTAGGCACCCAAAAATTCTGAAACTAACTGCCACATGTCTTTCATACGAACATCTCATGATGACATCCTATGTATTGCTAGCTTCTCAGGGCCAATCACCTACTGCCACGTGTCCTCCAGAGAAGAGAGAAAGGGTCCCTGGGGCCCTTGGTTTTACGAATTATTTCCTTTATATCTTCTCTTCTTCGTAACCTCAACACTTTTCGAAGGAATTTCAATTATTAAGGAGTTACAAAACTATGAGTTTTTGATATCACTCTTCTTTGAGCTCGAGCCTTTTGAAGTTCTGATATTGTCGAGGTTCCAATATGCTCTCTGCATGTCCTTTCGATATCGACCCTTGATGTACAATTATCCCTTTTGTAGTTGAGTTGGAAAATTTCTTCATAATCCTCTAAGGACTCATATACCCCTAAGTTCATATTGGATATCTCCTCCTTGGTTTCCCCTTATCTGTGATAGCCCCTGTATTTATTTTTAAATGATCACTTCATTTGAGCCCAAGTGGTGATGCTTCCTCCTTCTAAGCTCATGAACGAGTGCAAGGATACAACCGCGAGGGTAGAAGGGAATAATTTTATATTTTCCTCATTAGAAGTGTAATCATAGGCTCTACAAACAACAACAAACTCAAAAATAAATGTGTCAAGGTCCTCAAAATCTAGGCCATGGAAGTGTGGGAGAGTAGTGGGGCTTATGTTTTCATTTTGGCCTTGCCATTAGTTTCTCGGATAGGAAATAACTCAGTATTCATGTTCTCAACCATGTTTCTGGTAGATGATATGGGTTTTTCAAATATTTCTTGTTGCTCACCTAAAGGATTCTCTAACTCTTTTGTGTTTAGATTAGGAGCTTCATAGTCCCCAAAGAAGAGTGACAACTAAAAACTAGAAGCGGTTGGGGTTTATGGTAGAAATTTCCCTACATTATCCCTAATACTACGAGGCATGGAAAAAGTTTTTTTTTGTGTTTTTCTTCTCTTTTAAGAAAAGAAAAATTGATGCAAAGAAAAATTAAAATGAAAAATAAAGAAACTATAAAAGCAATGCCTACTTGGACACCTTCTTGGAAACGATGCCAAAAAGTGATGAACCTTAGTATTCATCAAGTGTGTTGCAGCTTCCAAGGTTACAAACTTTAATTATCAATCTAGGGTTTGTACAAACTTAAGAGGTGACAATGTTATATGCACAATAGTCTAAGCTCTACTCAATTCACTTCAAAGAAATGGAATAAACCAAGGTGCACAAAGACCAATATGTCAACTAAATCTAGATTTTCAAGGAAAGAAATTGCATGAAAGTAAATTCCTAATATTACTTGCAGAAATGGAAATGTTACTCTATTTGCAAAAATGGAAATGATACTTGCTAAATTGTAAATGATATCCTATTTTTGGAAATGTAAATATTAAACTACTTGTGGGAATGTAAAGGTTACACTACTTGCATAAATGTAAAAATTAGTTTATTTATAGAGTCTAAATGTTGCTTTGAAAGGAAACCTAGTCTATGCACAAAAAATAACAATGCTTGAAATGGAAACTCTAGCTGAAGAAGCATAAAAAAGAAAGCAAACCTTGTCTACATTCCATAAAGAAAAGAGCATGTAATCAAACTTTAATCACTTCAATACAAAGATATTGTATCTGGTTACATAGTTCATTAGATTCTTGATGAGGTAATGAAGAAAAACATCATTGTGCTATCTAATTCATAAATTTGTCTACCAACCCTAATTGTTGAAATGTGTTGGAGTGGAAGAAAGGAAAGAATTAAGTTGTATTTCGTCTTCCTCAATCATGGTTTCAAAGCCCGAAGGTGGAAAAAATCAAGCTTCAAGAACAATTGTAGTCATGTTTACAGGGATTTTACATACTGCTACAAGATATTATAAGATTGCTACATGATTGGTATAGGATTCTACATGATTTCCCTGTTTTGCTACAAGATTGAATCCGTGAGAATTATCAGGGGGGAAAGGAAATCAAAAAGTGAGGAAAGGTAATAGAGGGTATATGAAGGTTTTATGAGACTCTTTCCAAACTTAGTACCCTTTAGGGTTCCATTTTTCACAAGAACTAAAACACATGGTGGCCTTCAATAATCTAGAAATGTACTTTTGATGAACAATACTTCGAGGGAGTTTTTGAGGATCAAGAGAGGGATATGGTGGCGGGGTAAGGAGTGTGAATGAAAATTCAAACCTTCCAGATCAACAATAATACATGTAGAAATTCCTTGTAGATTCAAACTGCTAATTGTAATTTGCTAAAAAAATGTACTTGATTCTACTCTACCAATTGTGGAAACCAATTTAAACGATCGCGAAATGACGAAGCATACAAGAGAAGGAATTCAATCAAAACATTACACAATGGTTTCCTCGAGAAAGCCACAAATAAAATCGCTATATGTTTATTGAATTAGTCAGAAAAATTAGAAGATTGCGATGCTTTTCTCATGCCTAAGCAACCTTTGCACTATCTCTATCTTTCTCACTACTTCCTAAACAATCCTAGGCCAATACTTTAATTATTTTTTTTCTTTCCCAAGTCTCTATTTCAAAGATTTGTTTTCTTGGGAATTATGCCCCTATTAATTAGGTAAATCCCCATCGAATATTTCACAATCTGCCATAGGCCTTCCTCTGACTCCATGCACCATATGTCCAATTTGGATCATTATACAACTGATAGTACATTCCCCTTGAACTCCAATATCAATTGGGTAACTTTCAGTTCACACATGCATGAGTTACTTATGCCAGATTTATTAGTTATCTAGTTGATCACTGAGTGTGGTTCAAGCTCCACTTCCACACTTTGACCTTCCTCTAGTTCCTCCAATAATTGTAACTAGTTAAAATCACTTTAACTCAGATAAACTGAAGTAATTAATTACAACTCAAAATAAACTCAATGAGGGTTCCTAAAAAGTAGGAACCACTCTACATGACTCAACCTAGATTTTGAACTTGAAGAACATGACATAAAATAAGAGACAATTAAGTAGGGTAAATCCAAAAACATGACACTGAAAAAGAGACAATTATCTCTTCCAAACTAAATAAAAATTATAAATCCACAATATTAATAATAATTAATAAATTTTAATTATTTGAATATTATCTTTTGTTAAATCATTTTAACTTTCATCAATTTTTTTCCTTCTCACTGATTTAAATCTCATTTGATAATGTTGTTTGAATTCCTTATAACTTGTATGAATTCCTCTTAACTAAAAACCATCCCATAGAATTTATAAATACGCAACCTCATTCATTACTTACAAAAATATTTTCATTACTGAGGAATACAATCTCAATCATTGCTTATGAAATGAGATTATATTGTAGATTCAAGGTCAATATTATATTATCAAGGACAGATGGTAACATTGACCACAAATGACAAGTTGTATGTTTGAAGGGTAAAGGGAGAGAACTAGGAGAAATGTAAGTCACCATGGTTTGATCCTCCCAAGCGAGTGCAATGGAGAAAAACAGGTTGGACTAGCCCATTAATCTACCCATGATGGAGAGATGGGAGGTTGATTTGAAGTCAATTTGAATTATGGTTAGAGAGAGGAAAAGGTGATTTGGAGTCCATTTGTATTATGATGTGTAATGGAAAATGAAATTTTAGTCTGGTTTGTTAATTCTATGAGGATAATTCGTTGGAGCACTATATAGAGAAAGGTTCATTATATGAGGTTGTTTCACTGGATCTTTACATGGGGAATTGTTGATTTTAAACATGCTTTTGGTTGGCAAGAGCTATGGAAAATTCCGGAGTATGAGGTAATTGTGAAAAAGGAAAATATCATAGTGGTGGAAAGTAGAAGTTAGTAAGGTGGTTCGACCTTTATAGCCATGTCAATGCAAGGAACACATGCAGTTGGAAGCTGGACCATCCTCGGCTAAGCAGGAGCTACAAGTAAAGAACATAAATGGTTTTCAGAGGTGGTCAAGAAAAATGTGGAAATAAATTGTTTTTAAAATAGATATCAGACGAGAAATCAATTTGAAAATATATCATTTTAAATATGGATACTAGGAAGAAAAATTACTCGATATAAATATAAATTTTAAATTAATGACACAAGCGTATGCAATTGAATGTGTTTTACGTACTTCTCATTTATTGTTTCGTGATTGCTGGTTCCAATTTCCGAATTTTTCATGCAAGTTGGTTTCTTAAAATACTTTGAAATAATAAACACTGTTTGTTTTTCTGAATATACAATTGTTGAATTGGTTTTATCCTCATTGTATTCTTCATGTTAGGTGTGTTATCAGTTTCAGTTGGTCCTTTTGATTTGCATCTTAAGGTATAATTTTAATATGATGTTTCCTGAAGTCTTAGTCCTTTTGAATATGATTCTGGGATGATTTTACACATATGAATAGAATTACACACATATGAATAGAATTAGTATTCTATACAGTATTTTGGTCTCTAGTTTATTGAATTGCTTCATAGACGAGGATTGAAAGATTGACATCTTCATGGTGGCTGTTATAATCACTATATAGCCTTGTTATAATCGTTGTGTAACTTTAAACCATAACATAACTAATTTGTTTGTTATTCTGTTGCAGACGTATTCTGTTATACTTTTTAATTCTTATTTCTAAATGAAATATACATATTAGAATTAGATCATATCATGGCTTCTTTGAGATGAAACATTTTGTCTTTCACTTTAAGCAGTGATATGAAGTTTAGGATGATTAATTTTCACCATTGTAGAGTTAAACTGATTATTAACTTGTAGTTGTAATTTACCCATAAATTAGTTTAGGATAATTATAGTTTAAAACAGTAATAGTTTTTCCCAGATTGACTCTTTAGTAAGAAGAAATGATCCAAAGAATGAATGAGTTGGAGAGTAGACTTCATGCAAGATTTGAGACTGATACTTAGGAAAATAACATTATTAAACAAGAGAAGGAATCAAAGACAACAAACTTTGTTGTGCGACATGGGCTCTTGTTTTATGGTGATTGTCTCTATGTTTCAACATTGTGATGAATTAGGAGGAATCTCTTGAAGGAGTGTCATGATTCACCTTGGTAGGGAAGTGTCAAACTTTGGCATTGAAGGAGAGATGTTACTTCTCTGTAATATTCCCTTTCTTGATCCAATCAAAGTGGATAGAATCGATCCATGGTATTTTCCCATGGTATTGACCCATGGTATTTCTTGTTGGTATTGACCCATCAAGCGTATAAAAGGGGAGAGAAGCTAGGAATTTAGAGCATTCTGGATTATCTATTTTATTATGTTTGGGTTGAGAACCTAGTCTGGCCAATTCTATTATTGATCTCGGGACGAAAACCTCGCGGTGATTTTTATGTGGTGGATCCATACAGGATTCACAAGTGGGCTTTCGTTTCTTATATTTGTCATTTTCAAGCAGCCGTGCATGCTATTTGTAGGATTTTATGGTTTGGGCATGTATTTTACTTTCAGTGAATAATAATATAAATAAAATGGTTGCATTTCTTGTGTTCTGGTTCTTGATGAAATATTGTATTAAATGAGAACACTAAGATGTTTTAGATCTATCCAAATTTTTTATTGTTCGGAATCTTATAGTGGTATCAGAGCTGTGCATCCTGCCAGCCTAAGAGTTTTATGCAAGGAACTTCGGTGAAATTTATTTTTCACCCTAGCCAGCATTTCTCACTTCGGTGATATTTATCACCCTAGTTGGATTTTTATTTTTTAGTAAATTATTTTTTTTGGGAGACATAAGTGAAGGGAAAATCATTTATAAGTCTGTGGGTTAAATTTGTGAAAATATTTGAAGGCATCATTGACAAAATCTTCCTATGAAAAATTAATATATTTTTGTTTGGGTATGGGAGAAGATGGACCGTCTTGAAGAAATTTTGAAAAAAAACCAGAAAATCCTTGATGTACTAGTGAGGCTATATGGTCCTTTAAGTAGCCATATCTCCATAAACCAAAATGATAATCAAAGCAAGAACAAGATCAGCAGCAAGAATGAAATAAGGAGGAGAGGACTATGCTTTATCTATAAGGGACCTCGGGCCCTTAACCATTCCTGTTTAGGTGATAAGAAGAAGGCAACAAAGATAGAACAAGAGGAGATTACTTCAACTCATGGGGAATATTTTGTAGATGGGTCTATTGATCTTCACGATGGTGAGCAACATCATGACATTATTTAGGGAGGCTTGCAGGATGACAAGCATTTGGAAGTTCATGAGGGAATTCTACCTAATGATATCAATGAGGTAGACTCCTATACAATGGAGTTCGTAGATTCCCAGGTGAATATCCATAAAGCATATGAACAATCAAGTATACATGAAATTCCACCAATGCATCTATGTTCAACAGTTGAAAGGGATGAACAAATTGTCTCCACAGATGAAGAAGACTTGGGAGATTTGAGTGAGGATCTAGCCAAAGTGAACCAGCATGATGAGTATGATCACGAGGAGCAACATGACAAACATAATGTGAAAAATGGACCATTCCTAGAGAGTTGGTCAAAGGCACAAGTTGAAGATGTGGTCGTTGGGCATCGGGTGCAAACATATACAGAGACAGTCAGCATGGCACTAGAATTGCTAGTAGAAGACTTTCGAGAAAGGATCAAGCATTTCAAGATAGATCTTATATTGTTGAAGCAGAAAGTCTGGACAGTCCAAGACATTGCCTTACAGGAGAACAAAAAAATTGAGGAACTCATAGGGGTATGTGTTGAATCAAATACCAAGTTGTCTAGTGTTGAAGAATGACTCAAATCCCTCATAAAGCAGCAAGAGGAGTACGATTGGGAGTTCCAGAGCAGCCCTCTATAGGAGTACATAGATAAGTCTTGCAACACTACCAACAACCCACCTTTATACATTGGGAAGAGAAGGGAAGAGTTCTCCAACTTCATCATGTTGGGTAACCAAGTAGAGAAGCATGAATTGAGCATCGAACAACATCAACGGAGTATATTTGCAAATATTCATCCCTCCCCAACTATGGATTGGCGAGAGATTATGAGTTGGTATTCTATCGATAGGTTGATTCTTTGGAGGATACTCACAGCCGAAGGCATATTGCAGCTTGGGCCCTTTGGTGTGAGCAGTGATGGAGGGTTGAAATGGTACCATAACCCACAGGTCCCAGGATTTAGGTGGCATTGGGATCTAGGAGAATCCATTGGGGAAAGGATTGTTTGGGATCTAGTTAAATCTATTGAGGGGAGGATTGATCAGAGGATTGTTTGGGATCTACGTATTGGAGGATCTATTCAGGACCATTCAACATGGAGGGCGCATCGTATTGTATGGGATCCTGGTATTAATGTACAAATTCTTCTGTTGTGGATAGAAGTGGATCGCTTGAAGACAAGCAATCTTTGGGCGGGACGATTTGTAATATTCCCTTTCTTGATCCAATCAAAGTGGATAGAATCGATCCATGGTATTTTCCAATGGTATTGACTCATGGTATTTCTTGTTGGTATTGACCCATCAAGCCTATAAAAGGGGAGAGAAGCTAGGCATTTAGAGCATTCTGGATTATCTATTTTATTATGTTTGGGTTGAGAACCTGGTCTGGCCAGTTCTATTATTGATCCCGGGACGAAAACCCCGCGGTGATTTTTATGTGGTGGATCCATCCAGGATTCACAAGTGGGCTTCAATTTCTTATATTTGTCATTGTCAAGCAGCTGTGCATGCCATTTGTAGAATTTTATGGTCTGGGCATGTATTTTACTTTCAGTGAATAATAATATAAATAAAATCGCTACATTTCTTGTGTTGTGGTTCTTGATGAAATATTGTATTAAATGAGAACACTAAGATGTTTTAGATCTATCCAAATTTTTTATTATTTGGAATCTTACATTCTCAGAACAAATGAGGAAGGATGTACAGGACTATGTATAGATGTGCATCATTGTTCAGCAAGACAGATTAAACCTTAGATGACATGGAGGTTTATTGCATCCTTTTTAGATTCCAAAGAGGCCATGGTGAGAGCCTCAATGGACTTTGTCGCTTAGTTATCATAGGTGTAGGGCTATAATGGGATAAGTGTCGTTTTGGATATTTTTTCCAAGTGTGTCATCTTTGTACCTACGAAGATACCTTATGGAGTTGAGAAGACAGTCAAGTTGCTCTTAAAGAATATTGTGAAACACTCAGTATTGCCGTTGAGTATTGCATTGCGCAGAGATACGAAGTTCACTGGGAAGTTTTGGACCACGTTTTTCAAGCTTGTTGGGATAGAGTTACGTTTTTTAAGTATCTTCTATATTTATAAACAAATGATTTGTCTCCGTCAGAGTATCGTAAACGTAACTAGTACTTCCAAAACAATGAAAATCATGTCTGTGTTTTGTCATTCTTGTAGAATATTCAACACCCTCTAGTTCATAGTATCCTATTTGAACGTTAATGGCAGACATCGACATTTGAGGAAATGACCCGGAAGTATATTGCAATGATTGACAATAACACGAGGAATCAACTGTAACGTACGGGCGTTTGAACGCTAATGTTAGACTTTGATATTTGAGGAAAAGTCAGAGCCGAAGTATGTCGAATTGACAATAACGTTGTGATATAAGGCATAGTCTCCTATTTGAACATTAATTCAAAACATTGACATTCGGAGAGGAAAAGTCTGGGATGGGATGTATGTTTGCATTCACAATTGCTAGACAAAATTCATACATTTACACTTAATAGACCGTGACAGACATTACAACATGGGGGCGGGTTAGTGGACCTTATCTCTTAACATGGACTCAGGGATGGTCTTGGAATTTAAAGTTTGCCCTGACCATCGAAATTAATTTGTTCACTGTTATATATTTTGAATATGCAAAATTTATACAGTGCTATTTTCTTTAGAATATATATATTTTTAGAAAACAATAGTATACAAATTTATTTCAGTTAATTTATAGATTTCATTTATTTTTATATATTATTTTGTTTATTAATAAAATATTAATAATATATTTTACAATTTTATTTTTAATATAGATTATATTTATGTTATTTAGAATATTTCAAAATTTACTCCTCTGAATAGTATTTGTGTAATTGTAAAAAAATTCGCTTTCAAATTCAATTTAATATATATATATATATATATATATATATATATATATAACCCCATATATATATATATATATATATATATATATATATATATATATATATATGGGGTTATAGTTCGTTAGTTGTAATAAATATAAATATAAATAAAATAAAAACATTTTCATATTTTATTTTTAAATTTAAAATAATTTATATTAAATTTAAATATTTTTAGTGTTTTATGTTTTTTTTTTTAATATTTACTACATCGAAAATAAAAATTAAAAACCCCTAGCCAACTTGAGCAAAGATGTGTATTTTATGTATAGCAAGAACGTGTATATATATATATATATATATAGTGACAACCTTATTAAAAGTTAATTAGTATTAACTAGTTAAAAACATTTGTTTATGCAAGAAAGACTTGAATTATTATTGTATATAAAAAAATTTATTTTGCTGAAATTATTTATTAGGAGGAACTAGTTAATGAAAAGAAAATCTTGTTAAGCTGTTGGTAAAAGATTTCCAAGAATAAGAGGTAGTTGGGGAACAGTTGGAAACAATTACCTACTCCTCTCAGGATAAAGCTGAATCCCAGGGGAGGAGTAGGGGTTCTGTGAATTTGGTAAAGGGGACGTATTTTCTAGAGTTGGTTGGGACTAGTTGAAGATAGCTTTCAGCAGCCCTTGTAAAGCCAGAATTTCTAAGTGTGACTGGATTGGCCATCCAGAGGTCACAGCAGAAAAATCCACTGTTAACCTGTGGCACCGTCTAGATTCTGGAGCTGGGGCAAGTGGAGGACGTAGTAGCCTCCCTTGATGGTTGGGAGGACCACAACTTGAGCTTGATAATTTAGATAAGTACTACTGTGTAGACTAAATGAATTATTACTGAAATGAATGGTTGTTTACAGTTAGAAAAATGGTGGAACATAGTACATGAGTAATTATATGTTCATAGTATGTAATGTGAGAATAGAAGATGGAAACTGCATCCTGATAATAACTACGCTCTGTATTAATTAGGGTTGGAGAATTTAAATATTTATACTACTGCTTTCCTGCTATTAATAATATTCTTTCTGTAACATGGGAATGGCAGTAATATCATAGTAAATATAGTAACTCATAAATAGCAGGAACTTAGAGCATAGTATGAAAGAAGTAAAGCCATCTTTTATAAGAATGCGTGCTACAGTAATAATAGTAGTATCATGGCTATATCTTTTGTGAATTATATTCAAACCCTATCTGTAGAAATGAGCTGTCCTACCTAGGGTTGGGATTATCAGAACCAGTACACCGTCGGTTTCGGTTCTGGGTATAAACCCCAAACCAAAACATCATCGCCAGTGGCCAAGTAAACCCTCTAAACTTGGATTCTAACTACTGGTGATCCAGACACCAAAGCTCTGGAGAAATTTAGGAATCAAACCAAGAAGTATTAAGCTAAAGATTTTGCAGGAAGAAAATGGAAATACAAAGATTCATTCTCAATAAACGCATGACATAAAGCTAATATTTTATGAGAAATGTATCAGTAGAAATCATAAGAGTAAATCATACTCTGTGGAACAATATTTACCAGTAGTAACTGTGCTATTTGAAAATGAAATAAACAGAGCTTTAATTTAATGCTCGAAGCAAAAGAATACTAGTAGCAAGAACCATGACAAGGGTTAAAGTTAAAAGAAGCAGTAAGAACTCAAACCCTCAATAACTTAGAAAAATGTATATATTTTGATAACGATATTATGAATGGCCGTAGCAGATTTTATCCACAATGATATCATTAAACGATGATACTTATTCTTCAAAATGAATTTCTACAGGTCGAGCCTAACACCGGACCTTAAAAGAAATAGCATGCAATAGGAAATGGATAAAGCCATGTTTACAAAACCATTGCTGGGTAAAACCCTCATTTAATTACATAACATTATCTTAAAAGTTCCATAGAACCATGAAACCCCAATTCGGGTGAGTAAACCCTTAAACTGTTCTGAAAATCGTAAAATGAATTGCTCAGAATGCATCGACGGGAATCTTGAAGAGGGTGTATTTCCTTTTGGAAATTTGAGTACCTATTAAGTTGATGATGAATACATTAGCTGGTGCTATTAACAAATTTATCAACCAAAGAATGCGAAAGAAGGGGTTTAAACCCTCATACCTACATCAGAAAACAATAAGCTTCAGTGTTAACAAAAATCTGTGGGAATTGCACAATGAAGCAAGCATTAAAACATAAACCCCAAAATTCTACCGGCATGAGTTAATACCTGATAAAGAAGCACATTCTTGTTGCAGCCTATCTCTGCAAGACAATAAATTCTAGGATTAATTTACTACGGTGAATAAGGGTTTAGCCTAGATGAATTCTTTACCTAAAATAAAACAGCGTTATTCGGAAGGGGTGACTTACCCTCTACGCTGAGTTTGTGAACCTATCCTTCAGAGATTTATAAGCATTGGAGCTGGAGTCATGACCTTACAGAGGGCAATATCATTATTGAAACCTGATGAAATAGAATATAAATCTCATCATCGAAGCATATAATAAAATGAGTATAGCTAAGATAAGTAAAACTAAGGAAAAGCTCCACAGTGTAAATCATGTCAAGAAGCTCAGACCTGATATAACAGTTTAGGGCGGAGTTTGCAATGGAGAAGTGAAGCTTGAAGAGATTTGAATTCTCCAAGAAAACCTAGTCATTTCGCTTGCAGACCATCTAACATAGAACGCCGGAGTTTTCTCTCGGAAGAAATGAGGAATCCAAGGCAAGATTGTAATAGCTGTAACAGAGCAGAATAGCCCAGTACTGCTGGGAGTAATGAGAGTTGAAAAATCGCCTACAGAGAAGCAGATACAATGACAAGTGGAGCGCACATATTCCAAAATTCAAATGATAACATTTATGCATAAAATAAATCCTGTATCGTATTAATGCCTAAGTACAGATATTGCTCAGATGTATTAAAGCCAAATCAATGCAAAAATACCAAACCTTTCATAAGGTTGATTGTATAGTGTTTAGCATTCTTTGCTTGTGATAATGAGTTTTGTGTTGTGTAAATAATTCATTTGCCATGAGTGCGAAAGTCTAATAAATGTTTTATAAAGGTCCAGACCTTTATTACCTAGATGCTATGCCAGTCATATATTATATATATATTTGCAAAAGTTTCTCACAGTAACATGGTGTCGTATATTTAGTCAAAGAAAAGTTGAGAATGATGCTAGACATGTTGTTTTGTTAATTGTAAAGGTAGGTACTTAATAAAAACAATTCTATTATGGTAAATACTGATGGATGGTGTGAAAATTGGTATCAGAGCACAGTTCCAACGTTGGGATCCTAAGGGTCTACTGACAGTGAAGCTGTGTATGTGTATAGTGCACTAAGAGGAAGCGAGTGATATGAGAGGAGCTACAACATCTCCGTCACAACCAGAGGAAACTCAAGCACCAACAGTCATCAATCCAGAAATGTGGGTTCAATTAACTGTGGAACAACATCAAAAGACTAGTCGGTTGCTCAAAGAACAACAACACCAAATTGGTTTTTTGTTGAACACAGTGCAGCAATTATAAGAGGAAATGTTAAGCCTCAAAAATGATAATGAGCGATTGTTGCAAGATCAAGAGAATATTTTAAAGAGTTTATCAGATAAACAAAATTAGGATATGGGACATCCCAGTGCTGAAAAAGAATTATTAGCAAAACAAGAAGATCAGCAAGCTAGAAACAACACTACAGGCAGAGCTGAAAAGAGTCCCTCCTATAAAATAAAAAACAAGAATTATAATGAGGCGAAGTTGGGCAATTTGTCTGACCAGCAAGACAATAAGAGACAGAAAGTGGAATTGCAGGGGGAGTTTCGCAAAATTAAACCACCAAATTTTGATGGTGAGGCTAAGGAGGTGGCTGGAGCCTGGTTAATCAATATAAATAAGTACTTTCAAGTATACAAATATAGTAGCAATATGAAGGCCAAATTGTCTATATACCAGTTACAAGAAAAAGCCACCTTGTGGTGGGAAGAGGTGAAAAATGTACACAGCATTGATGAACGAGATATTTCATGGGAATTGTTTCAGCAGTACTTTAAGGAAAAGCACTTAACATAAAGGTTTTATGATGATAAGGGTAAGGAATTCCATGATTTACGGTTGGGGCAGATGACTATGGACGATTATGTCACTAAATTCACTTCCCTGCTATGCTATGTTCCTTATCTCCGAGAGGAAAAGGCCAAAGTACAGAGGTTTCTGAGTAATCTACCTACTCATATGAGAGAACGTATAGAATTTATTAATCTTCAGACCATGGATGAAGCCATCTGTAAAGCCTGGATGTGCTATTAGTAGTTCAAGGCAAAAGTTGAAGGAGGGGAAAGTTGGCAGCCAAAGAAAAACCAAAAAAATAATTCCAATTTTAAAACCAGTAAAAATGGAAATTCTAAAGGTGTAGCACGGAACTCCATCAGTAAAAAATTTGGTTGAAATCACCAAAGAACTAAATGACCAAAGGAAGAGAAGCCCACGGAGGCATCTAGCAAGCCAAAGCAGGGACAGACCACAAAACCTCATTTTCAATGCTGGGGTTGTGGATAGGATCATTATTATAAAAACTGTCCACAACAAAATAAAGGTGAAAATGTAGCAAATATGCAAGAGGCATCTATGGTAGGGGACGTGGTGCGTAACATACCCTGCATCAATGCAGCCTTGGAAGATCGTCTGGCTGATTTTCAGCCCACAATGATTTAATTAGAAGGTACTTTACTAACTAAATTTGTTTCAATTTTGGTAGATCCTAGAGCAAGTTTGAGTTATGTAAGTCCCAAGTTAGTGGAAACGTGTAAATTGAAGGAAAAAAAATTTAAGAACTCTTGGCTAGTACAGCTAGCTACTGGGGCAAAACGAAAGGTAACAGCAAAAGTTCCCAACTATGTGCTGGAAGTGGCAGAATAGCAGTTACAAGTAGATCTAAATATCTTACCACTGGGATATTACGATGTATTATTGGGTATGGACTGGTTGGAAAGACACTGGACTCTAGTGGACTGCAAAGAAAAGAATATTTACTTTAGAATGCAAGATGGAACGAATAAAGAGATTCAAGGAATTAAAAATCCTGTGCAATTATGCCCAATAATAGCATTCTAAATGGGAAAGTGTATCAGAAAAGGATGTCAACTGTATCCAATTCAAGTAGGATATGCAGACTCCAAGGAAAAGGCTCCAATAATGGAAGATATTCCTGTGGTACAGGAATTCCTGGATGTATTTCCAGAAAACATTCCTGGTTTGCCACCCAAGAGGGATATTGACTTCATCATTGAATTGTTGCTAGGAGCCTCTCCGGTGTCAAGAGCTCCTTATAGAATGAGTGTGCCAGAACTAATGGAACTAAAGATACAGCTACAAGAACTGTTAGACAAAGGTTATATATGTCCAAGTGTGTCTCCATGGGGAGCATCGGTCATATTTGTTAAGAAAGAAGATGGAACCTTACGCATGTGTATGGATTACAGGCAGCTTAATAAGCTGACTGTTAAGAACAAATACCCCTTACCAAGAATTGATGACTTATTCGATCAAGTAAGAGGGGCTAAGGTGTTTTCTAAGATATATTTAAGATCTGGATATCATCAGATTCAGATTAAAGAAGAAGATATTTGCAAAACAACATTCCGCACTCGTTATGGGCATTATGAATTTGTGGTGCTGCCCTTCGAATTGACAAATGCGCCAGCAACCTTTATGAGTTTGATGCATGGCATCTTTCATCAATATTTGGATAACTTTGTACTTATTTTCATAGATGACATACTGATATATTCAAAAAGTGAGGAGGAACATAAAGAACATTTGAAAATAGTTTTGGAAATACTGAGAAAGCATCAACTTTATGCTAAGTCTAGCAAACGCGATTTCTTTAAAACATAAATCCAATATCTGGGACATGTTATATCAGCTGAAGGAATAGTTGTTGATCCAAAAAATATCAAAACTATTATGGAATGGCGAGTACCTCAGAATCTGGCTGACATTATATCGTTTATGGGTCTAGCTGGATATTATAGAAGGTTTATAGAAGGATTTTATAAAATTGCTTTTACTATTATATATTTGCAGAAGAAAGGCAAGCCTTTCAAATGGACAAATGAATGTCAGAACAACATTAAAAATTTGAAACAACTACTGACTACAGCACCAGTACTGCGTGTAGATAACCCTGATAAAGACTATGAAGTGTGTACTGATGCCAACAAAGAAGGAGTGGGAGCGATATTAACTCAAGAAGGTAAAGTGATAGCCTATGAGTCTAGAAAAATGAAAGATCATGAACAGAAATATTCTGCTTATGATCTAAAGCTTACAGCCATGGTGCATGCTCTTTGGGTGTGGAGGCATTATCTGCTGGGTAAGAGGTTTGTACTTAAAACAGATCATAGCAGCTTGACTAATTATTTTAAGCAAGCAGATCTAAATTCCAGGCAAGAAAGATGGAATGCCTTTCTAAATGAATTTGACATGGACATACAGCATTTTAAGGGAAAGGAAAATCAAGTTGCAGATGCGTTGAGCAGAAAACTACATGGTATTTATGCATTATACTATAATCAGCTAGAAAGCCAACTGTTGGAACAATTAAAAGAAGAAGCACAGAAAGACCCAGAATATAAATTCTTATGGCAGCAAATGAGGATGATAAGAAGCAAGGCAAGACATTAGAGTATGGAAAGAACGAAGATAAGGTGTTAACTTTTCGTAGAAGAATCTATATGCCTAGTCGTGCAGGTCTTAAGGAGTTAATCCTAAATGAATTCCACCGTAGCAATTATGTTGGTCATCCGGGATATCAGAAAATGCTTACTGCAATAAGAAAGGTATATTATTAGCTAGGTATGTGTAAGAATATTGCTAAGTATCTAAGAAAATGTTTGGAATGTCAGTAGGTAAAGGTGGAGCACCAACATGTTGCAGGACTATTGCAACCCATACCCATTATTGAATGGAAGTGGGAGGTTATCTCCTTAGATTTCATCACGGGACTACCGTGAAAAAAAAAGACAGAATGACTCAATCATGGTAGTGGTAGACAGATTAAGTAAGTCTGCACATTTTATACCTGTACAGTCTATGTACAAGACTGTACAGATTGCTGACATATTTATGAAGGAAATCTTCAGGTTCCATGGCATACCAAAAAACTATGATTTCAGACCGGGATGTTAAATTCACATCTGCATTTTGGAAAACCCTGTTTACGGGTTTGGGAACACAAATACATTTTAGCACTGCCTATCATCCTCAGACTGATGGGAAAACAGAGCGGGTAAACCAAATACTAGAAGACATGCTGTGCATGTATGTGATGCAACAACCAACTAAGTGGGAGGATTACTTGCACCTTGTTGAGTTTTCCTATAACAACGAGTATTAGGAATCTCTGAAAATGAGTCCTTTTGAGGCATTGTATGGTAGGTAATGTCGAACACCTATAAACTGGAGCAGTCCAGAAATGAAATTATTGTTGGGACCTGAAATGTTGGCTGAAACGGAAGCTGAGGTAAAAAGAATAAGGCAGAATCTGAAGGCTGCACAAGATAGACAAAATATTTACACAGAAAAGAAAAGGTCCTACCATTAATTTGTGGTAGGGGACCATGTATACGTAAGAATTAAGCCCAAGAGAAGTATCATGAGATGGACCTCTTGTGCCAAATTGGCTCCCCGGTACTGTGGACCTTTCCAAATACTGGAAAGAGTGGGACCATAGATTGGCCTTACCCAGTCATATTCAAGTACACAATGTGTTCCATGTGTCCTTACTGAAGCGATATGTACATGATGAAAAACATGTGATTCATTGGCAAAGTATTCTGGTAGGAAAAAGGATAGGAATCCTAACTTAATATTCTGAATATTTGATGCTTAGTGACTTGAAAACACTTTGCTTTTCAGGTAGAATCAGACATAGAGATTCTGGTCGAGCTGCAACACATACTTGATAGAAGAGAAATTGAACTCTGCAAACGAGTAGCTATCCAGGTGAAAGTGCAGTGGAAGCACTTCAGACTGGATGAAGCTACTTGGGAGGACGAGAAATTTATGCAGGAAGCTTACCCGGAGCTCTTTGCAGAGCTGGGCTGAAACATCGAGGACGATGTTACTTCCAGGGGGGAAGATGTGACAGCCTTATTAAAATTTAACTAGTACTAACTAGTTAAAAACATTTGTTTAATTTACTTTGTGGCAAGAAAGACTTGAATTATTATTGTATATAAAACAAACTATTTTGCTGAAATTATTAATTATGAGGAACTAGTTAATGAAAATAAAATCTTGTTAAGCTGTTGGTAAAAGATTTCGAAGAATAGGAGGTGGTTGGGGAACAGTTGGAAACAGTTACTTACTCCTCCAGGGATAAAGCTGAATCCCAGGGGAGGAGTAGGGGTTTTGTGAATTTGGTAAAGGGGAAGTATTTTCTAGCGCTGGTTTGGACCAGTTGAAGTTAGCTTTCAGCAGCCCTTGTAAAGCTAGAAGTTCTAACTGTGACTGGATTGGCCATCTAGAGGTCACAACAGAAAAATCCATTGTTAACTTGTGGCACCGTCCAGATTCTAGAGCTCGGGTGCAAGTGGAGGACGTAATAGCCTCCCTTGATGGTTGGGAGGACCACAGCTTGAGCTTGATAATTTAGATAAGTACTATTGTGAAGACTAAATGAATTATTACTGAAATGAATGGTTGTTTATAGTTAGAAAAGGGTGGAACATAGTACATGAGTAATTGTATGTTCACAGTATGTAATGCAAGAATAGAAGATGGAAACTGCATCCTAATAATAAGTTATCTCTGTATTAATTAGGGTTGGAGAATTTAAATATTTATACTACTACTTTCCTGCTGTTAATAATATTCTTTCTGTAACATGGGAATGACAGTAATATCATAGTAAATATAGTAACTGATAAATAGCAGGAACTCAGAGCACAGTATGAAATAAGTAAAGCTATATTTTATAAGAATGCGTGCTACAGTAATAATAGTAGTATCATGGCTATATTTTTTGTGCATTATATTCAAACCCTATCTGTAGAAATGAGCTGTCCTACCTAGGGTTGGGATTATTAGAACCAGCAGGCCGTCAGTTTCGGTTCTGGGTATAAACCCCAAACCAAAACATCATTGCCAGTGGCCGAGAAAACCCTCTAAACTCGAACTCTAATTACTGGTGATCTAGACACCAAAGCATTGGAGAAATTTAGGAAGAAAACCGAGAAGTATTAAGCTAAATATTTTGCAGGAAGAAAACGGAAATACAGAGATTCATTCTAAATAAACGCATGACATAAAGCTAATATTTTATGAGAAATGTATCAGTAGAAATCATAAGAGTAAATCATACTCTGTGGAACAATATTTACTTGTAGTAACTATGCTATTTGAAAACAAAATAAACAGAGCTTTAATTTAATGCTCGAAGAAAAATAATACTAGCAGCAAGAACCACGACTAAGGTTATAGTTAAAAGAAGCATTAAGAAATCAAACCCTCAATAACTTAGAAAAATGTATATATTTTGATAATGATATTATGAATGGCCGTAGCAGATTTTATCCACAATGAGATCATTAAATGATGATACTTGTTCTTCAAAATGAATTTCTACAGGTCGAGCCTAACGCCGGACCTTAAAAGAAATAACATGCAACAGGAAAGGGATAAACCCGTGTTTACAAAACCATTGCTGGGTAAAACCCTCATTTAATTACATAACATTAACTTAAAAGTTCCATAGAACCATGAAACCCCAATTCGGGTGAGTAAACCCTTAAACTGTTCTAAAAACTGTAAAATGAATTGCTCAGACTGCATCGACGGGAATCTTGAAGAGGGTGTATTTCATTTTGGAAATTTGAGTACTTGTTAAGTTGTTGATGAATACATTAGCCGGTGCTATTGACAAATTTATCAACCAAAGAATGAGAAAGAAGGGGTTTAAACCTTCATACCTGCATCATAAAACAATAAGCTTCAGTGTTAACAAAAATCTATGGTAATTGCACAATGAAGCAAGCATTAAAACATAAACCCCAAAATTCTACTGGCATGAGTTAATACATGATAAACAAGCACATTCCCATTGCGGAATATCTCTGCAAGACAAGAAAATATGGTATTAATCTACTACAATGAATAAGGGTTTAGCCTAGATGAATTCTTTACCTAGAATAAAACAACGTTAGTCGGAAGGGGTGACTCACCCTCTACGCTGAGATTGTGAACCTATTCTCCATATATTGATAAGAATTCGAGCTAGAGTCGTGACCCTACTGAGGGAAATATCATTATTGATACCCTGATGAAACAGAATAGAAATCCAGTCATCAAAGCATATAATAAAGTGAGTATAGCTAAGATAAGTAAAACTAAGGAAAAGCTCCGCAGTGTAAATCATTGCAAGAAGCTCAGACCTGATATAATAGTTTAGGGCAGAGTTTGAAATGGAGAAGTGAAGCTTGAAGAGCGCCGAATTCTCCAAGAAAACCTAGTCATTTCGCTTGCAGACCATCTAACAGAGAACGCCAGAGTTTTCCCTCAGAAGAAATGAGGAATCCAAGGCAAGATTGTAACAACTGTAACAGAGCAGAATAGCCCAGTACTGCTAGGATTAATGAGAGTTGACAAATCGCCTACGGAGAAGCGGATAGAATGACTAATGAAGTGAACACAGTCCAAAATTCAAATGATAACATTTATCCATAAAAGAAATCTCGTATCGTATTAATGCCTAAGTACAAATATCGCTCAGATGTATTAAAGCCAAATCAATGCAAGAATACCAAACCTTTCATAAGGTCGACTATATAGTGTTTAGCATTATTTTCTTATGATAATGAGTTCTGTGTTATGTAAATAATTCATTTGCCATGAGTGTGAAAATCTAATAAATGTTTTATAAAGGTCCAGACCTTTATTACCTAGATGCTATGCCAGTCATATGTTATATATATATTTTCATAAGTTTCACACAGTAACATGGTGTTTTATATTTAGTCAAAGAAAAGTTAAGAATGATGCTAGACATATTGTTTTGGTAATTGTAAAAGTAAGTAATTAATATAAAAAAAATATTATGGTAAATATCGATGGATGGTGGTGACATATATATACCCCTAGCCAATTTGAGTAAGGATGTTTATTTTATTTATAGTAAGGATGTTTTGGGTTATGTCCTATATATAATCAATTTAAAAAAATAAAAAAATATAAAAAAAATAACTTTAAATTATGAGATAATATTTTTCCATTATATAAAATTTTGAAATTCTTAATAAGTATGCATAATGTTCTTATACGATTTTATAATCAGTTTTAGCTCACAATTTTAACCATTACATCGTTAAAATATTTTGAGATTGTACCATATTAGATAATCTTTTATAATGTATGCCCATTTTTTAATATTATATATCATTAAATTTTTTTTTTTTTAAGAATGTGTACTAAATTTTTAATTTTATATAATTTTATTTACTTTTTTCTATTTTATTTTGAATCTATATTCAATTTCTAATTTTATATAATATTAATATATTTATTTTATTTTCGAATAATATTTTTATATTATTTTTAAATATTATATTTAAAATATATATATATTTTTTAATGATAATTAAAAAATATATTTATTTTGTTAGTAATTTTCAAATTAAAAATTATCATTCAATTTTAAAAATATTTCTTATATCAATTTTTTAATTTTAAATTTTCTTTGAATTACTACAATCTTAAGACCATTTCTTAATACTTTCATATATAAAAAAAAAAAATTAAGCATCTGAGATAATATTAGAGACCTGAACAAGTTTGGTCAAATGCACTGAAAGTCTCAAATGAGCTCGGGGGGCCAAATAGATCCAAAAGGCCAAATGGGTTCTGGGTCTGAATAAGATATGAGTGGGTCACACGCCAAATAAGATTGTTCTCGACTTGGGAGTTCCTTGGTGAAGGTGACTTGTAACTCTGGAAGGGTTGAACTTTCAAACTTGTCTCTGCCTCGAATGACTAGAATTTTTCTAGAATTTGTTACAACCATTTCCCTGAGATAAAAAATTCAGATCCTACCCTATCATACCTTGGATTTTCCATTCCTTATCCTTTGATCCCATCCTCCCATAAAGAGTGGATCTCAAGCCCTATATTGGTAATTGGATAAGAGCTCCCAGCTTACTCCCCTCACCTATATATTTGTGTCCACCCAAAATATAGGTGTTTTATTTTGGAGATAGTATTCTACCCTGATGTTGTTGTTGTAAAGAGTTAACATTTCATTCATTAGGGTGATTAGAGGTGCACTTTGTGACAAAGAAGGAACAAGTCAGCTTTTAGGAGCTCTTCTACAAGATCAATTTTTATTTATGGTTGTAACTCCTTCCATTTATATTAATGCAAATATTTATTTGTTTTCCTATATGTGGTTTTATGATTTCATGTATTTTGATGCCATGTTGATCCATTGAATGAAGTATTTAGACTATGCTACATAGATTCCGTATATCGTCGGCTTGTGTTGTCTAATTGTGTAGGTTATAATTTTGGCAACGAGAGATAGAATTAGAGCATTCATGCCAAGAAAGGAGTGAAGCATACGTCAAATTATAGATAGGCTTCATCCCATTATCTATTTTCTTTAAAGGAAACAATAACTATTTTTTCATTCTATTTTTCTAGAATAAGATACCCAGTCTAGGGAAGACACTTTTGTCCATAGTTGTATATTCCATATAGCATATACTGCATATTCCAATGCTTGGAATCACTAGAAAAAATCTACATTAATTTTCAGGAATGGAATACATGCAAGAGACCCAAAATTGTAAGATTTTCAAAATAATAACAACCTTTGGAGCAAGAAAATAGAACCAAACATGGAACCTCCTCTTTGAAAACAAAATTTTGAACCTGAACACAAAATTTTGAACCCTTGGAAACAAATTTTTGGAACCTTTCTAATGATTTTTTCCTCCCCTTTTATGGGGAGAAAAAAATGAAAATAACTTACAAAATATATTAGAATGCTACAGTTGTTTGAGTGTACGACTAGTCTGACTATTCCAATGATTATATAACAGACTCAATTCTTTTCTTGAAAATGAAATATTAACAAAAGATAAAAACATGAGGTGTCATAATTGACACAAAAAAATATCTTCCTTGTTGATTCCTTTGATTTCCTAAGGTGGAATCATGCTCCATTATCTAGATTACTGGTGGGATGATGATCTCACTATGCCTATATCTTGATATTCCTCCCATGGTTATCTGCCACTTCTCCTGTTTCTTTCTTCGTCTAACTGTTGCGATTCTTCCTTTATGAGGTAGCCATGTTATGATGTGGTGGCATTGGAGGTGCTCTACAACTTAGCTCCCTACCAATCCATCATTTATACGCTTTGTGTTATGGTACGAAAGATCAATATATCGTAACTCTTATTAAAATAATCGTTACAAAATAATAAAATTATGATGCCCCCAACTCCTTTTTTCTTAACCCCCTTACCATTTCTCCTCCATAGGACCAGGTTCTGTGACCAAAGGCTTAGAACTCAGGTGCTAATGCCCTTTAAATCCTATTGGGGGCCTATCTCTTAGTGAATTTTCTCTTCGCCTTTCATTTTTAGGCTTCCATGACCAATTTTTATTCAACATTGGAAGCACCTCTCATTGTAATGTTTCTCAAAAGGATTTTACATCAGAGTTCTGATATCCCCTACCTCCAAAACACTGACCTCCGAAATACTTTCGCAGTGGTGTCTTTATAGCACTTGGTGCTAAGGCCTGATCTATGCCCTTGGCTCTCTAAGCCTTCATGACCAAATTCCACTCAACATCGAAGCCCCTTCACCGGGTCGAAACTTTCCCATAAAATAATTAGATAGTAGTTAAAAAAAATCCAACCTATGAAATTCTGAATTTTGTGGTGACATCATGTTAATGTCATGAATCACCATGTGGAGTCTACTTAGTGGTGACACATGTGACCCAGATTTTCCCCATTAGGCATCCAAAAATGTCGAACCTGACTGCCACATGTCCTTCATACGAACACGTCATGATGACGCCCTACAAGAAAAAAAGGACATTGGTGAGGGGCAAAAATGGTCACCATAAGCTCAATGGTGAGGGTCAAAAGAGCTTTCCTCACCAAAAATTGAACGTCACTAAAGGTGGCATCGCCGAAAGTATTGGTGTTGTGGTGACATTCAAGGTCTGTCACCAATAATGATTTATAGTGACGGATAGTGGCTGTCACCATTTGATATGAGCAATGGTGACAGACAATAGCCTCCATCACCAAAAAATTGAATGTCACCAAATGTGGTGTCACCGAAAGTATGTGTTGTGGTGACATTCAAGGTCCATCACGAATATTGATTATAATGACGACTAGTGACCATCACCATTTCATATGAAAAACAACGGTTTTTTGTGATGGACCTTTCATGGTTGTCACTACTAGTGCATATATATGGCGACATTCATTGACCGTCACCATAAACTCATTGGTGACATCAAGGTCCATCATGAATAATGACTATAATGACAAAGAGTGACCCTCACCATTTCATATCAACAACAAATATTTCTGGTGAGAGACCTTTAATGGTCATCACTATTGGTGTGTATATATGGTGGCGTTCGTTGACCGTCACCATTTCATATTTTGGTGAGGGTCGAAATATGTCACCATAAGCTCATTGGTGATGGTCAAAAGAGCATCCGTCACCAAAAACGGATCGTCATCTTTCCCTATGAATATCAGGGAACAATGGAAATGGAATCGAACCACCAAACTCGTACTTGTAAAGTAGGTGCTCTTCGATTGAGCTAGCCCCTTTTAAAGAATTAGCATTTAAACTAGAAATTTCCCCTAAAGGTGCAAAGATACACTGAAGGAATAGAAAATATAAGAAAATCAAAAGTTGCTAGAAATAATATGTTCAATATACATGATAAAAATACAATAAGAATAAATTTTGATATAATCTAGCAAAGCATGTACTACGTAGGAGAATAACTAGAAAGCACAACTAGAAATTTGAATCACAACATAACAATATAAAATAACATGCAACAGGAAAGGAAAAACTCCACAGTTTGAGAACTATGAACAATCCATGGGCCTGTTCTTATATATTGATATAGATAAAAAAATAGAAATCTAGATTTACAAAATTCAAGTATCACACAAGAATGTCTTGAACAAATGTCAATATGTAAAATAGTATTTTTTTGCATTTTGATTTACCTTGCAAAACCTCAAGAAAAAGTTTCCATAGAAACAACCAATAAACATAACAACATGGACCTTAGGAGAAATTCTACAGGGGATAAAATATGAAGGTAAAGCACTGGAGAAGTATTCAAAGCAAATGATTAAAAGCGTATCTAGAAATAACTGAGAACCCTTTGAAGTAAACCACATGTTTATCATTGTGAGTAGTACACTTGCCAAAAAATATCATAACAAATTGTGAACTATTCCACCAAAAAACAGTGAATTTTTCCACTAAAATACAGTCTCAAATTAATCACTAGCATGACACTAACTTCTCTACAAAAATAGGGAAGTTTCAAGACAATGTATAATAGCTTGCATGGCAATCGTGTTGATAAAACCTTCCAAGGAATAAGACCACAACAATCAACAAGAGTGCCCTCATACTTAATACTATCAAAGAGTAGTCAATCGAAAAAGTGAATTGACGGACCTTCATAACTTGCATTGGTTCCTTATCCTTCATCCAATCCTAAAATTTTAGACCAAGGTTAACATTTTGAAGGGAAATTAAGAAAAGTAACATAATCTTGTAAAATGGGATTTTTATCACTACCATTAACTATAATGCAACAGTTTTGCATAAAAAAATTATCCTCTCTTTTGATAGCTTCTCAAGGCCAATCACCTACTACCACGTGTCCTCCAGACAAGAGAGAAAGGGTCCCTGGGGTCCTTGGTTTTTCAAATTATTTCCTTTATATCT
The DNA here is from genome assembly GCA_034641835.2 of Pinus albicaulis. Classification (NCBI taxonomy): domain Eukaryota; kingdom Viridiplantae; phylum Streptophyta; class Pinopsida; order Pinales; family Pinaceae; genus Pinus; species Pinus albicaulis. Next base: position 656,000,594 of record CM076581.1, read on the forward strand.
TCTCTTCCTCGTAGCCTCGATTCTTTTCAAAGGAATTTCAATTGTTAAGGAGTTACAAAACTATGAGTTTCTGGTGTCACTCTGCGCTGAGCTCGAGCCTCCCGAAGTTCCGATATTGTTGAGGTTCCAATATGCTCTCTGCATGTCCTTTCGATATCGACCCTTGATGTGTTCATCCTTCTCCAAAATTGGCATCCTGATGGTAGACCTTTCTCTTTTAATTTTAGCTCCCAATTTTCGGCTTTCGATTTTTAACTCTTCTTTTAGGCTTCTGAATTCCATCTTTTAGATTTTGAATCACACTTATGATTTCATCCGCTGAATTTCGAGTCTCCTTTTGATGCAATCCTTCGAATTTTGGCTCTCCTCTTGTTAGTAAATCGATATTTCAGCAGTCCTCCTCCGTACCAGGGATGAAAAATAGTTCAATTTGACGAAAATTCAATAGGGTATGACAAAAAACAAATGGAACATATTTGATGGATTCAATAAGGGGTATTTTAACACATATGTTCTTCAGTTCTCCCACAAGTTCAAATTCTTCTAGGGTGTGTTGTTTAGGTTGGACAAAACTTTGAGGATATGGTGGAATACTAGATTGAGGGACACTATCTCCCTTCTATTCTTCAATATCTTCAGATGGATAAGCTAGGTGAGCATCTGGAAGTACCTTCCCAAACCTAAGATTGATCACCTAGATCTGAACAACATAAGTACGATTGGATGTTTCCCCACCATAGACTTGCTAGGATTACTTATTTTTCAGGTTCATATTTGGTTTGGCATACATATGAGGTTGCTTGGGTGGATTACTATGGGGTAGCTATGGTTCATATGGAGGAGGAGACAGTAAGGTAGGAGGTTGGGCCGCCTGAAGCCGCCATCCTTGTGAATTTTTTCCCCATTGAGGAGGTTCAGGTTGGTATGGATGGATGGGTGAATTAATATGTTAAGGAGGATATTGAGGAGAATAGGACCAAGTAGAGGAAATGGACCAAGATGAGTGAGCTAGAGGATTCCAAGGTTGAAAGGGTGAATTTTGGTTTCAATTGAAGGAAGGGTAATGTGCACCTTACATGTATTGTTGATATGGTCGAGGGCCTTTTGGCCTCCTTTGATTGATGAAGAAAATTTGCTCCAATCCACTCTCTTCTCATTGATATACACCCTTAAAGCTTGGAAGAGAGAGACATTTTTCAGTTGCATGGTTTTCTTCACAGAAAGAACAAACCTATATGACATTTAGTGGGTACTCATTTCTAGGGTGCCTCTTACAACATATTGGGGAAAATATAGCTTGCACCCTTTCTGCCTCTTCTTGCTTCTTTTTTATCTACATATTATCAATTTTCAAGTTGAAGGTGTGTAACATCTCACTCTTAAATTCTTCTATCATTAAACCTATTGCATGTTTAATAGCTTAATTATAGGGAGAAGAGTTGATGAAGCCTTGACTGGACTCACCCTTCATCCTTGCAGCCCTAGAATGATTCTTGAATATTGACTTGATGTATTCATAAGCCAGCTAGTAAATTTCCCCACCAGAAAACATATTAAGGATTTCCCTCAAGTCCTCCCTTATCCCTCATAAAAGTATAAGCTTCAAGGATTATATGTCAAGTGTACAATTAGCCCTTTTGTAATTGAGTTGGAAAATTTCTTCATAATCCTCTAAGGACTCATCTACGCCTAATTTCATCTTAGATATCTCCTCCTTGGTTTCCCTTAATCTATGATAGCCCCTATATTTATGTTTAAAGGATCACTTCATTTGAGACCAAGTGGTGATGCTTCCTCCTTCTAAGCTCATGAACAAGTGCAAGGATACATCCGCGAGGGTAGAAGGGAATAATTTTATATTTTCCTCATTAGAAGTGTAATCGTGGGTTCTACAAACAACAACAAAGTCAAACATAAATGTGTCAAGGTCCTCAAAATCAAGGCCATGGAAGTGCGAGAGAGTAGTGGGGCTTATGTTTTTCATTTTGGCCTTGCCATTACTTTCTCGGATAGGAAATAACTTAGTATTCATGTTCTCAACCATGTTTTGGGTAGATGATATGGGGTTTTCAAATATTTCTTAGATTCTCTAACTCTTTTGTGGTTAGATTAGGAGGTTCATAGTCACCATAGAAGAATGACAACCGAGAACTAGAAGTGGTTGGGTTTTATGGTAGAAATTTCCCTACATTATCCCTAATACTACGAGGAATGGAAAAAGTTTGTTTTTTTTGTGGTTTTCTTCTCTTTTATTTTTATTTTTTTTAAGAAAAGAAAAATTGATGCAAAGAAAAATTAAAATGAGAAATAAAGAAACTGTAAAAAAAATGCCTACCTGGACATCTTCTTGGAAACGATGCCAAAAAGTGATGAACCTTAGTATTCATCAAGTGTGTTGAATTTTCCAAGGTTAGCAACTTTAATTATCAATCTAGGGTTCGTATAAAATTAAGAGGTGACAGTGTTATATGCACAATATTCTAAGTTCTATTCAAGTCACTTCGAAGGAATGGACCTCCACTTTCACACTTTGGCCTTCCTCTAGTTCCTCCAACAATTAGAACTAGTTAAAATCACTTTAACTCACATAAACTGAATTAATTAATTACATCTCAAAATAAACTCAATAAGGGTTTGAGGGTTCGTAAAATGTTGGAACCACTCTACATGACTCAACTTGAAGAACATGACATAAAAATAGAGACAATTAAGTAGGGTAAATCCAAAAACATGACATTGAAAAAGAGACAATTATCTCTTCCAAGCTAAATAAAATTTATAAATCCAGAATATTAATAATACTTAATAAATTTTAATTATTTGAATATTGTTTTTCTTTTTAAATCATTTTAACTTTCATCATTTTTTTTTTTCCTTCTCACTCATTCAAATCTCATTTGATAATGTTGTTTGAATTCCTTATAACTTGTATGAATTCCTCTTAACTAAAAACCATCTGATAGAATTAATAAATACCCAACCTTATTCATAACTTACAATAATATTTTCATTGGAGTAGTCTTTAGTGCAACTTTTTGAATGGTTTTACGGTGGTTTTTTCCGGTGTAATTTCTCTAAAATCCCACATGAATTTATTGAAAAGAGAAGTTTGATTTCTAACCTTGCACAATCCAAGTGTCGTAGGGGTTATTGAGGGTGTTGAATCCACATATAGAGTCAAAAAACTAGTTTAAATAACAAAAACCAAGATTTTACCTCAATTTTTTTTACCAACACATGAAACTCCAAAAAGTAGCACTAAAGACAACTCCATTTTAGTTAATTAGGAATACAAGTTTTCAATCATTGCTTATGAAATGAGATTATATTGTAGATTCAAGATCAATATTATATTATTGAGGGAGATGGTAACATTGACCACAAATGACAAGTTATATGTTTGAAGGGTAAAGGGAGAGAACGAGGATAAATCTAAGTCACCATGGTTCGATCCTCCCAAGCGAGTGCAATGGAGAAAACCAGGTTGGACAACGCATTAATCTACCCACGATGGAGACATTGAAGGTTGATTTGAAGTCAATTTGAATTATGATTAGAGAGATGAAAAGGTGATTTGGAGTCCATTTGTATTATGATGTGTAACAGAAAATGAAATCTTAGTCTGGTTTGTTAATGCTACGAGGATAACTCGTTGGAGCACTATATAGAGGAAAGTTCATTCTATGAGGTTGTTTCACTGGATCTTTACATGGGGAACCGTTGATTTTAATGCTTTTGGTTGGCAAGAGCTATGGAGAATTCCGGAGTATAAGGTAATTATGGAAAAGGAAAATATCATAGTAGTGGAAAATAGAAATTAGTAAGGTGGTCCGACCTTTATAACCATGGCAATGCAAGGAACACATGCAGTTGGAAGCTGGACCACCCTCGGCTAAGCAGGGGCCGCAAGTAAAGCATATAAATGGTTTTCAGAGGTGGTCAAGAAAAATGTGGAAAAAAAATTGTTTTTAAAAATAAATATCAGACGAGAAATAAATTTGAAAATATATGATTTTAAATATGGATACTAGGAAGAAAAATTACTCGATATAAATATAAATTTTAAATTGATGACACAAGCGTACGCAATTGAATGTGTTTTACGTGCTTGTCATTTATCGTTCCATGATTGCTGGTTCCAATTTCCGAATTTTTCCTGCAAGTTGGTTTCCTAAAAAACTTTGAAATAATAAACACTGTTTGTTTTTCTGAATATACAATTGTCGAATTGGTTTTTCCCTCATTGTATTCTTCCTGTTAGGTGTGTTATCAGTTTCAGTTGGTCCTTTTGATTTGCATCTTAAGGTATAATTGTAATATGATGTTTCCTCAAGTCTTAGTCCTTTTGAATATGATTCTGGGAGGATTGTACACATGAATAGAATTACACACATATGAATAGAATTAGTATTCAATACAGTATTTTGGTCTCTAGTTTATTGAATTGCTTCATAGACGAGGATTGAAAGATTGACATCTTCATGGTGGCTGTTATAATCACTATGTAGCCTTGTTATAATTGCTGTGTAACTTTAAGCCATAACATAAGTAATTTGTTTGTTATTCTGTAGCACACGTATTCTGTTATACTTTTTAATTCTTATTTCTAAATGAAATATACATATTAGAATTAGATCATATCATGGCTTCTTTGAGATGAAACATTTTGTCTTTCGCTTTAAGCAGTGAGATGAAGTTTAGGATGATTAATTTTCACCATTATAGAGTTAAACTGATTATTAACTTGTAGTTGTAATTTACCGATAAATTAGTTTAGGATAATTATAGTTTAAAACAGTATTAGTTTTTCCCAGATTCACTCTTTAGTAAGAAGAAGTGATCCAAAGAATGAATGAGTTGTAGAGTAGACTTCATGCAGGATTTGAGACTGATACTTAGGCAAATAACATTATGAAACAAGAGAAGGAATCAAAGACAACAAACTTTGTTGTGCGACATGGGCTCTTGTTTTATGGTGATTGTCTCTATATTTCAACATTGTGAAGACTTAGGAGGAATCTCTTGAAGGAGTGTCCTGATTCACCTTGGTAGGGAAGTGTCAAACTTTGGCATTGAAGGAGAGATGTTACTTCTCGGAACAAATGAGGGAGGATGTACAGGAGTATGTATAGATGTGCATCATTGTTCAGCAGGACAGATTAAACCTTAGATGACATGGAGGTTTATTGCATCCTTTTTAGATTCCGAAGAGTCCATGGATGAGAGCCTCAATGGACTTTGTCGCTTAGTTATCATAGGTGTAGGGCTATAATGGGATAAGTGTCGTTATGGATATTTTTTCCAAGTGTGTCATCTTTGTACCAACGAAGATACCTTATGGAGTTGAGAAGGCAGTCAAGTTGCTCTTAAAGAATATTGTGAAACACTCAGTATTTGCATTACGCAGAGATACGAAGTTCACTGGGAAGAATATTGGGAAACACTCAGTATTGCCGTTGAGTATTGCATTTCAAGCATGTTGGGATAGAGTTTCTCCTAAGTTCGTGCTTCCATCTACAAACAGATGGTCAGACTTACTGCACTAACTCACTGTTGGGGGATTATTTGAGAAATTTTATATGGGACAACCGGAATAATTGGCCTGAGTTGTTGGATAGAGAACAATTTAATTATATCCTAGTCAAGAGTTTCGTGATAGGGTATAGTCCGTTTGAGTTAGTCAATGGATAGATGCCTATTGCTTCGCATATGATGTTACTGGGAACATATGGAAGGAACCATCAAGCCTTGAAACTTCTAACAGCTTGGGAGGACACCTTGGAGGTAGCTTGACTGCACTTAGTGGAGGTAATAGAGAGGATGAAGCAGTGGGAACATAAGGATAGACGTGATGTGTAATTTGAAGTCGGGGATATGGACTTTGTGAAGATGACAAAGGAGCAGTTTCCACTTCCGAAGGGGACGATGAAGTCTTTGAATAGGAAGTTTGAGGGTCCATATCACATGAAAAAGAAAATCGGGGAGGTTGCTTATGAGGTTGAGTTTCCCCACTACTTGTGTGTGAAGCATCCTATGTTCCACTTTAGTCAGTTGAAGAAGTGTCGGTTAGACACGGGTGATCTTGAGAGAGCAGCACCACCACGTGGACTAGCGGTGATCGTAAACTGAACGAACTTAGATTTGGATAGGATTTATAACTATAAAACTATTAGAGTCGGGAGTGGCATGAAAAGGCAGTAGTTAAGCAACGCCCAAGGCCGGGATTTGTTGATGTGATCCAAGAAAGAAAAACAGGAGTTCCTATCCGTTTGCTTTCCGGAAGGAGGCGCCGCAGAGAAGATGAGGGAACTCCAATCAGATTGAAGTGGGCAAGGCGTGTACGTTTCCATTGTTATCCTTTGATCCCTACTTAGAAGCGCATCATAACAGTCAATGGATGATGTATCTTCTATATTTATAAACAGATTTGTCTCCGTCAGAGTATCGTAAACGTAACTAGTACTTCCAAAACAATGAAAATCATGTCTGTGTTTTGTCGTTCTTGTACAGTATTCAACAAACTCTAGTTCATAGTTTCCTATTTGGACGTTAATGGCAGACATCGACATTTGAGGAAATGTCCCGGAAGTATATTGCAGTGATTGACCATAACACGAGGAATTAATTGTAACATACGGGCGTTTGAACGGTAATGCTAGACTTTGATATTTGAGGAAAAGTCCACGCCGAAGTATGCCGAATTGACAATAACGTTGTGATATAAGGCATAGCCTCCTATTTGAACGTTAATTTAAAACATAGACATTCGGAGAGGAAAAGTCTGGGATGGTATGTATGTGGCATTGACAATTGCTAGACAAAATTCATGCATTCACTTAACAGAACGTGACGGGCATTATTGGACATCAATGTGTTGATTGTTATATATTTTGAAAATGCAAAATTTATACAATATTATTTTCTTTAGAATATATAATTTTTTAGAAAATAATAGAGTATACAAATTTATTTCAGTTAATTTATAAATTTATTTTATTTTATAAATTATTTTTTTTATTAATAAAATATTAATAATATATTTTACAATTTTATATATAATGAAAATTATATTTATGTTATTTAGAATATTTCTAAATTTATTGTGTTGAAAATTTTTATATAATTTATTTCAAAATATTTTGAATAGTATTTGTGTAATTGTAAAAGAAATCACTTCCAAATTCAACTTATTATGATAATCTTATATATATATATAGAGTTTGTTACTTGTTTTTAAATTAACAATAGTCTCGTTGAAGGAAAAACTCCACAAAAAAGTTTTATTATATATTAGCAAGTTAACACTCCATAACGTTGGTTTGTTATATTGCCTTTTGATGATATAATTTTTTAAAACCTAATAGTGGCTTTTATTATTATTAATATTAAAAATATATATTGATTTATATATATATATATATATATATATATATATATATATATATATATATATATATATATATATAAAATCATTTTTATAATTGATTTGTAAATTCAAAAATCATATTATATTAAAATTAAAATAGTAAATAAAATATAAATTTTTATATTTTATTTTTAAATTTAAAAATCATTTATATTATGCTTAAATATTTTTAGTGTTTTTTATGTTTATTTTTATTTCCCTTTTAAAAATTTACTATATCAAAAATAAATATAAAAATCCCCTAGCCAACTTTAGCAGCCCTTGGCTATTCTTAATATCAAGAATGTTTTGGGTTTAGTTGACAAAAACAAAAAATATTAAATAGTGTATTAATTTTAAAAATTTAAAAAACCTCAAACTATGAAATAATATTTCTCCATTATATCAAATTTTTAAATTCTTAATAAGTCAGCATCATATTCTTATAGGCTTTCATAATCGATTTTAAATCATAATTTTAACCATTATATCATATTAGACAATTTTATAATGTGTAGTCACTTTTTAATTTTATATATCATTAATATTTTTTTTTCTTTTAGAATGTATATTAAATTTTTAATTTTATATAATTTTATTTATTGTTTTCTATTTTATTTTAAAATGAATATTCTCTTTCTAATTTTATATAATATTAATATATTTATTTTATTTTTAAATAATATATTTATATTATTTTTAAATATTATATTTAAAATATATATATATTTTTAATGATAATTAAAAAATATAATTATTTTATCAGTGATTTTCAAATTAAAAATTATCATTCAATTTTCAAAATATTTCTTATAATGTGAATTTTTTAATTTTAAATGTCCCTTGAATTACTACAATCTTAAAACAATTTCTTAATACTTTTATATATAACAACAAAATTCTTAAGCATCCCGAATAATATTAGAGACCGCAACAGGTTTTGGCCGAACGCACTGAAAGTTTCAAACGAGCTCGGGGGGCCGAATAGATCCAAAAGGCCAAATGGGTTCTGGGTCTGAATAAGATATGAGTGGGTCACACACCAAATAAGATTGTTCTGGACTTGGGAGTTCCTTGGTGAAGGTGACTTGTAACTCTGGAAGGGTTGAACTTTCGAACTTGTCTCTGCCTCGAATGACTATTGTTTAATTTACCTGTCTAAGGTTTTAAGGAAAACTTAATCACTTTCCACTGTTAATCAACAAATTCTGGCTCCGTCAATACCAGATTGCATGGGAGTGGGGACAACGATTAATCCTTCTTTCTTCTCGATTTTGTCCTTGCATCTAACTGGGCAAGAACTGAATTTAAGCTTGAATGAACGTGTTCCCATAGCTATAAAATTATGATTCATGCATTTGAGAGTTTAATTAATGGGTGCGCTTATTAAGATGATTACATTTTTTTTTTCAAAATATGCAGATGAAATTTTATTTTTTTTCTCTTTTATTAAATATTTCATATAAGCATTCTAAATTTTGATTTAGAGTTAAAAAACCATTTGTGGAGAAGTATGTTTTAGTGTAATATAATTTATCAATTTTTCATTAAATACGATGTTTGTTTTTTTTAAATTTTCACACATTTTAAGAGTTATGTGTGTATACATGTAACATAATTTAGTGTAAAATGTGTATAATATATATATATATATATATATATATATATATATATATATATATAAAAGCATTATCAACATGGAGAAAACTTATTTTTTCATATTTAAAATTTATTTTTAATGCAAAATTATATTTTTTATTATTTTCAGATGTTAGTGAAGTAACATTTCAATTGCATTTTCATTTAAGTTTTTTCTCAACTAGTTAAATAAATTAAAAAAAACAGAGTACCCTTTTGAAGATAGTGATATTTTTTGAAATTTTTTCGTTGTGTATATTTTTATGTTATTGATTTTATTCAACCCCTTTCAGATTGTCCCAAAAAAATTTCAAGAATTACTTTAAAAGAAATTAGATGAAAATTATTATATGAATTTGAAAGTGTGAAACTCATGCCATTAGATAGAAGATTCTTTCCCAAATCCAACATGATCAACTCTAAGGGAAAATTCTATCTTAAATCCCTTAGGGTGAAAAATGAAGCTGCACATAAATATACAGAAGGAATAATAAAAAAAAACCCTCGATCGGGTGGTGATCGATGGCACACCAACGGTGTAGAAACTTTTCTTAATGACATTGATGTTAAATGTTACAGATTAGGAGCTTGATATCAACCCCCCTCAAAAAAAAAAAATTATTCCAAATTTGAATGTATGCAAAAATAACAACAAATATTCATTCATAGAAAACACAAGAGTTCACAATAAAAATATAGGAAATTGAAGATTTGGATCTAGGCATGGAAACAAATTTCCAAGCATAAAGGAAATCCATGAAAACACTAGAGAAAGGATGAAAAAAAAGAAGATAAGAACAAGAAGATCATGTAGTTTAAGAAATTCATGCAAATACAAGTAATTCAAGTTCTCTCACTTCTCATATTAGTTGCTCCATATTGTATGCATTAGGAGATATGATTGAAAATAAGAAACAAATGGAGAATGAAACAACATAAGTAAGATGAAATAATCATTTAAAGTAATACCATGTATTTCAAATTTTAAATGTAACAACAACTAAATAAAATCACTTGAGACCATGCAAATTATTGAAAACCATTTGAAACCATGGTTTATTGGAATGTTTTGAAACCACTTGAAATCATGAATATTATGAACCATATTCAAATTGTAATAATTTAAGATGATTGATATCTTCGTAGGAGTTAATAGATATAAAATGTGTCAATATCTCGATGGAACAAGAGTATCCCTCCTTCCAATGTGCATGTTGAGAAGACAGTCTTCGTTAAACATATAACAACATTAAATTTTTATGCTATCTATGATCATATATAACATTTAATAGTAAGAGAAAATGTTAAGAATGGAAATTTATTTTAAAATTTAGAAACTTTGGTGAATCTTAATGGTATATTCAAATTTCTAATGAGTCTCTAAATTTTTGGTGATTTTTAACGTAACAAAAATTGTATACTATAAAATTTGGGTGAATAAAATTTAGAAAAAAATGAAAAATTGCTAATCTATTTTTGGAAAAATCATGAAAAATTAGCCCACTTGTGAATATTAACCCCTAAAAGTTTCCATGTTATTGTTTCATTGAATCCTAAATGATGATCCCTACCATTGAAAACCTCAAAAGTTTATTCTTTCAATAATCACATGAAGGTTTAGGGAATTTTTTAAAAAAGCATGTTTTTCAAAGAAATACAAAGTGTAGTGTAGATTCGTGATTGCACAAAAACGAGTGGATTATTTCATATCACTATCATGCTCCACAGAAGGCTCATGTCATTAATTAATACTAAGTTCATAAATAATAAATGAAAAAGAAATAAATTAGCATGCACATAATGATTATATGCTAGAAATGTTTACAATGTTATTATTCTTAGAATGTGGCAATATAATGTCTATTAAATTCATCTATTTGTTTCTCAACATGTAATTGTGAAATATATTGCAAAGTATGATTCAAAAGTAAAAATGAGGAACCCTGTTTTAAACTTTGTCAAGATTATTGAAAACATAAAAAACATTGGATATCCATCTTTGTACATGCATAAAAAATGTTCGTTGTAGAAACATATAGTTTTTAAATTGTCTTACACATCATTATGTCCTATTTGATTCTTGTTATAAAATTTCCATGTACATTCTCCCAAAAAATCACTCAAATCATTTGTTCCCCTCTTCACCACAAATGATATCAATGCACATCCATTGTTTGTAATACTTGAAAGCATCTTCCTTGTTCTATAAACCCACTAAAACCTCTATCTCTTGATTTATTTTTGTTTCCTTATCTACAATTTCATTGGTCTTCTTGATCAAGTGCTCAGTGTTAAGATCAAAAATTGGAAGTGCTCAGAATTGATTGGAACCTAAACGATAGTGAAGAGCTCATCGCTAGGAATCTGACACAATTTGTTTCATCAAAAACCGACTTCGTATGTGATAGTTATAGCTTGTTGTTCGTTTCCCTGAACAACTACAAATTTTTCAAAAAGGAACATATCGGTGACATGATAGCCTAGTCAGCAAAAAAAGAATATTCTAAAAATATTCCTTCAAATTTCCCAATGACACAATGCCAAGTGTCAATCTGTGGTTAGTTTTGAAGTGGGTGACTTGTTTCAATTTCATTGGATGTTTTAGGAACCCATGGGAAGAGGACACGTGGCAAACCCGGATGCTGCCATGTGGCACCCCCTTAAAAGGATGAATTATATCCTAAGGTTGAAATATTGTATGTGTTTGAAAGGTCGGATTAAATATTTTATGGGGCAAAATTTTATATGTTAGCGGAAGGGTGGACTTCGGGGTCGACCGCGCAACCTCCCCCTCACAAATCACATGACAAACCATTAGACTGCAAATTTAAACTTATTATCTATAGTGCAAAACATATATAAATATGTTATATCAAAATCCAATGGTGGGAGGAGCGAGCCATCCCCCTCACCATATGTACATGCAATATAACCATGGTGGAGTGCTCCATATTAAATGCATGGTTAGCGCATTAAACTCCACCTAATCATTCTTAACCACTAAATAACCCGCTCTTATCTTGGCGGTTAAAATGGAGGAGGCCTTAAATTTGGCACCAACTCCAAAATTTGTTGCGCTAACTGGATTTCTCTCAAGTTATGGAGGAGATTCCTAGGGGAAAATTGAATGAAGCAAAACATTTGCAAACTTTCACCATTTGTGGCTCAAAAAGAGTGTATCCTAGTAGATTGGGATGTTCTGATCATGTTGGAGAGGGTTTCAGGAGCAGTAAAGGATTGTAAACAACACCTTTTTCCTTTTTTCACTAATACATCAGCCCAAGCCATGGAAGCTGGATCAAGGAGATGAAGCCCAGGAGGGGTGAACTCCATAAAAAAACTGTGTTAAGGGATCATTTTGATGGTTTGTTATACATTTTATTGTTGTTGTTTAGCATAATGATTTAATTTTATTATGCTCATTAATTTAACATAAAACTCTATACATTTACTTGTTTAACACTCACAAACACCTCAAGAAACATATGCACATAAATAAAAATATCAACAACTTATTTATAATTCTTAAGATGAGATTAAAACAACAAAAATTACATTCAAATTTAGGTCAATGTTGTATCAGAGAAAAGGTTATTTTCCTAATTTTCTTGATTTTTATGTGAGTAGGGTTTTAATGGTTACAAATTTGTGATGCTTGCAAGGTTGAAGTTGCAGAGAGGAGAATGCAAACTGTTGGTTTCTATTCTTGAGGTTACAACCAGAAGAAGGAGAGCCTCAAGACCACCATCTTCACCCAAAGTTTCACTCCCAGTTGCACCTGAAGCACCTCAAGTTTTATCTCTAGCTGAGATTGAGGAGGTACAAGTTGCACCAAAAGCTAAGCTTGAATAAATATTCATCATGTTAATTGTAGGAGAGACTAAAGGTATTTCAGAAGAGGAAGCATTCAATAAGGCTTTATATGACCTAACTGAGAGGGTTAGGATCCTCTTTGAAGAGAGGAACACCCAAATGGTTGGAGAGAATTAAAATTCTTCACATGGAGAGGGAACCAAGCAGAAGACAAAAAGTATGAAGAGAAGGATTCAAAGGCTAGCGAAGGAAAGCCTCTTCCATCTCCACCATCTTCATCATCATCCTCATCATCTCCATCATCACCATCTTCCACCTGCACCACAAAAACCACCCATACTCACTCAAAAAAACCAAAAGGAAAAACTCCCTTACATAAATTGTACGTTAAGTTTGAACTTCCTATGTACAATGGTGAGGTAAATGAAAAGAAGTTGGACAATTGGATTCATCAACTAGAGGTTTATTGCAGAATTCATAACCTACAAGAAGATGACATAAGGGTCCAGTTAGCTTCATTGAGGCTAGAAGGAGCACCAATAGTCTGGTGGGGAGAAAAGACATCAGAGAAAATGCGAATCCATGGTAATATATCCATTTCTTGGGTTGAGTTTATTTCTTCAATTCAAAAAAAAAAATTATCCTTTAGCTTACATGCAGAAAGCCATTATGAGTTGGAAAAACTTTAGGCAACTCAAGGGTCAAACAGTTCAAGAATGTGCCTAGAAGTTTAGGAAAAGGGACTTTTTTTTAGGAGTAAACATGATTTCCCATGACACACTATTGAAATACATTGGGGGTTACATTTCTATTTGAGACACACTATCCCTATGTTCAACCTGATCAATTTAGATGAAGCTTGTGTGAAAGCCACACACCTTGAAGCAAGGTGAAAGAGCATTCAGGAAGAGGGTAGTAAGAAGAATCCATTCAAGGGTAAGAAGAAAGTGAAGGGAGGAAAATGGAAGGGAAAGATGAATGCAAGTGTTAAGAAATAAGGGGAGAAAACTACATGCAAAAAGTGTTCCAAATAGGGGCATAATGAAGGCCACTACTGGAAACTGCACCCCGAACTAAGGCCTACAAAACCAAACAATAAGGGGAAAAAAATTATGACTGCTACCACACAACATGATCTTGGATTTGCTTCTTGTGATGAGACTAAGGTTACAACAATGGTGAAAAAGGGGAAAGAGGCCATAGAAAGCACTAGGTCCTCCAATTGTCACAAAAACACTCCAAATGATTAAACAAGGATAGAGTTATTCCATGTAAGGGTGATCTCAAATCATATAAAGATTGATGCATTATTTGATAGTGGGTCACAAACAAACTTAATTTTAGAAGACTTCGTCAAAAAGATTAATCTTGAAACTGTAAAGTGTACCTTATCATAAGCCATATCCTTCAAGTTTGATAGTCAAGAATGAAAATTTACAGGTTACAAGGAAATGTATATTAGGGTTTTCCATTACTACAAATATTTTTCATGAAGTTCAGTTAGATGTGGTTCCACTTGCCATTTCAGGAATTATCTTTGGAATCCCATTTTTTTATGATAGGAAGGGGATATTTTATAGTCATGAGAATAAATATAATTGTCTCAAGGATGGGGTGGATTATATTGTGAGAGCTTATCACAAAAATCTGAATATTTATTTAGTTAATGTAGGGCAGATGAGGAGACTAGTTAATGCAAGTAAAAATTTTGTGCTTCTCATGATCAAGGAAAATAATGATATGGAATATGAATTTTTTGAAGTTTTTGATGAAGAATTAAAATCTGATTTTTTTGATGTGGTAAGTCAGCATGGCGAGATGTTTCAGGAACCAAATGGGTTACCTCCCAAGAGGAGAATTCAGCATGATATACATCTGAAGCAAGGTGTTCCACTTCCAAACATTAGCATGTATTGCATGTTGATAATGGAGAGCATGGAAATTAAGAATAAAATTCAATAATTACTGAACAAAGGTATCATATGCCCATCTACTTCTCCATGTTGTTCACCAATTTTCTTCGTGCCAAAGAAGGATAGGACGTGGCACATGTACATGAAATTCCATGCACTGAATAAAATCACGGTAAAGAATCGCTATCCACTCCCAAGGATTGATGATTTGATTGATCGATTAAGGTATGCAAATAATTTCACTAAGTTATAATTAGAAGTGGTTATCATCAAGTTAGAATAATTGAAGAGGACATTTGGAAAACCGCATTTAGAACTAGACAAGGATTTTTTGAGTGGCTTGTTATGCCATTCGGTCTTACCAATGCTCTAGCTACTTTCATGAGAGTTATGAATGATTTATTGGGATGATTTTTTCATTTTTTTACTTAGATGATATTTTGATATTCAGAAAATCAAGAGATGAACATGTTATGCATGTGAACAAAGTACTTGATTTCTTGAAAAAATAATAGTTACTTTTAAATATGTCTAAGTGTGAGTTTGACAAGACTTATTTAGTGTATTTGGGACAAATTTTTGGAGGATGTGAGTTGAAGTTAGACCCCTCTAAGTTTGAGGTCATTATGAATTTTACCAAGCCCAATACAGTTACGGATGTAAGAAGCTTTCTTGGGGCAGCACAATATTGGAGGAAATTCATTGCTAACTTTTCTTCCATTGCAACTCTATTACATTCATTGACAAGTGTTAAGAAAGTCTTCCATTGGGGAGATATGCAGAAAAAATAATTTGATGCTTTAAAACAAAAGGTCAGTTTAACACTGGTATTGGCTCTTCTGGATCTTAGACAACCATTTGAGACTCAAACAGATGCTAGTGATTATGCCATGGGAGCCATTCTCATGCATCATGGTAAGCCCATTTCGTTCCATTTTGAAATTTTTAATGGAGTTGTGACTAACCGTCCCACTTATGACAAAGAGTTATATGCATTGGTACAGAGTGTAAATAAATGGAAACACTATTTGATGGGAAAGGAGACCATTATCCATACAGACCATGAACCATTGCAGTACTTACAGTCACAATCAAAGTTGGAGAAATCAAGACAGTTCATATCGATGGGATTTCTACAAAAAATTCATTTGGTTATTAGGTATAAAAAGGGAGTCTGCAATAAAGTAGTTGATATGCTTTATAGGCCTATTGTAAATTCATCTATTATACTCAAGCACAATTCTATTATGCATGAAATTTACATTGAAAAATATGCACATGATAATGATTTTCGAGATGTGTATGAAAGCTTTAGTCAAGGAAACCAAATTGGAGAGTTAGATTACCATGTACATAAAAAAAAATTGTATCACTTGGGAAAGCTATGTATTCCATAGGTGTTGGGTTTGTACATGGTTTTGGGGTACGATGGTTTTTAGCCCCTGGTATTTTGTAGATCCGGTCAAGGGAACTACGGTTATGTTCTAATGTAGGGTTAATGGATTGGGCTTTATGTATGCTTCAACATGTATATATATTTGTTGTAACACTAAAATGAATATAATGAAAAATAAAGCTGGTCGTCCCGATTTTGGATCCAGGGGAATATGTCTGTGTTTATCTATTTATGTTTTATGCTCTTGCTAATGTTTATTTTCTATCTTTAAGATTTGTTTGCAGATAATTTATGTACAGGGTTAAAACTTACAACAGGGAGAAATAAACAATACCATAAGGGAGGCGCACACTTCATTGATTTCTGGAAATTTCAATGTAGGCAAGAAGGTAGTGAATCACCAAAGGTATTGTTATTGGTCACACATGCTTGATATTGTATCGCTCATTTCATTAGAGGATGGTCTTTGTGTGCAATAAGAAAGCCTAGAAATAGGAAATTAGGATTGTACACTCCACTTCCAGTACATTCACGCCCATAGGAGAGTATGTCAATGGATTTTGTAGGAGGTCTTCCAATGTCAAGGAAAGGTCATGATTGCTTGTCTGTAGTTGTAGATAGGTTCAAAAAAATATCTATTTTGATTCCATGTAAAAAGAAAATTATAGATGAACAAACAAATCATCTTTTCTTTCAAAATGTTTGGGTTCGTTTTGGTATTCCTACTTCTATTGTAAGTGATTGAGATTCTCGATTTGTTGGGAATTCTTGGTCAAAATTGTGAGACATGGTGGACACTAAATTGAAGAAGAGTACAACCTTTCCTCTGCAAACAGATGGTCAGACTCGAGTGGTTAACAAGAAAATAATTCATTTTCTTAGAGGATATTGCAACAAACATCCAAAGTTGTGGGATGAAAAATTGCATTACATTCAGCATGTCAACAATGTTCCCTTTTCTGAAATTTTTTTAGTTGTTTAGGA
Source organism: Pinus albicaulis (assembly GCA_034641835.2). Classification (NCBI taxonomy): domain Eukaryota; kingdom Viridiplantae; phylum Streptophyta; class Pinopsida; order Pinales; family Pinaceae; genus Pinus; species Pinus albicaulis. The sequence continues at coordinate 656,017,743 of CM076581.1, forward strand.
AAGCAAACAAAAAAGGAATATTTTGGGAATATTCCTTGTAATCACCCAATGACACTATGGAAAGTGTCAATTTGTGGTTAGTTGTGAAGTGGGTGACTTGTTTCAATTTCATTGGATGTTTCAGGAGCTAATGGGAAGAGGACATGTGTAGCAGAAAAACGGAGGCCGCCCGTGCTAACCCCCCTTAAAGGTGAAATTATATCCTAAGTTTGAAATATTGTATGTGGTCGAAAGGCCTAATTAAATATTTTATGGGGAAAATTTTTATATGTTAGCAGAAGGGTAGAGGTCAGGGTTGATCCCGTGACCTCCCCCTCACAAATCACATCAAAAACCATTAAACCACACATTGAAACTTTTTATGTATAGAGAAAAAAATATATAAACATGTTATATCAACATCTGAAGATGGGAGGATGGGGTGAGCCCCGCGGGCCAATCCCCTCACCATATGTACATGTAATATAACCATAGTGTAGCACTCCATATTAAATGTATGGTTAGTGCATCAAACTACACCTAATCGTGCTTTACCACTAATTAACCCACTCTTATCTTGGCGGTTAAAATGACGGAGCCCCGAAATTCAGTGCCAACTCCAAAATTAGCTGCGCTAACTATAGTTCTCTCCATTTTTGGAGGAGATTCCTAGGGAAAAATTAAATGAATTATAAATTTTGCAAAATTCTACCATTTTTGGCTCAGAAAGATTTTATCTTAGCAGATTGGGATGTTTTGAGCATGTTGGGGAAGGTCTTAGTAGTAGTAGAGGATTGAAATCATCACTTTTTGCCATTTTAAGCTAAGAAAAAGGCCCTAGCAATGGAAGCTCAACCAAGGAGATGCTGCCCAGGAGGGGTGAACTCCTTCATCAAAAAAATATGTTAATGGATCATTTTGATTGTTTACTCTACATTTTATTGTTGTTGTTTAACATTGTGTTTTAATGTTATTATTCTCATGACTTTAACATAAAGCTAAGTACATTTTCCTGTTTAACATTCACAAACACCTCAAGAAACCTATAGACATGAAGAAAAATATCATCAACTTATTTATAATTCTGAAGATGAAACTAGCACGAAAAAACTGAAATTCAAATTAAGATCACTTCTCATCATTATCATCCCACATTTCTTCCACTTTTTGTTTGGAATTGGGAAATTATCTGTAGTTATGGTAAGCTTCCTTTAATAAAGTTCTTCTTTCTACTATTTTTTGGTAATTTTAGCTACACGTTTTAAAATACTAGATTATATTGTGCTTTTAATGAAGAATAACTATTCCAACTAATTTTATCTTACATGGAAACCTTTCAAATATTAACATACTTATAAATTAGTTGAATAGGTTTGTTCTTGTATCATGAAGTGTGTATATATGTATTGTGTGTATTTTTAGTTAGAAATTATCTTATACTTTACTAAATTTTTATAAATTTACAGATATGGATTTTATTTTCTCGCATGAAATAAACTTGACCCTTCAATTGGTAATCAATAGATTGATTTTTCAATAATTTTCCATTCTCTCAAATTCAAAATATTTTGCCATATCACTAACTTTGTAATAATTCCATCCCAAATATGTATTTCGACCTTCTATATAATAATTTAAACTTAATTTCTATTAGTCTTTAGTTCAACAACCTTCCAAATTATTATACAATATCTTCTTCATAAAATTTGCTAGTTATTCACCATCTTCTCATTTTTGAGACACTCTCTTTGGCCTCTTTAATAAAATCTCCAAATATTATAATTTTATTCCTCACACCTATTGTATTTTAATCACTTAAATATATTTCACTTCTCGCATTTCGATCTAAATACTTAAAATGTTTGGTAACTGAGATATATTGAAAGAAATATAATATCATCCTTGTTACAATAGGGATCACTTTTAATTTGTTATTTATATAGTCTTTTTAAAAAATGGAAAATTTTTGCTAAGAAGAAATAATTTTGAAAAAGGTAAAATGCTTCACATACTAAATTTGACTTTTTGTGAAACAAAACAAAGCTTCAAACCTAGATTCACTAGCAAAATTTTAGAGTTATATTTAACAATATATCACCTTTATCAGAGACCCTTCAATGTTATGTCTTTAAGTTTTTTCATTTCTTAAACATGTATTGGTGTGAGGGTGAAGAGAGATTATTGTTTGTGGGACTACATTACTTGGGAAATGGGTATACTGAAAATTTAATTTATTGTCCAATTTCTTTAATTTTATTCTTTACACCTATTCCTTTTAAATAATTTTTCTCTTTCACTCTCTTCTCACACTCTTCTCACAATCTGTTTTAGTTAAAATTGGATTTTAACTTAAATATTTAGTGAATGAGCTATATAAACACAAATATAACATCATCCTTATTATAGAGTTCACTTTTAATTTAAGATTTCTATAATCTATTGAATAAATGAAAAATTGTTACTAAAAAGAACTGATTTTGAAAAAGTTCAAATGCTTCGCATGATAAATGTAGAGATGGAATTCTTATCAACATTGTAACTCTCGTGGTGAACATATTGAATTTGTTTTTACGCAATTGAATGTGTTTTACGTACTCATTTATTTTTCCATTGTTGCCAGTTGCACTTTCTGATATTTTCCTGCAAGTTAGTTTCGTCAAAAAAAAATATGAAATAGTAAACTTCGTTTATTTTTCTGAATACACAGCTGTTAAATTGGTATTTTCTTCATTGTATTCTTCCTGTTATGTGTGTTATTGGTTGCAGTTCTCCCTTTTGATTTTCATATTAACGTTTAATTGTAATCTGATCTTTCCTCACGTATTATTCCTCTTGAATCTGATTTTGGAAGGATTGTATACATATGAAGAGCATTAGTACTCAATATAGTTTTTTGGTCTCTAGTTTATTGAATTTCTTCATACACAAGAATTGAAATATTGACATCTTCATGGTGGTTGCTATAACGGTTATGTAGCCTTAAGCCATAAAATTACTAATTTGTTAGTTATTTGCATTCTTGATGTAATATCATAAAACAACTATTTGTCAAGGATCGGGGAGTTGCGTTGTGTTGCATTGTGGCACTATTTTGTCTTTCTATAAATTCATTGCATCTCGATATTAGTGATAATCTAAATTATAATTTCATTTATAATTTAGATTTAACGTTTCTTTACTTCTTCAATGCTTTGTATTACATTAGGTTAATTGAATCTATATTCATTCACCATGCCAACTAAATCAATTTTTTGCAACCATTCTTTGTGAATATGTACATTTGTATGGTTGGTTTTAGTAGGATAGAATCAATAATTTATATAACTAAATAGTTGCATATATGTATTATAGTTTTCTAATTCACTAATCTGATTCTCTAGCAAAATTATTCTATTATAATTTTTAATTTTCATTTTTAAATGAAATATACATATTAGAATTACATAACATATCATAGTTTCTTTAAGGTGAAACATTTTCTCTTTTTCTTTCAACAAACATATCAATTTTAGGCTCACTAGTTTTCACCATTTTATTTGTATAGTTAAAGTGATCATTAACTTTTAATTGCAATTTAACTATAGATTGGTATAGGTTAGTTTAGGATAATTATAGTTTAAATTAGGATTAGTTTTTCTTGGGTTCACTCTTTCATAAGAATAAAGGATCCAAGGCCAACGAAGCATATAATCCCATTAGGGGTGACTAGCCCAAATGGATTGGGCTATTAAAGAGCATCAGGGTCGCTTCTTCCTTGTTGATTGGGTTCATAAAACCCATGTAAACAAAATGGCGCTAGACTACAGTCATATAGAAATTAATTGATTAAACCATTAAACCCGTAGCCTCTATAATATCGTATTCTTAATTCTTCTTGTGTCATCTCACATTTTCTTGAAGGAAAATTACAAGACAACCTAGCATATATGGAGTCACTTCCTCCTTGTTGACTTGGGTTCATAAAACCCATGTAAAAAAAATTGCACTAGAATGAGGTAATACGGAAATTAATTGCTTAAATCATTAAAACCACAACCTCTATAATATCATATTTTTAATTCTTCTCATGTCATATCACATATGATTGAAGATAGATTACAAGATAGGCTAACATATAGGGAGTCACTATTTTATTTATTCATTAATCAATGGCTCCATCCCTAAATTATATATGTGAGGATGTGTTCAACTATCCATTGTCAGATATCCCTCCAAAGGTAACTAAATACTTGTCATTGAAAATTTTAGCGGCTAATATTTGGAAGTGGGATAATTTCACATACTTTTTCCCCAAAAATCTAGCTAATTTCAATTTTTTCTAAAAAACTATTCATCGAAATTTTATACTGTAAAATTGTTTTAGCTTAAAATTATTGAATTTTTATAGAAAGACTTTATAAAAATATTATAAATTTTAATATTTTTAAAAAATATCAAGCAAATTTTTTTACAGATTGTATATTATGGACTAGTGAGATTCGCCACAGTTTGTAAACTTTAAAATAAATTTTCATCCTTAAAATTTTCCTTGATACTTGTCCAAGTTTAGATTTGATGGTGAGGACCATTATTTGACTACTCTTGTAGATCTTCATTGTTTTATATTTTAATGTAATGATTTTGGAGAATTGACTGATAGTGTGTTATGTAGGTTGTTTTCCTTTACCTTCTAGGGGAGGATACTTTACTACTTCAAAGAAGTTCCACCCAAACTAATTTATTCATGGGACTAGATAATATTCCATGTCAATTCCTCTGATTTCCTAAGGTGGACTTAGGCTCCATTATCTATATTATTGGTGGGTTGATGATCTGGCCACACCTCTATCATGATATTCCTCCCACGATTATCCGCACTTCTCCTGTCACTTTCTCCCTCTAACTATTTGGATTGTTCCTTTTGGACCAAGTTGTGGTTTGATGTGATGGCATTAGAGGTGCTCTACAACTTAGCTCCCAACCCACCCATCAGTTATTACCTCTTCGTTACAGTATCAAAGATCAATATATAGTAACTCTTATTAAAAGAAACGTTACAAAATCATAAAATTTTGATGCCCCCAACTCCTTTTTTCTTAGCCCCCTTACCATTTCTCTTCCATAGGACTGGATTCTGTGACCATAGGCTTAGCGCTTAGGTGCTAAGGCCCTTTAAATCCCGTCAAGGTAATACCTCTTATCGTATTTTATCTCCACCTTTTATTTATGGGCTTCCATGTCCAAGTGCTATTAAACATCAGAAGCATCTCTCATTGTAGCTTTTCTCAAAAGGATTTTACAATGGAGTTCTGATATCCACTACCTCCGAAAACCGACCTCTGAAATACTTTCACAGTGGTGTCTTTACAATAGTAGGTGCTAAGGCCTTATCTATTCCCTTGCTTCTCTAATTCCTAATGACCGAATTCCACTCAACATCGAACCACCATTATGAGATCAGAAATTTCCCATAAAACAATTAGACAGGAGTTACGAAAACTCCAACCTACAAAATTATGGCCTCCGAGGTGATATCATGTTGATGTCATCAAGAACGACATGGCACCTCCTTAGTGGTGACACGTGTCACCGATAATTTCCACATTAGGCTCCCAAAAATGTCGAATCTAACTGGCACATGTCCTTCGTACGGCCATGTCATGTTGACGTCTTATCTTTTTGCAGATTCTCAAGGCCAATCAAATACTACCATGTGCCCCCCATATGAGAGAGAAAGGTTCCATGGGGTCCTTGGTTTTTCAAATGATTTCCTTTATATTTTCTCTTCACCACAACCTTAGTGATTTTCATGGGAATTTCAATTCTTGAGTGAGGAAACTATGAGCTTCTGATATCACTTTTCCCTAAGGTCGAACCTATCAAAGTTATGATATTATTTAGGTTCCAATATTCTCGCTGCTTGTCCTTTCGATATTGAATTCCATTGTGTTCAGTCTTCTCTGAAATTGACATCCCGATGGTCGACCTTTATCTTTTCATTTCGACTCCCGATTTTCAGCTCTCCTTTTAGGCTTCTGAATTTTTGCTTTTCGATTTCAACTCACCCTTACGTTTTCAGCCTCTGAATTTAGACTCTCCTTTTGATTTCGGCCTCTGAATTTCGGCTCTCATTTTGTTAGTCAACCAATATTTCACCAGTCGTCCTCTATACCAGGGATGAAAAAGATTACCATTTGACACAAATGCAAGATGGTATGACAAATAAAAATGAGAACATCTTTTATGTCCTGCAGAAGGGGTATTTTAACACACATGTTCTTTAGTTCTCTGAGAAGTTCAACCTCTTCTAGGGTGTGTTGTTTATGTTGGACCGAACTTTCAGGATATGGTGGCATACCAACTTTAGGGAAATTGTCTCCCTTCTCTTCTTCAATATATTCAAGTGGAGAGGGTGGGTGAGCATCTAGAAGTACCATCCCAAACCTAAGTTTGATCTCCTAGATCTCCACAACATAAGAAGGATTGGATGTTTCCCAACCATATACCTACTAGGACTTCTTGTTGTTCAGGTTCATATTCGGTTGGGCATGCATATGCGGTTGCTTGGGTGGATTATTGTGGGGTAGCTATGGTTTATATGGAGGAGGAAACATTAAGGAAGGAGGTTAGGTTGTGCGAAGCCTCCATCCTTGTGAAAGTTTGCCCCATTGAGGAGGTTGAGGTTGGTATGGATGGAAGGGTTTATTAATACATTGAGGAGGATATTGAGAAGAATAGGACCAAGCAAAGGGCATGGACAAAGATGAGTGAGCTAGAGGATACCAAGGATGAAATGGCGCATTTTTTTTTGGATGGAAAGAAGGATAATGTCCACCTTACATGTCTTGTCGATATGGTCGAGGGCCTTGTGACCTCCTTTGACTGATGAAGCAAAGTTTCTCAAATCCACTCTCTTCCCTTTGATATAACCCTTCAAGCATGGAAGAAAGAGACATTTTCCAGTTGCCTGGTTTTCCTCACAAACCTCTATGACATTTAGTGGGTACTCATTTATGCAATTTAAATAATGAAAAATTACCACTATAGATTTATATTAATCACATATTTACCAAACACTAAAATGGATTAATTTTCAAGTTTGATATTTGATCTCTTTAAGTTTTTGGTAGATCCGTGGTTAAAATGGGCCTATATTGGTTTTACAACCAACTATGAAGACTATATGTAAGTATGTCAATCCCTCTTAAAATAAAAATAAGATATTCTCTAAATAGAAAAGCAATATCGGCTATAATAAAAATATATGTTATGCATTTTTAATTAGTAGTCCATATGGCCTAATATCATGTGACATAATTAAAAGTAAAAAAAATATACGAGTAAGATATTTAAATTTTGTGTTTTTCAAAAATATGTTAATACATGATATCAGCTTTATATATATAGAAAAAATGTTAAATGAAAATATTTTAATGTCTTATAAGATAAAATATCGAACTAACCATTATAAATAAAATATATTTTAATATAAATTAATATAAAATAACTAAATACAATTTAAATAATAAAAATTACACATTATTTTTACTCTCTAAAATAAATTTATAACAAAAACAATTGATTCCTTTTGACTCATATTACATTTGTGCTTTAGATAAATCTATTCTGGTACGTTACCAAAATCAACATTGCATCAATAGTTGCGTCACGCCATTACATACAGAAATATAATAAATTCATAACAAAATTGATAGTGGTATTGTTTTAAAATGGAAAATGAAGACAACGGGTGGTTCTTATGAATATTCTATTGATTTGAGGAACACAAAATCGGATCTGTATCCCTGTGATCAGAATGAAAAAAAAAAACTTTTCTGTAATCGAATGAGAAAGGGGAATTCTCTGTTTATAAAATAGGGAATTTTCTTTGTGAGAAGGAAAAGAAGTAGTAGGATTATAAATATCATTATAGAAGAGATCCTTGATGTTGTCATCAGGATCAATCTATAGCTAGGATAAATATTAGTAATATATGGGGTGCACACCCTGTTGGTTACATGCTATAACAGAACAGGAGAAGACCCAACACTTGGATCAACACTGTAACTCTGGTTGTGAGCATATTCAACTTTTTTTTTTATGAAATTGAATGTGTTTTACGTACTTCTCATTTATTGTTTCATCGTTGCTGGTTGCAATTTCTGAATTTATCCTGCAAGTTGGTATCTTGAAAAACTCTGAAATAATACACATGGTTTGTTTTCATGAATATATTGTTCAATTGGTGTTTTCCTAATTGTATTCTTCTTTTTAGTTGTGTTATCGGTTGCAGTTGGTCCTTTTGATTTGCATCTTAATGTATAATGGTAATCTACTCTGATCTTTCCTTACGTCTTAGTCCTTTTGAATCTGATTATGGGAGGATTGTATACATATCAATATAATTAGCACTCAATACGAGGATTGAAATATTGAAATCTTCATCGTGGTTGTTATAATCACTCTTTAGCCTTAAGCCATAACATTACTAATTTGTTAGTTATTATGTTGCAAAATTATTCTGTTATATTTTTTAATTCTCATTTCTAAATGAAATATACATATTAAAATTACATAGTGTATCATGGTTCCTTTGAGGTGAAACATTCAGTATTTTCCTTTAAGAGTCATACAAAGTTTAAGCTGATTAATTTTCACCATCTCATTTGAATAGTTAAAATAATCGTTAATTTGTAGTGGTAATTTAACCATAGATTAATATAGATTAGTTTATATTAATTTAAGATAATTATAGTTTAAAATAGTATTAGTTTTTCCGGCATTCACTCCCTTGTAAGAAGAATTGATCTAAGGCCAATGGAGCTATAAACCTATTAGAAGTGACTATTCCAAACGATTTGGGCTATTAAAGAGCCTCGGCGGGGGTCACTTCCTCCTTGTCGATTTGTGTGCATAAAACCTGCATCAACAAGGCCAGAGTGTTTTCAAAGTTGGATTTGAGCCAACAACATTATTTGGTGTGGATCACAGAGGGTGATGAGAAGAAAACAACAATAGTGACAAGATACAAGGTTCATGATTTTTTCGTCATTCCATTTTGGTTGTACAATGCCCCTACACTGTTCTACATATTGATGAATGTGATGTTATTTCCATGCTTGGATTCATTTGTGATGGTCTATCTCGGAGACATGGTGTTGTACAAAAAAAATTTGGAGTAGCATGAAAGGCATTTGGTGGTAGTATTTGAGACACTCTGAAAGAACCAATTTTACTTGAAGAAGTCAAAGTGCATGTTTACCCAAACTAAGATTTAAGTCCTTACAAATTATATTGGCTAAGGGTGCATATGGATGGACCCGGAGAAGGTTCGTGGTATTGAAGTTTGGAAGCATCCCACGAATGTACATGAGGTGATGGTCTTTGTAGGGATGTCGAATCATAAGTGAAGGTTTGTGGAGGGTCATTCTAGAGTTGTCAAAATGGTGATTAACTTGTTAGTGAAAGACAAGCCATGGAAATTGAAGTAGATATGTCATGAAGGGATTGAAGAATTGAAGCATAGGATAACAACCGCGTCGATACTAAATCTACTTGATTTTGAGCAATTGATTGAATTGCATACATATGCTTCAGATTTTTCCATTAGAGATGATCTCATGCCAGATGGACATCTAGTGGATTGTGAGAGCTGAAAATTGCGAAACAGTGAATGAAGGTACCTGGTTCATGAGAAGGAGATGACTGGAATCATCCATTTCCTTCACGTATGGAGAAATTACTTCAATGAAAAGTCATTTTTAGTAAGTTACTTTCCATCCCAACTGAGGCTTTAAGAAAAGAAGGAACACTAGCAATATTTCAGGCAAAGTTTGACCTGGTGAAGGCTGAACAAAATCAATGCTATCATAGATGCCCTTAGTACTAAGGTTCAATTTTCTACAACTAAGGAAAAAGGACCATGCTAAACTAGGAGAAATTCAAGTTCAGATGAATGAGGAGTTGGAGAGTAGACTTTGTGGAAGATTCGAGATTGATACTCAGGCGAAGGACATTGTGAAACAAGAGAGGGAAGGAATGACGAGGAATTTTTTTTGTGTGATATGGGATGTTCCTTTATGGTGATTGTCTCTATGGTTCAATATTATCAAGAATTATGAGGAAGATCTTGAAGTAGTGCCATGATTCACCTTGGGATGGGAACCTAGGGTAGTGTCAAACTTTGCAAAATATGTAGAGAGTTCACTTCTCAGAACAAATGAGGGAGGATGTAGAGGAGTATGTCTAAATGTGCATCATTGTTTATTAGGACAAATTGGACCTTATATGACAAGGAGGTTTATTACATCCTTTGCTAACTCCTAAGAGGCCATGGAGGCATGTCTTAATGGACTTCATCACTTAGTTATCATAGGTGTAGCAGTATAATGGGATAAGTGTCATTTTGGATCATTTTTCCAGGTGTGTCATATTTATACCAACGAAGATAGCTTATGGAGTTAAGAAGGCGGTCAACTTGTTCTTTAATAATATTGTGAAGCATTGGGTGTTACCATTGAGTATTGCGTGAGAAAGAGATACAAGGTTCAATGGGATGTTTTGGACCATGTTTTTCAAGCATGTTGGGATAGAGTTGCTACTAAGTTCGAGTTTACATCTAGAAACAAATAGTTAAACTTAGTGCACTAACTCACTGTTGGAGGACTGCTTGAGACATTTTATATGGGATAATCAGAATAATTATTCTGAGTTGGTAGATAGAGCACAATTTAGTTATATCCTACAAAAGAGTTATGTGATGGGGTATAGTCCATTTTATTTAGTCAATGGAAAAATGCATGTTGTTTTGTGTACGATGTTACTAGGAGATATGTTGCTCTATGTATGATGTTACTGGGGAGATATGGAAGGAACCCTCAAGCCTTCAAACTTCTTATAGATTGGGAGGACGCCTTGGAGCTAGCTTGACTGCACTTACTGGAGGTTATAAAGAGGATGAAGAAGTGGGAAGTAAGGATAGAAATGATGTGTAATTTGAAGTTGGGGATATGGGTTTTGTGTAGATGAAAAAGGAGCAGTTTACACTCCCGAAGGGGATGATGAAGTCTTTGAATAGGAAGTTTCAGAGTCCACGTCACATGAAAAATACAATTGAGGATATTCCTTATGAGGTTTATTTTCCCCACTACATGTGTGCAAAGCATCCTATGTTCCACTTTAGTCAGTTGAATAAGTGTGAGACACCAATTATCTTGAGAGAGCAACACCACCATGTGGACTAGGCTTGATCATAAACCAACATGACATATATTTGGATATGATTGTTAAATATAAAATAGTACTAAGTCGGGAGTTGCATGAAAAGGGAGTACTTTGTGCGTTGGAAGAATGTACTAGAGAAAGAAAGATGGGAGACAAAATATTCATTATGAAAATGGAAGGGGATCGAGTAGTTCAAGGTAGACGATGCCACCGTATGGATTGCTATGGACAAAAATGAATTAAGGCATAGGAGGATGTCAGGCCTCTGTGTCACCTCGAGTGCACTTAATAACCCATGGTGATTTGACTTCCAAACCAGGCACCCAAGCATGCCATTGAGACAAGTTGTAATGTGCACGTGCAAGTCGTGCGAATTTATGATGTTGACGGGTGGAAAAATGGACATGCACAACCACCCCTATTGCACGATGGTGAAATAGAAAAAAAAGCGGTGGGATGAGGGCCCCTTCCCAGCCGAGATGGTGGCTCCCACCTAGCTCAAGTTGTGTGATGGATTCATGCAGAAGGGAAAGCCGACGATACATATGGTGGAAAAAATACCCACGAAAAGTGACCTGAGGAGCCATTGGGAAAATTCATACAACACACACAAACCAAACAATGTCTGAACAAAGGTTGGCTCCATTAATTTGACGTCATCCCGAGTAGGATGCGACGGTTAATGGACGAGCTTGCTCGCATGTAAACAAATCAAACCAAGTGGAGAGTTGAGTCATCTAAGAAACCAAGCGAAAGAACCAAGAAGAGAAGTGAACCACAGGTTGAAGAGAGATGAGTTGACCAGTGGAAGAGAATGAGCTCACCTCCAGTGAGCGAAGTCAAGCAAGTTCGTGAGAGTCAAGTTTTATGTGTTTTTCTTAGGCTTCAAATCTAGGACAAGGTTGAAGGGCTACCCAAATTTCTGAAAGTTTGTAATTCAAATAGGAACTCGTTTGGGAGTTCGGCCTACCAATTGTAGCTTGAAGAATTATATTATACCAGCCTATATCCATCTTAACTCTAAATCTATCAAGCGTTGGGATGGATCAAATCTCTCGAGGAGAAAAACTTTTTTTTTTAGTGCAAAACATGAGAAAATGTTTGCACCTCGAGAGATTTGATCCCTCTCGGCGCTTGATATATCCGTAGTTAAGATGGATCTACGCTGGTTTCAATCATGTGAAAACAAGGAAAATCTATCAATAATATGAGAAACATATGATTAATTTTATCAATAATATGTAAATACATCTAATATTAATATAACAATTTTAAATATGCTAAATATGTATCATATTTATCGAGTCATTTTAATTTTAAATTTGATTAGTTACCTCAATTTTTTGAGATGATAAATATTTTAAAATAACTTTAATGATGAAATAAAAATTTTGAATGCAAAGCGACAATGTAATAATATTTAATGATAGAAAATGTGAATAGCAATAATGTAGTCAATTACAAATAATATTCATTGTGATCAATCTCAAACTATTCTCTTGTACTATTCTTATTGTCACCCTTATTAGTTTTGTCACATTTTCATATCGATTATATGAAAATGACAGTTGGAATTGTAAACCATTAAATATCTAGCTTGAGTTGTTGTAGTAAACATCATACCTTCTCTCTTTGACTCTCCAATATTAATAGGTTTAGTTACTATAACACAAAAATCAATGTACATTGTCAATAATTTTTTTTCTTACATTGGAGTCAATGCAAGCTATTAATCCAATGACTTTAAAATTAATGTATCATCATACATCCAATTACATCAAATCATAAATCAACCTATACAAAATAATCAATGCATCTAATGAAAGAAATCAAATAAGATTAGAAAACAACATCTACATTGAAATTAATGCATCTAATGCAAGCAATCAAATAGGATTATAAATCAACATCTACACTCAAACCAATGCATCTAGTGCAAGTAGGCAATTAGGATTAAAAACCAACATCTACATTGAAATCAATGAATATAGAGGAAACAATCAAATAGGATTAGAAATCACCATCTACGCTGAAATCAATGCGTTTAGTGCAAGAAATCAAATAGGATTAGAAATCATCTACATTGAAATCAATGCATATAGTGCGAACAATCAAATATGATCCAATGACTTTAAAATTAATGTACCATCATACCTCCAATTACATCAAATCATAAAATCAACATATACAATCAAATCAATGCATCTAATGAAAGAAATCAAATAAAATTAGAAAACAACATCTACATTGAAATCAATACATATAATGCAAGTAATCAAATAGGATTAGAAATCAACATCTACACTCAAATCAATGCATCTAGTGCAAGTAGGAACATAGGATTAAAAGCCAACATCTACACTGAAATCAATGCATCTAGAGGAAACAATCAATAGGATTAGAAATCACCATCTACGCTGAAATCAATGCATTTAGTTCAAGAAATCAAATAGGGTTAGAAATCATCTACATTGAAATCAATGCATATAGTGCAAACAATCAAATATAATTATAAATCAACATATACATTGAAATTATTGCATATAGTGCAAACAATCAAATAGGATTAGAAATCACCATCGACACTGAAATCAATGCATTTAGTGCAAGGAATCAAATATCTTTAGAAACCAACATCTATACTAAAATCAATGCATCTAGTGAAAACAATCAAATACGATTAGAAATCACCATCTACACTGAAATCAATGCATCTAGTGCAATAAATATTTTCCCTCTCTTCCACTTCATCTATATTTGTATATCTCTCAATCTCTCCTTTGTCACTTTATCTCACCCCGTTAAACACACACGCTTTCTCACTCCATATCTATCAATCTCTTTGTCTCAATATATCTCTTATTTATCCTCATCTTCCATCTAGATCTCTATCTCCCTTTGTCTCTCTATATCAACCCCAAAACATACACTCTCTTTCTCAAATTTGTCTATCTATTAGCCCCTCCTCCTCTCCCACTCCCTCCTTCTATCCTCTCTCCCTGTCTCTCCATCTTCCTCATCTCTCGCTCTCTCGCTCTCACTCTCTCCCTCTCTCTCCACCGTTGACTCTCTATGTCTTTATTATTACCTCCCTCTCTCTCCCCCTCCATCTTTGTCTCTCTTTCCCTACCTCTCTTCACTCTATTTATTCCTTTCTTTCCCACCTCTCTCTCTCTCACTCACTCACTCTCTCTCTCTCTCTCTCTCTCCACCATTCACTCTCTATGTCTTTATTCTTACCTCCCTCTCTCTCTCCCTTCATCTTCATATCTCCTTCCCTACCTCTCTTCACATTTTTTATTCCTTTCTTTCCCACCTCTCTCTCTCTCTCTCTCTAAATTTTCACCTTCCAACGTTGTTACTATATTCCTCTCCCTCTCCTTCTCTCCATCTCTCCTTGTTTGTCTCTATATCTCACACCCAAACATATACACTCTATCTCCATCTCTCCCTTGTCACTCCCTCTCTCTCTCCACAACTCATTCTCTATATCTTCCTTCTTCCCTCCCTCTCTCCCCATCTAGCTCCATATCTCTATCCCTCCCTCTCTCCCCCTCCAACTCCATCTCTTTATCCCTCCCTCTCTCCTCCTCCATTTCAAGTCCCCTCTCTTTTCCTTCATCTGTCCCTTTCTCTTCTACCTTCCTCTCTCTTCTCCCATCACTCTCTCTCTCTCTCTCTATCTCTCTGACCACTACAATCCTCTATCTTCTCTCATCACTCTCTTCCCCTCTCTCAAGTCCTCTCTCCCTTTCTGTCCTACCTCCCTCTATATGCCCCCACCTCTCTCTCTCTCTCTCTCTCTCTCTCTCTCTTCCCCCATAACTCTCTCTTTCTCTTAAAATATGTTACTATAACCCCCCCTTTATCCTTCTCTTTCCTTCTCTCCCCCTTCTCTCCATACTCCTATGTCTATTTATCTCACCCCTAAGCATTTACACTTTCTCTCTAGCTCTCCATTGTCACTCCCTCTCTCTCCACTTCTCACTCTCTATTCCCTTCTCCTTCCCTCCCTTTCTCCCCCTCAAATTCCATCTCTATATCCCCCCCTCTCTCTTTCCCCCCTACCCCCCTCTCTCTTTCCCCTTCTCTCTCTTTCTCCCTCACCTCCATATTTATGCCTCCCTCTCCCTCTGTTACCCTTCTCTATATCTCTCGCTCCTCACCATATCTCTCTCTTCATTCCTCCTCTCCCTTCTCCTTCAGTTGATCTCCATCTCTCCCTTGCCACCCATATTTTTCCACCTTTATCATATCTCTTTTTTCTTCCCTCCCATATATATCTAGCGTTAATTTATATATCATGGTATATTAATATATATTATAATATACAAATTTATTATTGTATTAATTTAAAGTTATTAAATTTAATAATATTAATATTATAATAGATTAAGATGAATATTAGATTTATAAATAACATTAACATTAATATTAATATTTTAATATTAATGTAATAGGTTAATAATGTTTTTCTTTATATGTTATTAATAATAATTTGGTCCATGGTATTTGGGCCATAGAATTCATATATAATTAGATGTTGATTTCTAATCCCGTTTGATATATTTTTATTTATTTTCCTTACCTCTTTTATAAATACGGTATTTAGCCCATGTATTTGTCCCATGGTATTTGGGACATAGGCTTCACCTAAATAAAACATCTTTTTTGAGCTTTCGTAAATATTAAAAAAAAAATGTTTTTTTTTTTTAATTTACCATACCTCTAGTTTATTTATATTTTTATTTATTTACCATACCTCATGAGTAAGTTTAAAAAGAGGTTTTATTTATTTACGATACATCTAGTTTATTTATATTTTTATTTATTTACTATATGTCTTCAGATTTTAAATTTGTATTGTTTAAATTTATTTTTAATGAATTTTTAATTGTTTAAATATATGGTAATGTAAGCCATTGTTTAAGTGACATTATTTATATTTTGTTTAGTTTTTTTATTTTGGCTTCCCACATACTACACATCGAGGTCATACTGTAGAGTGTGTGTGTGGACACAATTATTAAAAGAAGATGAGTGTTCACATGTTCCATCTATATTTATGTTGTAGTTTATTTATATTTTTATTTATTTACCATATGTAACATCCCTAAAATAACCACGTAATTAATAATAAAATATTACGTTACTGTCTTTTAACTGTTTTTGTAAAGAATCGGTTAAAAGAGGGAACAAATTCTTGAATCTATTGAAGGGTATAAAAACATTAGAGATGGAGTCATCTGGAGGAACGCTAGCCATTCTTCTTATTTATCAGAGTATGTTTAATAGTGGTGTGTTTTTTTTATTACATAGCTTCCTCTCGCCAAGAAAAATGGCAGCGTTTCACTTCCAGGTTTCGACAGTAGGCCACTATTAACTATTATCCGAGAGTTCACTGCACTATGACCCGATAGGTTCTAAGGGAGTTAACGAAATTTGCAAGTCTGTTGCATTCTGAGAAACATGAGGAGATGGTGGTTTCAGAGTTGGAGGTTTCATTTTCATCTGCCGGACAAAGCATATGCATGTGGAATCGATGTTTTGGCAGTGTATAACAATCATGGTTGTAGAGATAAGTAATTTTGGCTAAATCTCCTTATTATATAATATTTTTCTTTGTGAGATGAAATATATAAATAAAGATTATATATATATGACTGCCAAGATAGGTGATTTTGGCTTGCTTTCTTTATTAGATAGTCTTTCTCTTTGTGAGTTAAAAGACAAAGAAAAGATTATATATATGACTGCCAAGATAGGTGATTTTGGCTTGCTTTCTTTATTAGATAGTCTTTCTCTTTGTGAGTTAAAAGACAAAGAAAAGATTATATATATATGACTGCCAAGATAGGTGATTTTGGCTTGCTTTCTTTATTAGATAGTCTTTCTCTTTGTGAGTTAAAAAATAAAGAAAAAGATTATATATATATGACTGCCAAGATAATAACTTTGGCTAAATTTATTTATTATATAATCCCTTTCTCTGCGAATTGAAAAAAATATATAGTTCACTTAATTTACAATTTATTTTCATATCAAGATGGGTAAATATATGAGAAAATAATTCAAGGGAAATAAGTTGAGATTTTCCTTCTTAAGGTGAAAATATGTTTTGGTGGACATATTGAGATTAAGGCTTTGGTAACATTATATTGAGACGTTTGAAATGCATGCATATCTAAAATAGGCATGTGTCTATTGTGTGTATTTATTTCATGCATGTTTGGATAAATATGTATTTTTTCATATTCTCTATACATTGTATTTAATGCATATATATAGGAAAAACATATGCATATATTTAAAATATGTGAGATACGAATAATATTTATCAACTAATGATATTACATTGGTAAATATTAGTTATTCAATAAATCCATGGATAGTTTCATAAAACCATGGGTAGTTTCTCCATGGTGTTGACAAAGATTAATTATTTCATAAAACCATGGGTAGATTACCATGGTGTTTATAAATATTAGTCATTTAATAAATCCATGAATAAATTACCATGGTGTTGGTAAAGTTAAGTTATTTAATAAATTCATGGTTAAAGGAACTAATCAGTGTTATTCCTTAGATGAATAAACTAAGTGATTATTTTACATTATCATGATTATGATGTTAAATTCCTTTTCGGAGGAAGATATTGCATATACATGCAATATATGTATTAACTTTTATTGAAAAATAATATACATTTTTGTATGTAGAAAGATAGCTTGTAGTATTAAAACTACATTGAATATGATTGTTAGTATAATCTTGAATATGAGCCATGTATTTATACTCTTAATTGCGTATTTTTACATATGTTTACATGCTCACTAGCATTGAGATTTTCTTTGGGAAGACTCATGAAGGAGGTTATGCGCTTTTTGGTGTAAGCACTCCTTTCATTCGCATGCATGGAAAAAACAATTGTTATGTTAACTTGCATTCCATGCGCTAAGGGTAATAGCTTAAGGGTTAGCTATTTTTATTAAATGTATGTAAATCACATGCATAAATATCTTAGCTGATGTATCAGCTTGTTTTAAATAAAATCTTGGGAGATGTATCCATTGTCTTGCAGAAATGTGTGCTTATGCAATGGAACCCTTAGTTATTGTGATGACTTATAACCAACACATATGAGGTATGGGTCATTAAAGAGCGAACGACAAGGTACTTTACTTGCTTGTCATGAATATACATGAGTAGATGGAGAAACTACTATAGTACAGATATGTGAAATGATTGATTTATGAATCTTGACATCATTTTATGCTGAAGGCATCATATCAGGGAATGATGGTGACATGTACAAAGGAATATTATGCTTGTCATGTACAAAGGGAAATTATGCTTGTCCTGGTGGCAGGTAAATGATTAATGTTCATGCAGATGAGTGCGAGTTGCAGGAAGGTTCAATGTACGATGGTCCATTGTAGGTACATCCATGCCACCAATATGTGAAGATGTGAAGATGTGAAGACCAGAGGGTAAATGGTGTCATATTTATTGTAATATCTTAAAGCTAGATATTTGCATATTTCCTTGTTAGATTATATGAACGATGGTTAAGGGATGGTCTCCCTTATAAGCCATTGAGTGATGGGCTGAACACCGTCACAAGCGTTTAATAATAAAATTAAACCTTCGCTGGTTTTCACCCTACAGGGTTTCTAGGGTATATTGGTGTTCAATGGCGTGAATGATTATTGTGTCCAGATGATGAGGTTGATTCCTTTCTTTTTATGATGTTAATAATGGAAATTATGTGATGACTATATGAGTAATGAAATGAATGGAAGGTTACATCATACAGTATTATGTTAATGAATTGTAATGGAAGATGTAAATGGTTAAGGATTTTACTATTCTTATTTATAAAATTACACTGTAATGATGAGTAACTTGTAAAAAAAAATTTAACTCCTTACATTTCCCTGTGAAGTTAATGGTGTATGTTACAAGTGGTATCAGAGCTAAAGGTTCAAAAACTGGCACCTTTAGGATTTAGCAAAAAGAAATGGAGAGATCCAAGATGAAAAGCGCATATGTGAAGGAAGGAATCCCATCTCTAATCCAGGTTGAATAAAGAGTTTCAAGAGATAAGTATTATTATCTTTCTTTTCTTGAAACACTAGTTATTGCATTTATGGAAAATACACTGCTTACAAAGTAAATACCTGTTGAGTGAGAGTTTCTTTAAAAAAGGATATGTATTTTCCATGTATGTAAAACTTCTATTGTTGTGTTGAAGATTTCATGAAAGTAGATGGGATTTTGGTATCTTGAAAAATGAAACATGTTGGTGTTTCTCTTGAAAATTTAACTAATATACATTTGATTTTTCTGGGAAATAAATATGTATATCTTGAAAATAATTCTTGCATGTGAATCTTGCAACTAAAAGAGACAAATATAGAGTAAAATGTGGTTTTACTTAATATGCAAGATTGTGCTAGTTCTATTGGAAAGTAAGAAAGCATTGCTAATATGACAATCATTTAGAAAGATATACCATGGTAAAAGACCAAACTACTATGCTCGTTTTGCTGATAAGAACCCATGTGAGTTTTGAAAAGATTACTAGTATGTATCTTGAAAGGTGTGAGCAGTAGTAGAACATAAATAAGTAAACTTGCTTGCCTTTATATATATCTTGTTTAAGAAAATATGGGAAGCTTGTTTTTCTTTAAAAGGGACTACGTACTTGTGTGTTAAGTGAAAAGGAATCCAAGTTCTTTCTTGAATATAAATATAGGCTAAAGAGAATAACCTCTTGAATATATTACATTGCTAGATGGATTATGTCAACATCTTGATTTAGGTATATTAAAGGTTAAGTTAACCTTGTTAATATTGCGTAGTTTTTATGCATAAAAGAGGAAATCTATGATAAATTATTGGAAGCAAAGCATAAGCAACTTGCATGTAAAATCATAGAGGAACAAGGTTCTTTTCATGCAATAGTTGTATTAGATTTCATCGGAAAGAACATAAGCTTATATGTGGAAAATGATAACATGTTTTCTTATCATACTTTAGAAAAGATTCTTTGGCAAAGAAGATTAATTACATGTACAAAAACTAAAGTAATGTTTTGGTTTCCTTGAAATATATACATGGCTAATGTGGGTATAATATTTCGAGAATAATGCATGTATTCTTATGTTTTATTCCATCAGTCTTATAGAAAAGAAAACCACATTTTGCATGCCTATTATGTTATGTGTCATCGAAGAGGAATCATGAGTTTTCCTACTCAATTATGTTAAGTACTCTGTTGGGAAATTGAATCTTTATGCATTGTATGTATAGGAACGACAACCAATGTGTTAGCTTTATTATATTTGCATGTTCCAAAGGCAAAAGCTGAAGTGGTGGGTCTTTTGTAAAAGTTTAAGTAAAGCAAATGCACATTGTGTCATTTTCCATTAAAAGAATTTCTGAACAAATATAGTGATTTTTCTTGTATGAATGTGTGCGTATTTGACATGAATTGTTAATTACTTACTCACACTAATGTAGAGATGTTAGAAGAAAGCATGTTGTGACATTGTATTCACATCTCATATATGAACTTGAATAGGTGTTAAAGGATCACTCAAAGATTGATTACTTATTGATTAAGGCTTTATCTAATCATGCTATAAAATCTTGTTGATGTTGCTACAAGAAAACATTGTTGTGGAGGAGAAATGTGAATTTCCTAATGGGGATGAGTACTGCAGTAGGGAGAGAAGTTCTTAAAATGAAATAAAGATAAGTATTTTATGTTATTTTATTTTAAGAAGTCTATACATATGCATGTTGATTCTTTTAAAAAATGAATTGTTACATACATGGCATTGCATGAGATTAGCTTCCATTTAAGAGAGTTCTTGAAAAAGTACATGCTATTATAATATACTTTTTTCCGGATAAGAATATGCATATGAGATTAATATGTGTATTAAGCTTTATTTCTTTAGGAAATAAAGTATAAAAACATGAAAGAAAAGTTGTTACTTTTCATTTGAGCTCGAAAAGAAGCAATTGTTTTTACATGCAGTAAAATTTCTAAGTTACCATGCACTACTTTAAAAAGATGAATGTGTATAGTGATGGTGTGTGAAACTAATGCATGAATGCAAAAGATGAAGAAAGTCCTACTATAAAATGATAGAGTTTTAAAATTAAATTGAACGAAGTCTCTTAATGGATCAAGTTATGAAGCTTAACTAAATGACTAGTTGACTAACTAGTGTTTGCATGAGTCTTCATGGATGCATTAAAACTATTGATTAGTTATGAATGAATAACTAATTAAAGTTATATGCACGAATCGAGTTTGACTAAAGCTATTTGAAAGTTGTGAACAAGTGATTATGATAATTACTTCGTATGTCAGTCTGTTGCAATAGAACATTATGAGAATTGGAAATGTTTGCATAAGATAATATGTGTTTGAGAAATACATATTTACGATTAGCATTGTTTCTTATAGTAAGCATTGGTAGCTTAATAGAAATAGAAAATCTGTGAAAATAAAACATCGCATACATGGCAATGTGGATTGCAATAGTAAACGTTAAAGTATCATGTTTTAATGTACAACACATGTATGTTACTTCCAGGGGGGAAGTTGTGATAGCTTCATTAAAGCTAACTAGTATTAACTAGCTAAAGACAATTTGTTTAATTTTCTTTTATCTAGCAAGAAAAATTTAAATCATCACTTTTGATAAAGAAAATTATTTAATTTGTTGAAAATTAATTAATGAAAGAAAATATCTCTAAGCTGATGGTTAAAATGTTTCTAAGAATAGGAAGTGGTTGGGGACAGTTGGAAAGACAGTTACCTACTCCTCTGAGGATAAAGCTGGATCCCCAGGGACGAGTAGGCGTTCTATGAAATTTGTAAAGGGGGAGTATTTTCTAGAGCTGGCTGGGACCAGTTGAAAATATCTTACATCAACCCTTGTAAAGCCAAAAACATCTGAGTGTGACTGGAATTGGAGAATTGGACCGGATTGTCCCGAATTTCTCTTCCAGGCTTTTCTGAGTATGACTGGATTGGCCATCCAGAGGTCATAGCAGAAATATCCACTGTTAACCCATGGCACTGTCCAGATTCTGGATCTAGGGGGCAAGTAGAGGACGTAATAGCCTCACTTGATGGTTGGGAGGACCACAGCTTGAAAGACTAAATTTCCAGATAAGTATAAAGAGCTTAGCGCTCGGAAAATGAATTATTGAATGTATAAGTTCATTTATAATATTACTAATTTGTTTGAATGTCTTAGCAAATGCTACGATATGCCTATGGTGCATGGATTGACCATTGGTATGATTAGAGAGCTAGATTCTCTCTGAGTAATTTTTGCAGTACTTTGTGGATGTTTGTAGTTGGAGCTAAGACAATGTGCACATGATGCATTGATGAGAGGGTTGGTTCTCTCTGAGTACTTATGGAAGTACTTTGATTAAAAAATTTCTTTATATTGCAATAATGTTTATTGGTTGCAAGTATTTTCATTTGATTGAAACTATGTGACTAATGTGATTGAATTGTTAGTCATACATTACAGGCTCTTTCTAGGAAGTATTGATAGGTGTTCAACCATTCGATGAGAGGCTGCGTAAAAGCCATCATTTCTACCAATAGTAATTGGTAAGTTCGTATAGACATTTTTCTATACTTTTGTGAATTGAATAAGGAATAAACAATTAGAGATGGAAATGAAATTTTCTTTGCACTATACATGCTTATGAATATGGATAAGAACATTATTGTTTCAATTAATGGCATTGAAAGGAAACAAAAGTGTTTCATTATGAAAGGGAATGACACCCTTTGGGTTGTTTATATCATTATATCATTAATATAATTTAAGTTTAAGCAAGAGAAGCACACCGAGGACGGTGTTCTCTTAAAGGGGGAAGTATGTAACATCCCTAAAATAACCACGTAATTAAAAATAAAATATTACGTTACTGTCTTTTAACTGTTTTTATAAAGAATCGGTTAAAAGAGGGAACAAATTCTTGAATCTGTTGAAGGGTATAAAAACATTAGAGATGAAGTCGTCTGGAGGAACGCTAGCCATTCTTCTTATTTATCGGAGTATGTTTAATAGTGGTGTGTTTTTTTTATTACATAGCTTCCTCTCGCCAAGAACAATGGCAGCGTTTCACTTCCAGGTTTCGACAGCAGGCCACTATTAACTATTATCCGAGAGTTCACTGCACTATCACCCGATAGGTTCTAAGGGAGTTAACGAAATTTACAAGTCTGTTGCATTCCGAGAAATGTATTTCCGAGCCTCTCACTGAAATTTGCATCCTGCAAGGAGCTGACGGTTTCAGAGTTGGAGGTTTCATTTTCATCTGCCGGACAGTGCATATGCATGTGGAATCGATGTTTTGGCAGTGTACAACAATCATGGTTGTGGAGATAAGTAATTTTGGCTAAATCTCCTTATTATATAATATTTTTCTTTGTGAGATGAAATATATAAATAAATATTATATATATATGACTGCCAAGATAGGTGATTTTGGCTTGCTTTCTTTATTAGATAGTCTTTCTCTTTGTGAGTTAAAAGACAAAGAAAATATTATATATATATGACTGCTAAAATAGGTGATTTTGGCTTGCTTTATTTATTAGATAGTCTTTCTCTTTGTGAGTTAAAAGACAAAGAAAATATTATATATATATATATGACTGCCAAGATAAGTGATTTTGACTTGCTTTATTTATTAGATAGTCTTTCTCTTTGTGAGTTAAAAGACAAAGAAAAGATTATATATATATGACTGCCAAGATAGGTGATTTTGGCTTGCTTTCTTTATTAGATAGTCTTTCTTTTTGTGAGTTAAAAGAGAAAGAAAAAGATTATATATATATGACTGCCAAGATAATAACTTTGACTAAATTTATTTATTATATAATCCCTTTCTTTGTGAATTGAAAAAAATATATAGTTCACTTGTGAGTTGAAATATATAGTTCACTTAATTTACAATTTATTTTCATATCAAGATGGGTAAATATATGAGAAAATAATTCAAGGGAAATAAGTTGAGATTTTCCTTCTTAAGGTGAAAATATGTTTTGGTGGACATATTGAGATTAAGGCTTTGGTAACCTTATATTGAGACGTTTGAAATGCATGCATATCTAAAATAGGCATGTGTCTATTGTGTGTATTTATTTCATGCATGTTTGGATAAATATGCATGTTTTCATATTCTCTATACATTGTATTTAATGCATATAGATAGGAAAAACATATGCATATATTTAACATATGTGAGATACGAATAATATTTATCAACTAATGATATTACATTGGGAAAGATTAGTTATTCAATAAATCCATGGATAGTTTCATAAAACCATGGGTAGTTTCTCCATGGTGTTGACAAAGATTAATTATTTCATAAAACTATGGGTAGATTACCATGGTGTTTGCAAATATTAGTCATTTAATAAATCCATGAATAAATTACCATGGTGTTGGTAAAGTTAAGTTATTTAATAAATTCATGGTTAAAGGAACTAATCAGTTTTATTCCTTAGATGAATAAACTAAGTGATTATTTTACATTATCATGATTATGATGTTAGTTTCTTTTTTGGAGGAAGATCTTGCATATACATGCAATATATGTATTAACTTTTATTGAGAAAGAATATACATTTTTGTATGTAGAAAGATAGCTTGTAGTATTAAAACTACATTGAATATGATTGTTAGTATAATCTTGAATATGAGCCATGTATTTATACTCTTAATTGCGTATTTTTACATATGTTTACATGCTCACTAGCATTGAGATTTTCTTTGGGAAGACTTGTGAAGGAGGTTATGTGCTTTTTTGTGTAAGCACTCCTTTCATTCGCATGCATGGAAGAAACAATTGTTATGTTAACTTGCATTCCATGTGCTAAGGGTAATAGCTTAAGGTTTAGCTATTTTTATTAAGTGTATGTAAATCACATGCATAAATATCTTAGCTGGTGTATCAATTTATTTTAAAGAAAAGCTTGGGAGATGTAGCCATTGTCTTGCAGGAATGTGTGCTTATGCGACGGAACCCTTAGTTATTGTGATGACTTATAACCAGCACATATGAGGTATGGGTCGTTAAAGAGCGAACGACAAGGTACTTTACTTGCTTGTCATGAATATACATGAGTAGATGGAGAAACTACTATAGTACAGATATGTGAAATGATTGATTTATGAATCTTGACATCATTTTATGTTGAAGGCATCATGGAAGGGAATGATGGTGACATGTACAAAGGAATATTATGCTTGTCATGTACAAAGGGAAATTATGCTTGTCCTGGTGGCAGGTAAATGATTAATGTTCATGCAGATGAGTGCGAGTTGCAGGAAGGTTCAATGTACAATGGTCCATTGTAGGTACATCCATGCCACCAATATGTGAAGATGTGAAGATATGAAGACCAGAGGGTAAATGGTATCATATTTATTGTAATATCTTAAAGCTAGATATTTGCATATTTCCTTGTAAGATTATATGAACGATGGTTAAGGGATGGTCTCCCTTATAAGCCATTGAGTGATGGGCAGAGCACCCTCATAAGCATTTAATAATAAAATTAAACGTTTGCTGGTTTTCACCCTACGGGGTTTCCAGAGTATATTGGTGTTCAATGGCGTGAATGATTATTGTGTCCAAATGATGAGGTTGATTCCTTTCTTTTTATGATGTTCATAATGGCAATTATGTGATGACTATATGAGTAATGAAATGAATGGAAGGTTACATCATACAGTATTATGTTAATGAACTGTAATGGAAGCTATAAATGGTTAAGGAGTTTACTATTCTTATTTATAAAATTACACTGTGAATTGTTAAACATTCTATGTAATGATGAGTAACTTGTATAAAAAAATTTAACTCCTTACATTTCCCTATGAAGTTAATGGTGTATGTTACACCATACTTATTCAGTAAGTTTAAAAAGAGATTTTATTTATTTACCATACTTCTAGTTTATTTATATTTTTATTTATTTACTATATGTCTTTATATTTTAAATCTTTATGTTGTATGTAAAGTTTGGTGATTATCATATTGCATGATTATTTATGTTCTTGTAAATGAATTTATGTTCTTGTAAATGAAATGGAAATGTACTTGTGTGATGAGTTCAAGGAAGAAATGCTCTCAAGGTCCTTTCCTCTTATGCAACTCGATGGAGAATATCAGGTACTTACTGCCGTCTTTCTCAAACATCTCTTTCCAGCATGTTTATATGTTTATAGAGAGAAAACTCTCGAGATGATACATTCGATGGAGAATATCAGGTACTTACCCTCTTTCTCAAACATCTCCTTCCAATCATATTTATAGAGAGAAAACTATGGAGACGATGCATTATCCAAGTGCGACATCCCTCTTTCCAGGGCTGATGTATTTCGAGCACCCGGTAAATTGTTCTGTTAGTGGAGAAGGTACTTTTGATATCTAGTTCTTCTTAGCCCCTCTTTGCTATGGCTTTGTTTAGATTTTGTGGTCGATTTCCTATCAGGTTTTTCTTTTTCTTTTGGATGCTCTCTACAATGTATCTTTCAGCATATTGTGTTTCCTCCTGTTTTGTCCCGTATTTCCTAGCATATTGATGGCTCTAGCGCGTCATAAAGTATTTTTTGTTTGGCCCTAATGCTATGGTGCAGTTTTTAGATGGGTTTTAGTGTTTTATTCATGGTCATGATTTCTTGTTTTCTGTGTAAAGTTCTATGTTAATGTAAACACCTATTAATGAATGTCGTTTTTTTTTCTCGCAAAAAAATGTACTTGTATGAATGATGAAAGTTATTTCCGCAAAAACATAAAAAAATCACACGCGTTAATAAGTATATCGGCTGTTAGGGGTAGTGTGGAAGAAAGTAGTTGTAAATTGGTTTCACTATTGTTTCCGTCAGAGTATCGTAAACGTAACTAGTACTTACAAAACAATGAAAATCATGTCCGTCTTTTGTCTTTCTGGTAGAATATTTAACAAAGTCTACTTCTTTTGATATATAGGGTAATGGTCATAGTTTCCTATTTGAACGTTAATGGCAGACATCGACATTTGAGGAAATGTCCGGAAAGTATATTGCAATGATTGACAATAACACGAGGAATATATTGTAACATTTGAATGCTAATGCTAGACTTTGACACCTTAGGAAAAGTCTGCGAAGTATGTCGAATTGACAATAACGTTGCGATATAAGGCATAGCCTCCTATTTGAACATTAATGCGAAGTATTGACATTTTGAGAGGAAAAGTATGGGATGGTATGTTATGTATGCTGCATTGACAATTGCTCGACAAAATTCATTCATTTACAGTTAACAGACCATGACAGGCATGACAGCATGGGGGCGGGTGAACCTTATCTCTTAACATGGACTCAGGGATGGGTTGGAATTTGAAGTTTGTCTTGCCCATCGAGATTATTTTGAATTTGTTGATTGTTATATATTTTGAAAATGCAAAATTATATAAAGCCATTTTCTCTAGAATGTATGTATATATATAACTAATAGAGTATATAAATTTATTTTAGTTAATTTATAAATTTAATTTATTTTTATATATTATTTTATTTATTAATAAAAATATGAGTAATATATTTTACAAACTTATTTATAATGGAAACTTTATGTTATTTAGAGTATTTCAAAATTAGTGTGTTGAAAATTTTTACATGGTTTATTTCAAAATATTTTGAATACTATTTTGTAATTGTAAAAAGTTTCGCTTTCAAATTTAATTTACTTTGAGATATATACATGGTTATATTTTATTAATTGTTTTTAAATCAGTTAAAATTACAAATTGAAAATAATTAACAATAATCCTCCTCCAAAAAAATTGTTTTATTATAATATTAACAAATTAACACTGTACAATGTTGGTTTGTTATATTAACCCAATGTACATAACTGGTTTTATTGTAATATTAACAACTTAACACTGTACAATGTTGGTTTGTTATATTAACCCAATGTACATAACTTATTTTTATGTAAGAGTGACTATTATTATTATTATTATAAAAAAATATGTATAAATATTTAAAAAAATACAACATTTCATATTTTATTTTTAAATTTAAAAATCATTTATTAAAGTTAAATATTTTTAGTATTTGATGTTTATTTCTTTTTACCGTTTTAAATATTTACTACATAGAAAATAAAAATTAAAAACCCCTAGCCAACTTGAGCAAGGATGATAATTTTATTTATAGCAAGGACATTTTCGATTCAGGCCTCTGTAGAAAATAAATAAATATATATAGTATCAATTAAAAAAATAAAAATATTTCAGATTATGAAATAATATTTCTCCATTATATAAGATTTTGAGATTTTTAATGAGTTTGCATGATGTTTTTTAAACTTTCATAATCAGTTTTAAATCATAATTTTAAAAATTACACCATGTGAAATTATTTTGAGATTATATCATATTGTATGTATACTCACTTTTTAATTCTATATATCATTAATAATTTGGTTTTCTTTTTCTTTTACTTTTAGAATGTGTATTAAATGTTTATTTTTATATAATATTATTTATTTATTTTCTTTTTTTTAGAATGCATATTTATTTTCTAATTTTATATAATATTAATAAATTTATTTTATTTTTAAATATCATAGTTAAAATATATATTTTTATATAATATTAATATATTTATTTTATTTTTAAATATTATATTTTAAATATAAAATTATTAATAATAATTAAAAAATATATTTATTTTACTAGCCATTTTCAAATTAAAAATTACTATTCAACTTTCAAAATATTTCTTATAATATCAATTTATTAATTTTAAATATTTTTTAAATCACAACAATCTTGAAATGATTTGTTAGTACTTTTATATATATATATATATATATATATATATATATATATATATATATATATTATAAATTAATTATAATTTTTATGAAATGCAATGTTTGTCTTTGCAAATTTCTGCATATATTAAGAAGTATGTGTGTGTTCACGTAGCATAACTTAGTCTAAAATATGTAATTTTTAATATATATATATATATATATAACCATGATTTACATAGAGAAAACTAAGTTTGTCATATTAAAAATTGATTTATGCAAAAATATATTTTTAGTACTTTTGGTAGTTAGTGAAGTAATATTTCAATTTCATTTACTTGACATTTATTTGTATAAGTTTTTTTGAACTATTTAAATAAATTGAAAAACAAAGACTACTCTTTTGAAACAGAAAACAAAGATAGTAATATTTTTTGAAGTTTTTTAGTTATATATATTTTATGTTTTTTACTTTTATTCAACCACTTTCAAATGGCCGAAAACAATTTCATAAATAACTTTTTAAAAAAATTACATGAAAATTATTATATAATTTTGATTAGTGTCAAACACATATGACATTGCATAGAAAATTCTTTCAAGAGTCATTTAAGGACATATTATGTTCTAAATCCGTTAAGATAAAAAATGGAGATACAAAGAAATATAAAAAAAAGATGCTAAAGATATGATTTTTATGATTTTTAGTAGAACCCTTAAGTTCTAAATTCAAAAGTGTCGATTGAGCGCTAAAGGAATCCTTGATCGAGTCGTGAACATGATTAACACGCGACTCGATCAAGCCATTTAAAAACTAACCATGCACCAATCATGTACTAAATTTTATTAATGGAATTTATTTTAAATGCAACAGACTGGTAGCTTGATCAAGATTCTGATGTCAACCTAAAAAGTGAAAAATCTCCAAATTTGATTCATTCATAGAAAAATATCATAATATGAAATTTATACAGGAATTTCCAATAAACGTGAGAAATTGGAGATTTAGATATCGGAAAGGAAATAAATTTCCAAACACAAAGGAAATGCAAGAAAAATCTAGAGAAAGGATGAGAAAAAAATGACAAATATTGAGAGAACAAAAAGGTTATGAAATCCAAGAAATTTATGCATATGCAGGTAATTCAAGTTGTCCCACTTCTCATATTACTTGCTCCATATTGTATGCATTAGGAAATATGGTTGAAAATAAGAAACAAATGGAGAATTAGACAATAGAGCGAAGGTGAAATAAGTGTTTAAATTAATACCATGTAATTAAAATTTGAGTTGTAACAAGAACTAAATAAAAATTTTAATTAAAACCATACAAATTATTGAAAACCACTTGAAATCATGTTTTATCTAAATTTTATGAAACCACTTGAATTCATGCATATTAGGAACCATTTTCGAATTGTACTAATTTAGGAAAACCCATGAAAGCTAAACATGTGATTAAACAAATAAAATTGTTACATTTAGATATATTATTTACATGAATTACAATTCATCACAATTTATTTACAAGAGGGATTAACAAAAATGGTTCTCACATAGGTGCTCCAAAACATATAAATATTAGTTTCATCGATGCTTGATATATTTGTAGGAATTAATAGGTAGAAAATGTGTCAAGATCTAGAAGGAGCAAGAGTATCCCTTCTTCCAATGTGCATCTTGAGAAGACATCCTTCATCAAACATATAACAACATTAAATTTTTATGATATCCATGATAATATATAACATTTAATGGTTCCTTGAATCCTAAATGAGGATCCCTACGTTTGAAAACTTCACAAGTTTCTTCTTTTAATCCTCACATGAAGGTTATAGAATTTTTTTAAAGAGAGCAAGTTTTTCCAAGGTATACAAAGTGTAGTGTAGATTCGTGCTTCCAAAAAAATATGTGTGATATTGCATCACTATAATGTTTCACATAAAACTCATGTGATTAACTAACATTAATAAAATAAATAATAAATGCAAAAGAAATGTTAGAAATGTTTACAATGTTAATATTCTTAGACTGTGGTAATCTAATGTCGATTAAATTCATATAGTTTTTTCTCAACATTTAATTGTGAAATTTATTTCAAAGTATGATTCAAGAGTAAAAAATAGGAACCTTATTTTAAACTTTGTCAAGATTTGATAAAAATAGTTGAAAACATAAAAGATAGTGGGTATCCATATTTGTAGAAACATATAGTTTTTAAATCCTCTTACCCCTCACTGTGCCCTACTTGATTTTGTTCTAAAATTTGCATGTACATTCTCCAAAAAAAAACCTTAGATAATTTGTGCCCGTATTCACCACAAATGATAACAATGCACATCCATCGTTGATAAGACCTTAAAACATCTTCCCCGTTATATAAATCCACTAAAATATCTCTTGATTTAATTTTTCTTCCTTATCAACAATTTCATTGGTCTTATCATACTTCTCATCCCACATTTCTTCCACTTTTTATGAAGAAAAAATATTCCAACTAATTTGACCTTGCATAGCAAAATTTTAAATATTAACATACTTAAAAAAATAGTTTAATAGGTTCCTTCTTGTATCATGGAGTGTGTATTCATGTATTGTATGGATTTTTAGTTAGAAATTATCTCATACTTTACTAGATTTGTATAAATCTATAGATATATATTTTGTTTTCTCTCATGAAATAAACTTGACCCTTCCATTTGGTAATCACTAGCTTGATTTTTCAATAATTTTCCATTCTCTCCAATTTAAAAGATTTGTCATATCATTAAGTTCGTAATAATTCCACATGAAATATGTATTTCGACTTCCTATATAAGGATTTAATCTTAATTTATATTAGTATTTAGTTCAAAAACCTTGCGAATTATTATTAAATGGAATTTAATCTTAATTTATCTTAGTATTTAGTTCAACAACCTTGCAAAATATTATACAATAGATTCTTCATAAACTTTGCTAGATCTTCATCCTCTTCTCATTTTTGAGCAACTCTCTTTGGCTTGTTTAATAAATTCTCCAAATCTTCTAATTTTATTCATGGAACTTATTATTTTTTAATCACCTAAATCTATTTAATTCTCTTCTGACAATCCCTTTTACTTGACTTCTCACAATCCGTTATACTTGACATTGGATTTAAATAATTAAAATGTTTGGTAAACGAGATATATGAAAAAATATATAATACCATCCTTGTTACAGGAGAGATCACTTTTAGTTTGGTATTTATATAGTACTTTGAAGAAATGGAAAGTTGTTGCTAAGAAGAACTAATTTTTAAAAAGGTCAAACGCTTCACATGTTAAATGTGGCTTGTTGTGAAACCAAAAAATATTCAAACGTAGATTCACTAGTAAAATTTTAGAGGTATATCTAATAATATATCACCTTTATCACACACCCTTCAATCCTATGCCCAAATCATTAAGTGTTTTCATTTCTTAAACATGTGTTCGGGGGAGAGTGAAGAGAGATTATTGCTTATGGGACTAGATTACTTGGGAAATGGGTATATTGACAATTTACTCTTCAATATTTCTAATTTTATTCTTAACACCTATTCTTCTTAAATCATTTTTATCTTTCCTTCTCTGCTCACATTCACTTTTAGTTGGCATTGGATTTTAATTCAAATATTTAGTGCATCAACTATATGAACAAAAATTTAACACCATAGTTTTTGTATAAATAACTTTTAGTTTAGGATTTATATAGTCTCCTAAATCTGAGGTCAATACCACATGCGTTCAACACAAAAACCAACCCAGAAATAGTCCTTTCCAATTCTTCCTTGTTGTTGATCTACTCAGCCCTCAAGATAGTCACAAGAAGCACTAAAAAAAGTCTTCCTTCCTTTTTCTTGAGCCGCTCTTGAACTACAATTGATCTTTATTCTGATCCATTCTCTAATACCATATTATACAACACTCACATACACAACAGGTGCATACAAGAATGAATCATTTTTTTTCCTTTTTCCTCCTTATAAGTAGTTTGCATCAGATAAGTCTAGCAAGTTGTATTTTTTTAAGTATAACCTCTGATTGATGAGTTAACTAGTCCATGTGACTCATGTAACTCGTCTAGTCTAAATTTAGAGCTTGATACTCAGTAACTTATATTTTCCAATTCTAACTTACACTAGAAGACAACAAACTAAGCCATCCATTCCTATGCATCAGTCAAACTTCTTGATGAACACATCCTAATTTTTATAAACTTGTCCTAATTTTCAGGAGCTTACCCTAAATTTTAGGAACTAGTTCATGCTAGAAGGAAAATTTCATCTTGTCTCTTTGACTAAGACATAAGTCAAAGAAATAACTTTCTTGCTACTATTTCCAACAGGGTTCCTTAGAGCTAAGTTATTATTGTAGAAGGTAAAGGACATGATGGGCTCTTCATGCCTACCCTATGAGCATTAGGAGGAGAATACACCTAAGGAAATGTTAAGTAGAAAAGGGAGATGCATTTTTTTTTAAGGGGAGTGCATGCCAATTTCCTAACTAATTGATAGATGAATGGTTACCTGGAGCATTTACTTGTGAAAATCTTAGCTCAACATCATAATAATTGGGTTGGAATGTGGGTGAGTGACCTGTGACTCTGTGGCCAATTTCGTTCATCTTGGTGGCCTCATTTGTAGTGGATACCTACCACTAGGTGGAAAGTTTCTCACATGCATCTATTTTCTTGGACCATCTTGGTTAAAGTGTTCAATCTCTTCTCTCAATTTTTTGTTTATAACTTTGCAATTTCATCTTATATTTGAAATCCTAGTTCAAATGAATTTACACATGTCTATTTCTAGTGCATTGTTCACCTTCATGCATCTATAATTCAAATCGATTTAGATTTTATCTGGTTCATTTATCTATATTAAAAATTTTGAAACTAAAGTGTCTCCATAGTACCTACCCAATGGATTGGGTAATCATAATGTAACACCCCCTTTATTTTTTTGTGAGCCTCAGAAGATTTCTAGTGGAGAATCTTCCCTTGAATTGACATAAAGGCTTGTAAGGTACTAGATGGATATTCTAGAGTTTGTAGTGGACAATCCTATAAAATAACTAAGAGCCCCTTACATCCTTGCAACTGGGAATTTGTTTGACCTGTTCATATTTTATATTTTAGGGTTAGGTTAAGGTTTACAAAAACTTCCCATAATGTTTAAGCCTTTAGTAAGCTAGTTTTATTAGTATTTGTGCCATTATTTGACTTAAGGTTACTCTTGTCACTGTCACCATTGTAATATAACATAAAGACAAGGCACACCATTCAGAATCTACTATGAGTGGCTAATAATACACAAATGGAGATGTTACAAGAAAGGGATCTTCCTTTTTCAATACTGGAATAAAGATGAAAACACATTACTTAATAAGATGTATTTTCCGTATTTAATTAAATAAGTCCTAGATGTACGTAGGATGGATATTATTTTCAGCATCCCAAACTTGTATGCAAACAAAAATAGACAATCATCCACACAAATGTATTTTCCCTAACATAGAGATAATGTGTGAGCACATGAGCACCTTCTTGTTGACTTCCCCTATTAAAACCTCAAGCCAAGAGAACTTGATTCATCCAATAAGGAAATGTTGAATTAATAGTTAAAAATTCCAGTTAATTAAATCAGTAGAGTTGTTGTTTGAAACTCTTAACACATTATCAATAAATAAAAAAAATATTCAGACACAAACCCTCTATATCTCCTCATGCATTCCTAGGATATGATCGCATTGGAGAGCCTTCTAGAGTATTTGAAATGCATTCTAAATAGAATTGGTTGTCGACAATAATATTTCCCATTAGATTCAAAATAACATGTGATGTTTCCCCATATGATTCTTTTGAATAATGACCACAAAGATAAATTATAGGAGGAATATTGTCATCAACTGGAAATCAGAACGACATTTGAACCTGTGAAATTTGAGGAGGGTTCTTTGTATGTATAGAGACTATGGATAAGATGTCAAAGCATGTACATATTTGGGCCTTTCTCTTATTGACTTAGATTAAATGAATATTGTAGTCTTCTCATTGGATGTTATAAATTTTCTTAGGGCCATCCAATTACATGTATATCACTGTAAACATCTAAGAATATTTCCCATTATTTTCACAATAACATGTGATGTTTCCCCATATTATTATTTTGAATAATGACCATAGAGATAAATTATAGGTAGACTCTTCTCATCAACTGGAAATGGGGATGGAATTTGAACCTGTGAAATTTCAAGAGGGTTCTCTATATGTATAGATACTGTGGAGAGGATGCCAAAACATGTACATATTTGGGACTTTCTCTTATTGAGTTAGATTGAATGAATATCATAAGATTATCATTGGTTGTTTTAAAGGTTCTTGGGAAATCCAATTACATGTATCTTAGTCTAAGTGTCTATGGTGTAGTTAGTAGTTGCCTTCAACTACTAATCCAACCTTGACAACAAGAATCTATGACCATCCATTTATGCTTGGTGTTAATTTCAAAATTCAATAAATTTCCAAAACACTACCTAGATTACCATGTTAGAATTCATGATGAGAGGAATATCATAGGTCCATCACATCACTGGAAGTGATTTTGAGACCCTTGACAAAGCTACAATCATTCTATTGGAAAAGAAGGAATGGAAAATGAATAATCCTGTAAGAAACTTGACACCTATGATTTTTCAATGATTTGGGTCTAAAACATTTCTCAAGCTAATGCTTGAGCCATGCATACACTTATCTATTTTATGGTATTAGTGTTAAAGCTTTAAATTTAAAGATTACCACCCTTACACATTGAGTTCTAATTAACCTACCACATATCGTAGGCTACATGAATCTACACTTAAGCCTCTTTGAGTTCTCAATTGATTTTGGGGAGATGAGGAGTCTTGCACAATAAGGAGGAAAACCCTCTCTTTATCATTGTGATACTTTTTTATTAAGAGATGTCAGAATGTGATCATTATATTATCCCCAAAAGAGGATTTCTAGGTGATAAACAACTTAAAGAAGACCACTTTTCCCTAAATCATAGAAAAACATCCTTTCTGAGAAATAAAATGCTTTCTACTCCTATTTTCAACTGGAAAATGTGATTTACCCATGATATAAAGCCTCCCTTTTCTCTATCAATAGTGAAGAGAATTCATTAGTGATATGTTGCACGTAATGTCAAATGCCCAGGCAATGTATCACTAGGTCAAGTTATTTCACACTAAACTTGGGTGGGAACATTCAAATATAGTGAGTTTGGAGGTTACTTTTAGAACCAACATGATCATGAAATGGGCCATGAGTTAACTTAACTTGGCCCAAAAAAAGTCTATACAATGCCCAAAATTCTAATTTGATATCTATGATTTTACAAAATCAACTGCGACTACATGCATAACCAACGATTATGGCTTTCACCAACACATGAATTCATTTCTGAGTTTTCCTTTACATTTACATACATATAGATTATCTCTAGCCTTGTGTTTAAAATCTTAAAGAATATTAATATTGTAATTTATCCTATCTAAAGAATAATGCTCCTAAATAGTGTGAAGGTTGAGTGGCCACTCAAATGACGAAATGGGCATAAGCTCACCGGTTTCCTCATAGAGGTCTGGGTACATTGTAAGATATTCTCAAATCAATACATTAAAAAATTTCCATTGAAGAAAATAATTAGAGAGTAGAATATGGGGAGTAAGGGTCCTTCTTTTCCACCCCATCCGTCACACAAAGTCATAGCCTTAAAACATAGGCCGACAATCAATTAAATAATAGGGGTCTAATATAGGTTTTTAAAATCAATCAATTCACACAAACCTCATACCTTTCAACATTCCACAATGATGTTAAACATGGAAATATGTATATAGCCCTGAAAATTACTTTAGAAATAAAACAAATTCCATTTTAATAGTCACATTCAAGAATTCTACACACATATCTTGGCACATCTAATTTGAGATTTGGGATTTTACAAACACAACTGCAACTATATGCATAACCAAGGATTATGTTTTTCACCAACACACAACTTAATTGTTGATTTTTCCTTTACATCTCCACATATATAGATTTTCTCTAGCCTTATTGTTAAAATATTTAAGGATCATAATATTGTCGGTTATCCTATCTAGAGCATAATTTTCCTAAATATTTTGAAGGTTAAATGGTCATTCAAATTATGAAACGGACATAAGCTCATTGTTGTCCTTGTAGATATCTGGGTACATTGTAATATATTCACAAATTTCATTGAAGCAATAATTAGAGAATAGAAGATGGGCATTAGGGTCTAAGGCTCCCTCTTTTCCAACCCATCCATCACATAGAGTCATAACCCTACAACCTAGACCTATAATCAATTAAATAGTGGCGGTATAATATACGTAAACTGTAAAATAAATCAATTTTCACAAACCTCATACGTGTACATATTCCAAGTGATGTTAAGCATGAAAATAAATATATAACCATGAAAATTCCTTGAGAGAGAAACAAATTCCATTTTAATAGTAACATTCAAGAATTTTATCTATATTATGTGGAACACCAATTCGGATGCTAGAAATTTGGATACTATCCAAACATGAGAAATTTCACACTGTTAGTTGACATCCAAATAAGTCCAAAATGTAGACATTAGGTTCAATGCTCACAAAAATGGAATTAGCTGCTTATCTCAATGTAAATCTTGGTAACTAAGTCAGAAATTTATTCTTTGCTTCAAGATATTTTTTTTTTGCTATTGTAGCAGTCATTTCCAACATGATCTTTATTCTCCAAATTCAAGGAAAAGTGTTGTTTTTTTGCTATCATTGGTTTCATCTTACAAGCAGTCTATAAAAATTGATTTAATTTCCTTTGCAACTCCGTTGGAATGCCTTTGATAAAAAATACTAAACAGAGAGACATTTTCCCCCCTCATCACCTTGAAGTGACCTGGAGCACTAGGAAGACCCTTATTTGCACAAAGTGACTCGATAAGGGCATCATAACAACTCCCACCAAATTTGAAGCCTTGCCTCTTCACTTCCTTGACAATTTTCACCTAGTCTTGCTAGATTGTAATTCTGGTAAAATGGATCTTAGTTTCATTGAAGGTATGACTGTCACTAACTGGTTGGATGATATATTTTACTAGGGTTGTGGGCATTTTAAGCATGGGAAATCTGCAAATAATAATGTGATAAATATTTTTTCTCATATTGATGCATGGGAGAAAAGTCCTAAAGGAAATATTAGGGTATTTCCCCAAAATGGTGATGTTTGGGCCCTATATAGAGAGTGGAATTCCACTGGAACGAAGAAACTCCTCCAGAAGTTAAATTTAAGTATGAAATGGTAGAAAGTGAAAATGAATTTTGGAAGAGGTTGGAGTGAGTGTGGTTCCTCTTGTCAAGATTGGTGGTTTCAAGTCTTTGTACCAAAGGAAGCAGACGGTTAACCTGGTTCCCAGGAAGGAGCTTATTATATTTTCTCATTAGATTATAGCAAAGAGAATTTTGGGTGAAGAAGCCCCAAATTTACCCAAAAATTGTTGTCAGTTGGACCCTAATACAACTCTTGAAGATGAATTCAAGGAAAATTGATCACTTTTCATTTTAATTAGAAATTCAAACTTTGTTGTTTTGGGGTGTTATTTGGATATGTGGGAAAAAAAATATACCATAATATTTTGACTTCCATGTAGTAGGATTAAACTGAGCTTTCAAAGCTACATTTCACTTCTTTGGAAGTGTAATTGAATAGAAGGATATTAACTTTGGTTATATTGAATGGCAAAGAATATGTTGGTTGTGGACTAACCTTCTCTTCTAGCATGAAAGTTAAATATGAGGACATTCTTGAATCTCATTTTTTATTGTTACTAACATATAATGGTAACTGTGTAGGATTATCTCACTTTCAACAAAAAATTTAGGGATAGATTGGTAGGGATAGATAGGGGGATGGCCATGCCAATTTATCTGTACCTTATCCTTAGTTGATGTGAAATATTCCATGAAAAAATTCATATTACTGGAATACATGAAGAGTGGAAACATGCTAAACATAAACCATTCAATAATTGTGACAAGATATTAAAGGCTTGTAGTAATTCTAGGTACTTTTTTTTGTATGACTAGCTTAAATAGTTTGTAAATTATTTTATATTATTAATAGTTGTGGAATAACCTGTTTTAGAGTTTTATAACCCAAATTTTCGGAATTCTAAAGTGATTCTATCATCAGGGGAACACCATTTATCTTGAGAATATTAATGTAAATTTTATAGAGCTAAGATCTTGCTATATATATATAAATATGTAGTGAGGTCTGGTGATAGTTTGGGTCGGTTATATTTACATGTTTAATTATTTAATATATTATTATTATATGATATAATTTTAGTATTATTTAATATAATTTTAATATTATAATGTGATTTTTTTGATTGATGTATTCTATTAATAATGTGTTTAATTAGTTGCCATTGTGATTATACTTTAATAAATGTTTTCATGTGTTACTTAGTTTTAGACCATGATCTCGATTTAAGTTTTTTATTTTCGTTTTTCAATTTCTATAACTTCTTTACTTTTCCTCTTTAAAGAATGGTATTTTTTCTAACGAGTTTAGCTTCTTCCATGAAAATTTAGTGTGAGGATAAGCAAACATGTTTAGCTAGGGTGGATTTTGAGGCTCTATTTATTGGAATGTCAGCAGCGTGTTATTTTATCCTTATGTTGAGGAATCTATGAGTCTCTCCAATGTATTATTTCCTGCATGAGAAAGGCATTGTGCAAACTATTTTTTGTTTATTACGGTTTATTGGGTCTTTGATTTAGTCAGTGGGGGGTAAAGGACACATTGATATTGTGATTTAAAAAAAAAAATGAAATTTTTTCGGTGGTTCCATTTATGTAAGGAAGGGAGATTTCATTTATATTTATGGGTTTTTTCGCATTTTTAATTTTTAAGGTTTGTAATATAGTTCTTTTGATGGTTCTTCTAGGGTATCCATTTTGTTAAAAGACTTGGAGAATATGGTTGAGCTCTTGATTCAGGTGTTCATCGTCAGACATTCTAGAGGCTCGTGTTTTTAGGGTTTTAATGACACCTATTTTTTCTTTAGTGTGGTGATGAGAGTCGACATGCAAATATCTTTCAATATGTGTTTTCTTTCTAAATAATTGAAAACTTATATTAGCATGTATTTGGTTAGAAGGATATCAAGGAGGGAGAATTGATTTTCTTTTTTCGATTTCAATAGTGAATTTTATGTGTTCTAAGAGGTAGTTAATGTGAGTTAGGAATTCATCTAACTTGTATTTCCACTGACTTGATTTTATGAATACGTCATCGACAAATATTTTAAATTCTTATGGAGTGTATGGAAAGGAAATTACGAATTTATGTTGAAAATTTTCCATTTAAATATTGACTATTATGGGAGATAAGGGAGAGCCCATAGCATTTTTCTCATAAATTGTTCATTGAAACTAAAGTATGAGGATCTTAGACAAAGTTTTAGAATATCTATTTTTTCTTTATCAATGATTGTATCCATGATGTTTATTACTTAATAAATAGGGATTATGGTGTAGAGGGATATGATGCCAAAGCTTACCATGTGATCTTCCTTATTCATTTTTAGGTTTTTTATCAATTGTACAAAAGATGTGGAATATTTTATGTATGAGCAGGTGTTTCTGGATAATGTTTCAAGTTCTTTGTCAAGGTATTGAGAAAGAAAATAAGTGGGAGAACCAATGATGTTTACTATAGGTCTCATAAGGGATGTTAGTCTTATGGGTTTTAGGAACTCCATATATTCTTGGAGTGGTGGAGTTGCTCAGAGTGAGTTTATTTTTAGTAATTTCATCCAACGATGATTCTTTAATTTTTTTTGGTAACATATCTAAGGATTTTTATACTAGGGACTTTATCCATAATTTTATAGAAACTACTTTTGTTTAGGGTTTCTTCCATTTTCTTAGTATATTCCATTCTATCAATGATTACTGTAGCATTACCCTTATCAATTTTCAAAATGACGACACCTTTAATTTTCATGATATTGTTTAGAGCTCTTTTTTCATATTTGGATATGTTGCAAGCTGAGGTTTGACATGTCTCAAGATTTTGGCTACATCCTGTCGAATTTACTCACCTTCAAATTATTCTACATTTTTAATGACTACCTCAATATTGCAAATAACATCATCCAATGGAATTATATTGGGCATTATGGCGAAATTGAGACCTTTGTGCAAGAGTGATATCGTGGGATTGTCTAATTGAATACTAGATAAATTAATTACTTTAGGTTTATTGGTGTTAAGTGAAAAATGAGATCTTAAGTGCTGGGGCAACTTAGGTTCGGTATTTGATGGAAAATTGATTTTCTTTGTGAATCCTTGAGGGCTAATGTGGTGTGTTGTAAGCTATTGTCTTTCTCATTTTCAAGCGGTTTTGTGGGAGAGAATTTGCATTGATGGTCGGCTTTCAGATGCGATCTTTTTGGTGTTGTTGAGTTAGTGTTTAAGGAGGTTTTTAATGGATTTCTGAGAGTGGAGAGGTCGATTTGATGGCTTCTAATTTGCATTACAATTTCCAATGGTTGATTTCATGTGTGGTTGATGTTTTATTGTAGATGATTGTCAAAGGAGACCTGTGAGTTTCGAGAGATAAATAACAAGTTTGTCACAGTGGATGGTCAATATTTTTTAGCTTGATCCGATGTTATGAGGTTGAGATGATAATAACCATTTGTATTTTATTTATTTTTAACTAAGTTGGGTTTTTTTGTAGTTTTAGTTTTTGAGTCATGCTACATGGGTGCGACATTGATCTACATCCATTGAGTTATTTTTATCAAGTTCAAAATAGGGGTTGCATGATTTTAGATTTTGCAAAGATTATGCCATTATGTGTCGAGTATTTTTTTTAAATCAATACCTATATATGAAATTTCATGGACTACCATAACTCTCACATAATTCTTTAAACGGTGTTAGCTCAATAGAAGATCACCCGCTTTATAAGTAGGAGGTCGGTGATTCTATACCACTGTGTCCTTATATGAATTAGTCAATGATATTGTAGTTAATTTTTTATTAAATACATTTAATATTGATTTATTTCAATGGTGAGATATTTTTTAGATTCATTATTTTATATTGTCTCTAAAGAGACAAAAGTGATGTATTATAATCTTTGAGTGTAATTTTTTATTATCTCTAGAGAGACAAAAATGAAATTGTCTCTTGAGACACAAAAATGAAATTATCTTTTGAGAGACAAAAAGACTTGTGTTATAT
Source organism: Pinus albicaulis (assembly GCA_034641835.2). Taxonomy (NCBI): domain Eukaryota; kingdom Viridiplantae; phylum Streptophyta; class Pinopsida; order Pinales; family Pinaceae; genus Pinus; species Pinus albicaulis. The sequence goes on from CM076581.1 coordinate 656,060,114, forward strand.
ATTCTTTACAGAGACAATATTTGAAGACAATTTAATTTGAGAAACCAAGTTAAAGATAATATTTAGGACAATATACAAGTTTTCTTTTATCTCAAGTTTAGAAAATTTACCCAAAACTTATCTTAAATATTGGGTTAAAACCCCCTTGTGTTGTATTGTATGAATTGATAAATAAATAATAGGTCATATACTTCATAGTTTTCTTTCCGACGACATAAATGTCTTACCTATATGATTAGATGGATAAAATAGTAGCTCATATACTTTACAGTTTAGTTGTTATGTAAGTGTGTTTTACTTTCAAAACTCCCCCGCTACGCATTAATATGATCACACATATGGGTAAAAGGATTTGTCTCCTTAAATATTCTAGTGAACAATATGTTCGTTTGTTCCTTACCAATAAAACTAATCTCGTCCTTAGAGTGGCCTAGATTCACCTTTCTTCTATAGTTGTACTGGATATTAAAGCATTCAGTCATAGAAATTTTTATTTTTTTTTCAGAAAGAAAAAAACGCTGTTTTATATATTAGGATATGCAAAACAGTACATGTTATACATGATGATACAGTGCATAGCAGCACTTTACAAATAGCACAAATTATAGAGCATAGATAATGCAATCAGATACAACATATTATGCCCCATATACACCGGCAGAAAGTAACTGACTGATGCCGGAGCATCCAGCTCCGAGGAGATAGAAGGTGGTTGACTGTCTCGAAGTAAGCCGAAAGTTTCACGTGTTATTGGACAGGTTATCAAACTTGTTTTTTTTTGTTTATTATTATTTTCTTCATTTTCCAGAAATCAGTTAAAGACAATAGGATTAAGGTTGTGAACTGTTTTAGTTTAATAATTAGTTAGCAGTTGGTTATTCTCTTTTTAAAAGAACTGGCTAAACAGTTAGACAGATTCTGGTTAAAACATTTCAACCGAAAGCAAGAAACTGTTACACCTTGCAAGCATTTAAACAACGAGAAAATAAGTTGTAGGGTTCGAATCTCCAGCCAGAGAAGACAAGTAGAATGACAATCTTTCTGTAATGAAAAATATTTTGCCAACTTAAATACACAGCAAACCATTTTATGCATTGAATTCCTTTGTTCGTTTCAGAATTATTTACTGATGTACATTGTAATCAGAAGTAGCTAAGAGTTGAAATCATTACAATTAGAAATGCATTTGTAATCGATAGAATAGCGGACTGAATTCATTCCAGACAATTACGCATTGTAAACCCAAGACAGAGATTGAAACCCTTGCAGTCAAAAGCAGTCTTTCAGTTTAAGGAGAAGCCACAGCTGTCTAGGACGCAGACGGAGTTTACGCAAGCCAAGAGCGAAGGACACAGCACACAAGGAACAACTTCCAGCGAAAGAGTAAAGGACATCCAGTTATCATTATAAACAGTCACCAACGAATTTCCAGGGTAAGCATACCATTCCATAGAATCATTTGAAAAGAATACAAGTTTCTTTAAAGAAAAACAAGGAACATTTTATTTAATTAGAACTGTAAAACCACTGTCCATTACAAGAAAAGAGTGCACAGAAGGGTTTCTGAGCCGAGCAGACAGTGCTCATAGAACGGCTAACTGTTAAACCCTTTCTAGCTAAATAAAATATACAAGGAAAATTCGTGCCATGGAGTGACAGAGCAAAGTTTGGGCCAAACAATGACCCATGAGACTGTAATCACAAAAAGAGCGGGAACCAGGAACAACAAAACCCTATTACGAAGCTAATAACATATTCGTGGTCGGAACGACCCTACCCGGCTATTTGAATCGGACCGGTTTTGTTTTGCTTCCCGAAAATTGCAGAAGAGCGAACCCTTGGCGACCAGCAACCTTGGGTAACCTGCACAAACAGAGGAGGAGCAGGTTAGAAGTTGGAAGTGCTGAAACAGGAAGGAGAAGACAAAGAAATACTGAGATAGGGACGAAGTCGCAGACGCATTCATATTTACCTGTGATTGAAGGGCGGCGTTGTGAGAGAAGGCCAAAAACTGACAGACAAAACCTGATAACAAGGAGCGGGCACATAAGAACCTGAGAAAAGTGCAGAGAGGGTTATAGCAGGGAACATTAATTTACCTCGGATGCGAGAAAGGTCGAATGAACCGAGCCACGAGCGTGGAGCCGAAGGACCATCCTATCACAACGAAAAGAACAGCTACGAAACCAAAGCAAGCGAACCTATAAATCTACAACAGTCCAGAGCAACAGGGTCGACTTAGCTCGACTACAAAACAGTCATACCATAAGCACAGAACATGAAATCGACAGGGTTGTCGTTCTTAGTGAAAAACCCATCGCATAGAGCAGGAAAAACCGGAAGGCATCAACATCATCGCAGCAGAGCAGAACGGAGAGCCCGCAGCACAATTGCACGAATGAAAATGACAGTAGAACAACGATAGGGTTTGTCGAAAGGAGGGAGTGATCATATCGAGGAGACCGACAGATGGCACCCAATGACCGGCGCAAAGGACGGTAATCATTTGCGTGGAGATTGTAAAGTGGATCAAATCCACGGACCTTTGAAACTTATTTAATATAACAACACAGCAACCGTAATATTCATAAAACCATTAACATGTGTATTAAACCATAGTTGAAAAGATAGGTGGGACCTGTAACCTATCACGGTTACCAACAAGCGTTGAATTAATATTACGCACAGTTGGAGGGTTGGGCTATCAAAGTGGTATCAGAGCGGGTTTGCTGAACATTAAAAAAAAAAAAATGGAGGTTGGCAGAAGAGGAAGAGGAAGAGGAAGAGCAGTCCGAAGGGTAGCAGAGGAGGGACTGCGTGAGGAGATTCGAATTTTGCGTGAAAGATTGACAGCAGTAGAAGCTAGGGGAAGGAGAGACCCAGCAGATGATAGTGATGAAGATGTGGCAGAGTTAGAAGATGAGTTTGAATGGGTGACACCTGAACTCAGGTTATTAAAATCAGTTTCGCTATCCAGTCATAAGCCAAAGCACGAGCTTTCCACTTATGACAGAAGTTTGTCTGCAGATGTATTACTGGACTGGTTGAGTGAAGTAAACAAGTATTTTGAGTTTGAGGAAACCAGTGAGGACAAACAGGTGAAGTTCGCTGCCAAGAAGTTGAAAGGACATGCGTCCTTGTGGTGGGACAATGTTCAGGAGGAAAGGAAAAGGCTACACAAGCAACCTATAAGGAAGTGGACCAGGATGGAAGCAAAACTGAAGGAGAAGTTTCTGTCGAAAGACTATCAGATCATGTTGTACAGGCAGGTACAGAACTTGAAGCAAAGAGGAATGACTGTTAAAGAATATACGGAAGAGTTTTATAAGCTGAATCTGCGGGCAGGGTATATGGAAGATACCCCAGAAAAGACAGCCAGGTTCGTGAATGGGTTGAGAGGGGAAATACTGGATGAAATCGGTATCCTCTCACCCAGAACTTTAGATGAAGCATACCAGTTTGCTTTAAAGGCGGAGGAGAAAATCAACCGGAAACAGAATGCCAGGAGAGGAGGTGGAACTGGCAGAGGAAAGGGAAAGGCCTTTGGCAGAGGCAGAGGTACAGGTTCAAGTGAAGAAGGCAGCAGTTCCAAATCTGCAGGAACAGCAGAAAAGGACAATAGCACTAGAGGAGGACGACCAGCCCAACGAGGGAGAGGAAATGGTCGGGGAAGAGGGTCTATCCATTGCTATCGGTGCCACAAGTGGGGGCACAAGTCGTATGACTGTCCTGAAGGTGAACCAGCAGGTGGGAGAGGAGCTTATGTTGCCCAGTCGGAGGAAGCTGAGGCATGGCCTCAGGAAGTGGAGAACGCACCAGAGACAGGTGAAGCTTTGGTGTTGAATAAGGTGCTGTTGAAACCAAAAAAAGAAGTTGCAGAACCTGACTAGCGGAAGGCTTTGTTCAGAACAGTTTGCAAGTCACAGAGTAAGTGCTACAAGCTGATCATTGACAGCAGAAGTACTGAAAATATGGTGGCTATGGAGATGGTGGAGAAATTGGGATTGAAAAAGCTGAAGCATCCCACTCCCTACAAATTTTCATGGCTGCAAAAAGGACATCAACTGTTAGTTGATGAGCAGTGTGAGGTGGAGTTCCAGATAGGCAGGTATAAGGACAAAATTATCTGCGATGCTATGCCAATGGATGTCTGTCATATACTGCTAGTATGGCCCTGGCAGTTTGACAGAAGTGCAGTTCATGATGGGAAAACAAACTGTTATAAGTTTGTCAAGGATGGGATCAAGCACATGCTCGTACCCATTAAAGAGGAAAGTGCAGCAGAGACCAGTGGAGTAAAAGCGTTACTGTTGGGCAGAAAAGAATTTCTAAAACAGATTGAAGACAATGAAGTAAATTTTGCTGTCGTAAGAAGACCAAAGACAGTGATACTGCACACACAGATTTCAGACTTGCCCGAGGAAATCCAAAATATGTTGCAGGAATTTGGAGATATTGTGGTGGACGATCTTCCGGATGAACTACCCCCCAAGAGAGGTATCAGTCATTGTATTGACTTTATACCAGGGGCTAGTCTGCCCAATAAAGCAGCTTACCACATGAGTCCTAAGGACCACGAAGAAATTAGGAAGCAGGTTCAGGAATTGTTGGATAAGGGGCTGATTAGAGAGAGTATGAGCCCTTGTGCAGTTCCGATAGTTTTGGCTCCAAATAAAGGAGGAGAGTGGCGAATGTGCACGGATTCCAGAGCCATTAGTAAAATTACTATCAGGTACAGATTTCCATTGCCGAGAATGGACGATATGATGGATTGTTTGAGTGGGGCGGTTTATTTTTCGAAAATTGATTTGAAGAGTGGATATCAGCAGATCCGAATTCGGGAAGGAGATGAGTGGAAGACAACTTTCAAGACAAATGAAGGGCTGTATGAGTGGCTGGTGATGCCATTTGGGTTGAGTAACGCTCCCAGCACTTTCATGCGCTTGATGAATGAAGTAATGAAAGAATTCATAGGGAAGTTTGTAATTGTTTACTTGGATGACATACTGATTTTCAGTAAAACCAAGGAAGAACATTTCAGGCATGTTCGAAGTGTGTTGAGGAAGCTGCAACAAAATAAGTTGCTGATAAATCTGAAAAAGTGTACCTTTTTTCAACGGGAGTTAGTGTACCTGGGTTTTGTAATTGCAGAGAATGAACTAAAGATGGACCCAGAAAAAGTGGCAGCTATAGTTAGCTGGCCTTCTCCAAAGAGTTTATTTGAAGTCCGAAGTTTTCACGGACTAGCAAGCTTTTACAGGAAATTCATCAGGAATTTCAATGAAATCTGCGCACCCATGCTGGATACAATAAAAAAGGCCAATCAGCCTTTTCACTGGACCGAAGCAGCGGAAAACAGTTTTCAGACTTTGAAGAGGAAGATCACCGAAAGGCCGATATTGAGGCTGCCTGACTTCAACAAACTTTTTCAAGTTCGTTGTGATGCCAGTGGTACAGCCATTGGGGCGGTGCTTAGTCAGGAGGATAGACCAGTCACATACTTCAGTGAAAATCTGAACGAGAGTAGACAGAAGTACTCAACTTATGACAAGGAGTTTTACGCAATTATACAAGCATTAAAGCATTGGAGACATTACCTGTTAGGTAATGAGTTTGTTTTATTTTCAGATAATTCTGCATTACAGTACATTATGCAGCAACATAAATTAAACCATAAGCATGCAGAATGGGTTGAGTATCTTTAGAGTTTCACGTTTGTGCTGAAGCATATTAGTGGGCAGGCGAATAAGGTGGCAGATTCGTTGAGTAGGAGGACCCTACTCTTACAGGAAAGTACAATGCAGGTTTTAGGATTTGAGCACCTGAGGGAACTGTATCAAACAAATGCAGATTTTAAGGAGGCCTATGAGGCCAGCCAAAACCCTCTATTAAGAAATAATAGTCCATGGTTGGACTACAATTTACAGGAAGGATTACTATTTAAGGGAGGACAGTTATGTATTCCTGACTGTTCTATGAGAGAGAACATTATTCGGGAAAATCACAGTGGGGGTCTAGCCGGACATTTCGGTATAGACAAGACATTTTCACAGGTCGAGCATTTTTATTTTTGGCCAAAGTTGCGACGGGACGTACAAAGGTACGTAAGCAGGTGTAAGATATGTCAACTGGCCAAGGGTCACAGTCAGAATACAGGTCTCTATCTGCCATTACCCATTCCGAACAGGCCGTGGGACTCCGTCAGCTTAGATTTTGTTTTGGGCTTGCCTAAGACACAGCGGGGTTTTGATTCAGTAATGGTAGTGGTAGATCGGTTTTCAAAGATGGAACACTTTATACCTTGCAAGAAAACCAGTGATGCTACTCATGTAGCACATTTGTTTTCTACAGAGATCGTCAGACTGCATGGTCTACCAAGGTCCATCATCTCCGACAGGGACGTGAAGTTCACCGGACATTTTTGGCGAACCCTGTGGAAGAAATTGGACACTCAGTTACAGTTTAGCTCCGCTTATCACCCACAGGCCAATGGGCAAACTGAAGTGGTGAACAGGAGTCTGGGAAATCTGCTATGGAGCTTAATAGGCGAAAATTCACGGATGTGGGACCGAGTACTGGCTCAGGCCGAATTCGCATATAACGATTCACCTAATCGCAGCACCAGTTATAGTCCTTTCCAGATCTTATACGACATGCATCCACGCGGAGTGCATGAATTGCGAGATTTGGGAAAAATCGAAAAACGAAGTGCTGATGGGGAAGATTTCGCCCAAGCAATGAGCGACCTACATGAGCAGGTAAAGTTGAAGTTGCAGGACAACAGTCAAAAGTATAAGCAGCGAGCTGATTCAAAGCGACGGGAAGTTCAGTTTAACGTTGGAGATGAAGTCCTTGCACATTTACGCAAGGAACGGTTTCCAAAACGGGAATACAACAAGCTGAAGTATAAAAAGATCGGTCCCTGCAAAATCATTCGCAAGTTTTCTGCAAATGCCTATGAACTATAGTTGCCCCCAGGGATAGGTATTTCTCCCATCTTTAACGTGGCAGATCTGTTCCCTTATGTCGCTGATCCAGAAGATAGCGCAACAGAGAAGCCACCACGGGACACCAGTTGTGAGGAAAGTTCGTGGATGAGACAGATGCCAATGGCACAGCCCCTTGAGATCGAGAGGATCCTCGACACACAGGTAGCCAGGTGCACACGCAGGAAGGAATATCTGTGGTACTTAGTCAAGTGGAAGAACCGTCTGATTGAGGACAGTTCGTGGCTCGACGCAACGCAGATACAGAAAACAGGTTATTCTGTCGACGACCTCATGGAACGGAGCCATGACTTTTTGCCACCCCGGGAGCCTAATGCAGGAGCATCCAGCTCCGAGGAGACAGAAGGTGGTTGACTGTCTCGAAGTAAGCCGAAAGTTTCACGTGTTATTGGACAGGTTATCAAACTTGTTTTTTTTGTTTATTATTATTTTCTTCATTTTCCAGAAATCAGTTAAAGACAATAGGATTAAGGTTGTGAACTGTTTTAGTTTAATAATTAGTTAGCAGTTGGTTATTCTCTTTTTAAAAGAACTGGCTAAACAATTAGACAGATTCTGGTTAAAACAGTTCAACCAAAAGCAAGAAACTGTTACACCTTGCAAGCATTTAAACAGCGAGAAAATAAGTTGTAGGGTTCGAATCTCCAGCCAGAGAAGACAAGTAGAATGACAGTCTTTCTGTAATGAAAAAGATTTTGCCAACTTAAATACACAGAAAACCATTTTATGCATTGAATTCCTGTGTTCGTTTCATAATTATTTACTGATGTACATTGTAATCAGAAGTAGCTAAGAGTTGAAATCATTACAAGTAGAAATGCATTTGTAATCAATAGAATAGCGGACTAAATTCATTCCAGACAATTACGCATTGTAAACCCAAGACAGAGATTGAAACCCTTGCAGTCAAAAGAAGTCTTTCAGTTTAAGGAGAAGCCACAGCTGTCTAGGACGCAGACAGAGTTTAAGCAAGCCAAGAGCGAAGGACACAGCACACAAGGAACAACTTCCAGCGAAAGAGTAAAGGACATCCAGTAATCATTATAAACAGTCACCAACGAATTTCCAGGGTAAGCATACCATTCCATAGAATCATTTGAAAAGAATACAAGTTTCTTTAAAGCAAAACAAGGAACATTTTATTCCATTAAAACTGTAAAACCACTATCCATTACAAGCAAAGAGTGCACAGAAGGGTTTCTGAGCCGAGCAGACAGTGCTCATAGAACGGCTAACTGTTAAACCCTTTCTAGCTAAATAAAATATACAAGGAAAATTCGTGCCATGGAGTGACAGAGCAAAGTTTGGGCCAAACAATGACCCATGAGACTGTAATCACAAAAAGAGCGGGAACCAGGAACAACAAAACCCTATTACGAAGCTAATAATAGATTCATGGTCGGAACGACCCTACCCGGCTGTTTGAATCGGACCGGTTTTGTTTTGCTTCCCGAAAATTGCAGAAGAGCGAACCCTTGGTGACCAGCAACCTTGGGTAACCTGCACAAACAGAGGAGGAGCAGGTTAGAAGTTGGAAGTGCTGAAACAGGAAGGAGAAGACAAAGAAATACTAAGATAGGGACGAAATCGCAGAGGCATTCATATTTACCTGTGATTGAAGGGCGGCGTTGTGAGAGAAGGCCGAAAACTGACAGACAGAACCTGATAACAAGGAGCGGGCAAATAAGATCCTGAGAAAAGTGCAGAGAGGGTTATAGCAGGGAACATTAATTTACCTCGGATGCGAGAAAGGTCGAATGAACCGAGCCACGAGCGTGGAGCCGAAGGACCATCCTGTCACAACGAGAAGAACAGTTACGAAACCAGAGCAAGCGAACCTATAAATCTACAACAGTCCAGAGCAACAGGGTCGACTTAGCTCAACTACAAAACAGTCATACCATAAGCACAGAACAGGAATTGACAGGGTTGTCGTTCTTAGTGAAAAACCCATCGCATAGAGCAGGAAAAACCGGAAGGCATCAACATCATCGCAGCAGAGCAAAACGGAGAGCCCGCAGCACAATTGCACAAATGAAAATGACAGTAGAACGAGGGTAGGGTTTGTCGAAAGGCGGGAGTGATCAGATCGAGGAGACCGACAGATGGCACCCAATGACCGGCGCAAAGGACGGTAATAATTTGCGTAGAGATTGCAAAGTGGATCAAATCCACGGACCTTTGAAACTTATTTAATATAACAACACAGCAACCGTAATATTCATAAAACCATTAACATGTGTATTAAACCATAGTTGAAAAGATAGGTGGGACCTGTAACCTATCACGGTTACCAACAAGCGTTGAATTAATATTACGCACAGTTGGAGGGCTGGGCTATCACCGACTAAGGTAAATAGAATTACAAACACACATCGTACCAATTCACACCCATCCATACACATTTTACACGCTCCTTCTTTGTAATATTTACGGAATACAATTGCATATTTTATAAACGATGGGTACTTTTACGCTCCTCGGGTTTGGGTAGGAAAAGAATTTGCATGCAGCTTACACCAGATCGTAGCTTAGATATTGATTTGCGCTATTATAATATATTTCTGCTTTGTTCGGTAAAGGTTTTTAAATTTGGAATACAAGACATTGAACAGAATTTGAATGTCAAAATAATATAGGTGATTCTGCTGTGGAATAAATTGAGTTTTGATTCTCTGACAGGTATCTCTTAAAAGTAAATGTAATCCATTTAATATTTTCATATCAAATTATTCTATTTCAATAAACAATATGAAAATATAATAAGTAACGTGTAATCAATTTAATATTTTTCTATATAGTTTTTTATATTTACCACAAACACTACATATTGCATGAATTTTTTATTTGTTTTTATTTAATTTTTATTTAAATCATTCATTAAAAAATCAATGCAATATTTTTATAGTTGAATATTGCAAATTAAATTTATTATATTTAAAAAAAAAAATTATTTATGTTCAATTTGATTGGTTATAAACTGAATATGATATTGATCAAAGCTTTGGAAACTATGGGATGCATTTAAAGCATTTGTGTTTGGGTAGTCAATTTTCTCTATTGGCTTCTAAGTCGCCGAATATCCCAAACCAATTAAATGTTATATATAATATTATGCTATATTCTAAAGTGTCCCGCATTGCACTTTCCCAAACCAACTAAATAAACAATTAAATTTTACATATAAAATTATGCTATATTCGAAGGTGTCCCGCATTGCACTTTCCCAAACCAAATAAATTTTATACATAAGAATATGCTATATTATAAAGTGTCGTGACGCATTCAAAGCATTTATGTTTGGGTTGTTTATTTGCTCTATTGGTTTGTACTTCGCTGACTTTCTCAAACAAACTAAATTATATGCATAAGTATTTATGTTTGGGTTGCCAATTTGCTCTATTGGTTTGTACTTTGCACTTTGCTGACTTTCCCAAACCAACTAAATTATTATATAAAATTATGCTATATTGTAAGGTGTTCTCCATTGCACTTTCCCAAGCATACTAAATTTTATATAAGATTATGGTATATTCTAAGGTGTTCTGTGTTGCGGGAATGCATTGTACTGTGTGAATGTGTCATTTACTATAAAGCTTTGGAGCTTAATGTTATTTGGTGAAATGATAGATATAGAATCTTCTACATGAAGCACATGGCATGACTTATTAATGGTAACATTTTGTACCCAATTCAAAATTTCGAAACTAATGGTATAGTTTTTGCATATGATTCTTTTAAATGACATATGACATATTGTTGGATGATTTTTGAGATATTGTTGTTTGATTTAAAAAGTAGGCAATCGGAAATATTGGTATATCTGGTTTTGGAATTTCCAATTTATACATCTAGTTAATTTGGAATTTCCAATTTATATAGCTGGTTAATAAATATTTGGTGATGGTAATTTTTTTTGGTTTATTATTTTAAACTTATTTTAGAGATTTATTATCTTTTAAGGTTATATTTGCTAATGATAAAAAAAAAAATTAATGGAGATACATAACTTTTATTTTAATAGATTTATATTTATATATAAGGTTATATTTGTTAGAGGATTAATATATTAATTGAATTTTAGACACCAAGCGAAACAATGGAGAGCGGGAGTGTGAGGGTTTGTATTTTAGGGAAATATGTTGGCGCATCGGAGGCTCCTCTGGATTGCACACCAGAAAGGGTTGGCACACTATTTACCTTGGCTCTGGGACACAAGGAAGGGAGGTCCCTATTCTTAGGCCAAGCAACGATACACAGTGGAGATGAAATTAAGGTGAAGTCAGATTCCATCCTTCGATATCCCACAACTCATTATGACCTCAGTTACGGGACTGCCCAGGGGTCTATGCACCACCACTTGGATTCAGGGCATCGTTGGTATTTGTTTGCATTGGGCGTCAAGCTACAACCTCTCGTCGATGGGAATGAGGCACTAAGAATCAGGGCTGGTGGGCTGGTGACTGCAGCTGGGGCAGGAGGGCCATTTTCTCAAAGGCAGTAGGGGAGGAGTGGATTGGTTGCAGATGATCCTGACATCAACTACGGCTCCAACTTGGAACTCATGCACAAGTTGCAGGATCGATGCAACACACTTGGTAAAGGGTTTCCCTCAACAAAATTTTGATCTATCTGGATTCGAAGGGCTCATTTTTCCTAGGTATCTATCTCCCTTTACTATGAATTTACTATTTTTGGCTATATAGTCATGTGCATCTTTTGGAAGCTTGAAGGACGGGGGTTTCTCCTCACTGCGTGGGAAGTTAAGGAGATGAAGCCCCTTCTTATCCACTTGCACCATAGTTTTCAGGGGTGGAGCAGGGATGCTCCCACCGGGGTGCCCCCACTTTCTAAGGTTACAATGATTTCTAGATTTTGAGATAGTCCTATGGGTAGTTTTGGTTGTCGAGGGTTAATAAAAAAAAACTCCCATAGAGATGAAAGAGGATGGGACTTAAAATCCAAGATCTAGTTTCATATTTTCATTAAAACCTTAATGAGAAATCCAAAAGAATTTGGGTACAGGATTCAAAGTTGGTTACATATCTTGAAGCAAAATATCCAACTTTCTATAGGTATTCCGGCTATAGAAAAAGCCTGATTTTTTTCTGGGAATTTACTCCAGGAAGGAACTTAATTAAAAGACAACTATATCCAAAGGAACTCCTCTATTTTTCTGAATTTAAGACTCAAGGGTGGAGCATCAGGAGTAAATATGTCTGCTAGAATAGAAAGAACAGAGCTCATGAACCCAGATGGGGAACCAACACCTCAAAACGGAAACCCCAATCGGTCTTTCATACAGGAACATTTTTCAGGGAAAAAAGAAAAACAGGAACACCATGTGAACCACCCGAGAACACCCCAAAACCATACATTATCGAGCAAATGAATTGCGTTCCAGAACTGAATATAGAGGCACTCGAGATGGTAGAACACCTATCCCCTTTTGAATCATAGGAAATATTTTGGAGGTTTAATTGCTATTGGCGAAAACCAATGGAGCTCTTACACTGGATATTTACCAGCTGGAGTATGGATTGTGATATCCATTTATGCTACAAGGGGTACGTTATTGTAAACTTTCCCTCAAAGGAACCAGATATATCATTCTAAAGGTAGGACCATGGTTTTAGGGCTCTACTGGACTCTTTATCACACCTTGGCTCCCTGATTTCAACGCAAACACGATGGAGATAAATAGAATTCCAGTCTTGTCCAGACTGTGTAATCTCCCACTCCATTTTTGGAATGAATATGTGATAGAAGGCATCAAGAACAACCTTTGGATATATATAGAAACAAACATTGAAATATTGGAGGAGATAATCTTCACCTTCACATGAATCTGTGTGGATGTGGATCTCAGCAAGGGGCTTCTGGAAAGCATTCATCTTATACACAATAAAAAAAAATGGACACAACACCTACATTACGAAAATACTGCATTTAGATGCAGGATTTTCTTGAAAACCGGTGACTTACAAAACACATGCTCAGATGGAAAAAGAGAAAACATGAAGAAGAAGAAAAAATGGAAAGTAACCAAAGGATTGAAATTTCTCTCAGAAGGACCAGAGGAAGAGACAAAAGATGAAGGAGATATACCCATCCAAAATGAGAATAAAGAGCCTACAATTGAACCAGGGACACAAGAACAAGAAGCTTAAATAATGCTTTGGAACAAACATGATGGTACAGTTGGCACATCCTATGGAGGACTTAATGCCAACTAAAGCTCAATCTAATGTAAGCTCAGGCGCAAACAAGAGAGTGCATGTATCTGAAAGTTCAAATTTCGACAAAGAAAACACTACAAGAAACAATGAGCTGCCCTTGGTTCCTTCCTCTCTACATTAAGGGAATTGGGAGATTGTCCAAAAGAGAAAAGGCAAGCGTGAAAATCCCAACCCTGCTGGCAACTTGTAATTTTCGGTAGCTTTGGTACATGGTGTGCATGAGCGGACGAGCCCCTTGGGTGTCTTGAATGCAATATGCATGTACTAAATGTCACTTTTCATTAAAATCTTAATAGAAAGTTGCTGATTTTTTCTGTGGAAAAAAAAGGTTATATTTGCTAGAGATAAAAAAAATAAAAATTTAATGGTAGTACATCACTTTTGTTTTAATAAATTTCTATATATATAAATATGGAAAATATTTGGAATAATAAAGATTATAATCAACCATTATTTTCACATTAATATTAAAAAAAATTGCAAAATTGTTTATATACAATTTAACAAGCATAACTTAGTTGTTGTGTTTAAGTTTTAATTATTACCATGCAAGAAGGTATTGATTGATTTACTATATTTCTATTTTTTTAATATTTGATTTATTTTTATCTTATCTATTTATAGATAAGTAATCAATATCATGACTTGTCAATACCACATGCCTAACATCCATAGCTCATTTCAAAATCAAAGTATTTTATAAATAACTTAATAGTTACAATATATCAAGATTCTTAACCATAGATATTTACCCCATTTTACCGTAGATATTATTAATTTGTAAATAGACTTGATTACAATGCCATGGCTAGTAAACATTATTTCTTAGCTTGTCATTAGTAAGGCCTCTATTCGAACTAACCATATCATTATAAAATCAATATAGGGTCCCATGATATGTTTAGGAGATAATATAATAATATTATTTTTAATGAATGCTTAGTACAAACAATAACTAGTTTATTATTTTCAATTTATTAATATTTAAAAAAAAAATTATGGAATGGTATTGATTCTCAACAAAAACAATTCTAAATTAGACTAATTGAAGTGCTTGTATTTTTTAGCTTTCATCAAATTTGTAACATAGCTATCTAATTAAATGATTGAAATATTTATTTCTTTATTACTAATTTATAAAATTTAATAATACTTTTAACTATAATTTAAAATCATCTTAAATATAACATTTTTTATTTTTAATTCTTACATTTTTATTATTTCTACTTTATTTCACCTATATTTAAACTAAGCTAAAAAGGCTAATTACTATATAGCACTTATTAAATATTAAATTATTCTATTTCAATAAACAACATAAAAAATTTAATAAACTAATAACTTACTACATAGTATTTAACATATAAAATCACACGTAAAAATGATACCGTGATTATTTTTCAGTGGAATAAGTGAGCTAGAAGAATATCTTCAATAAATAAAAAACCTGTATATTTTTGTTATTGGTTGTATTACATACATCTTGCATTATTAGTCCTTGTGTCTTACATGGTATTGGATTATAGTAATCAGAATAGTGATTTTCACTCCAACAACCAAAAAAAAATTTATTCTAATAAATGCATTTCTAATCAACCTACCAAAAAATAATAAGAAGAAATAGTTGCAACAGATTATCAATTTAAATCGCTCATTAGAATTTAAATCGTTCATTAGAATTTACCACTATCAATTTAAATCGTTACCCATCAAATTTTATTTAACTGTTACTTTTTTACGTTTCAAAAGTTTCGCTGTTTGTAAAAGACGGGCCTCGGTTTGCGTTTTTTTGTTCTTCTACATGGTAATGTAACATCCAATATACATTCATAAAAAAATAAAAGATAAAAAATTTATCTTACATCCTATACACATCCATTATACTATTTCTCATTTACTTATAAATATTTACCAAGTTTAACACCCCTACCTTATTCCCTAAGCTTGACCATCATATATTAAAGTAATAATTCTAATTATTATGTGTAATTTCGAAAAAATACTTACATAACTCATTACATTATTCCACCATACTCTACTTGTAATGAATGCGAATCTAACACTGAATTAATATTCCCATCAACTCGAATTAATATTCCCATCAACTCCATGGTATGACACTATTGTAATTACGATAAATCACTTTAGTTCTCGGAATATCCACCTCTGAATTAAATACATTTATGGTGTACATTTGTTCACTCTCCCGTTGTAGATCTGTCTCTCTCGGAATCTAACGGTGGCAGGGATTTTAGGGTTCCAAGGTAATGACCTACTTCGGTAACCGCTTTTTCTAAGCCTTTCCGCATTCTGCCTCAGTTCTCTGGTGGAAGAGCTCTCAGTGTCTCTCCTCATCTCTCTGCAAGACGTTACCCTTAGCGTCTCATCTAGTCTCGTTACAGTGAGAGACTAGTTCCTTCTTCCGCCATCTGGTTTGAGTCATCTTCCACTGGAAATGGTTTTGCATCGCTCCTCAAGGTGAGTATTTACGGCTTTGTGAATCTTTCCGAGTTTTTTCGACTGTAAAAAGTCATGGATAATCGTAGCTAGTTATCTACAAGGTTAATATACGTATGTCTTTCTTCAATTTCAACTTAAGCTCAACTTCCATTCTCGAATATGTGTTGTAACATTTGTGCATTATCGTCTAGAGTCACTTTGAGGTTCTTCAGATTGGAACCCTATGCCTTTGCTACAACAATTGGAACGGTGCATGGAAGAAAGTTGAGCACACTTACTAATTATACTACTTGTTTGAGTTCATTAGTTTTGTTTAGTTCTTTCACACGGCCATTTACCCCAATGATGCTTAATGATGCTATTGCAAGATGGCGCACCTTACAAATTTGGAAAATGCCATAACAGGTATGCCATGTATTTGTTTTCCTCATTTTTTTTCTTTCGTTTATGGTTTTTTGGAAAATAAAAGAAAACAATGACTAACCCTACTTCTCTTTTATGCAGGTAAACTGTCTGGTAATTTCACAATTATGCTCACTAGAAGTTCCAACATCGAAGTCATCTATTTCTGCAGATCTCCAAAAAGTCTTGGACAATAATTCCAAGTTATTTGAAACTCCCAAAGGACTCTGACCTATTCGTGATCATGATCATGCTATTCATTTGATTCCAGGAAGTCTTCCTCAAAACATCAGGCCTTATAGACATCCTTATGTCTGAAAGAGAAAAATTGAACGTATGATTGTAGAAATGTTAGAGGTTGGTATAATTCAACTAAGTCAAAGTTATTTCTATGCTCCAGTAGTATTGGTGCACAAGAAATATGGATCATGGCGCATGTGTCTGGATTATAGGGAGCTCAATAAGTTCACTATTAAAGATAAATTTCTCATTCCTGTGATTGATGAATTATTGGATGAATTACATGGAGCAATTTATTTTACCAAGTTGGATCTTCGTTCAGGATGTATTCAAATTAGAATGAAGCCTGAAGATATTCTAAAAAAAATATTTCGAACTCATGAGGGACATTACGAATTTTTGGTCATGCATTTTGGCCTTACTAATGCACCTTTTACATATCAAGGGTTGATGAATTCCATTTTCAAACCCTTAGAAAATTTGTGCTAGTATTTTTTGATGATATACTAATCTACAACATGTGTTACGAGGATCATGTTCAACATGTTGACAGGGTGCTCAAACTATTAGAGGAGACACATTTATATGCAAAAACCTCCAAATGTTTCTTTGGAGTACAAGAGGTGGAATATCTGGGTCATATTGAATCTCATGAGGGTATTAAGGTAGACCCTAACAAAATTAAATCCATTAAGGAATGGAAAGTCCCCACAACCATAAAGGAGTTGTGCGGATTTCTCTGCTTAACAGGGAATTATTTCAAGTTTGTTAAGAATTATGGGAGAATAACACCACCTCTAACAACATTATTGAAGAAAGATGCATTTTCATGGACTCCTGAAGAAACTAAGGCCTTTGAAGATCTTAAAGAGGAAACGTTCCTAGCACTAGTCTTAGCTACGCCAGACTTCACAAAAACATTTATTGTGGAATGTGATGCCTTAGGAAATGGAATTGGTGTTGTTTTAATGAAAGAAGGAAGACCCATTTCTTCTGAAATTCGTTCAATAAAAGGAAATTATTTACAAAAGGCTATTTATGAGAAGGAAATGTTGGCAATACTACATGCACTAAAGAAATGGAGACTTCACCTAATGGGAAGACACTTCAAGGTAAAAACTGATCATGATAGTCTTAAACACTTTTTGGAACAAAGACTATATTTATAAGAACAACAAAAATGGGTCACAAAGATGTTGGGTTATGACTTTGAAATTGTCTACCAAAAAGGGAAGCTAAATGTTGTTGCAGATGCACTCTCAAGAAAGGATGAAGAGGTGGAAGCATTACTTTGTGCCATTTCACTTATCCAACCAGATTGTATAATCGAAGCAAGGGATGAATGGAGGAAGTATGAATAAGTGTGTAATTTCATTGAAAATTTGTAGCAAGATCCTAGTACATATGATACATTTAGTTGGAGAAATGATTCCTTATGGTACAGAGTTCGCTTATATATTTTTAAGAATTCCCAACTAAAACAAAAGATTCTTTTGGAATTGCACACTTCTCCTTTAGGATGAAACTCGGGATTTATAAAAACTTAACACAGGGTGAAGAAAGAATTTTTTTGGGATGGCCTTAAATCTAATATTCAAAAGTTTGTGGCAAAATGTTTGGTTTGCAAACAAAATAGAGTTGATACAATTAAGACCCCAGATCTTCTACAACCTTTATCCATTCCAAGTCAACGTTGGGAGAAGATTTCAATATATTTTATCACAGGTTTACCAAAGTACGAAGGAAGGAGTGTCATCATGGGGGTAGTTGATAGACCTACCAAGTATGCACACTTTTGTGCATTATCTCATCCATTTAAAGTGAGTAAAGTTACTACTTCATTTATGGAAACAATTCAAAAGCTACATGGAAACCTGAAGATTATTGTAAGTGACATATATCCCATTTTTAGAGGAAAGTTTTGGACGGAATTTTTTTTTTTTTTGGGTACTCAACTAGTTCATAGCTCATCTTATCATCCTCAATAAGATGGTTAAACATAGATAGTGAATACATGTTTGGAAGGATATCTTTGTTGTTTTGTATCTGATAAGAAAGCATAATGGGTCAAGTGTTTACCTCTCGTTGAATGGTGGTATAACACTTCCTTCCATACTACAGCAAAAATGACCCCATTTATGGCACTTTATGGATATCATCGACCATCCATCACATATTATTTAAGGGAAAATGCTAGGGTTCAATCAGTGGAGGATCACATCGAGCATTAACAAGAATTTCTCCATCTCTTAAAGGATAACCTAAATTTGGCACAAAATCGAATGAAACAAAAAGTAGAACAACATCACAGTGAGAGAAGTTTTGATGTGGTTGACTGGGTATTTTTTCAGCTACAACCATACAAAGAAATGTCCCTCAAGCAAGCTAAGAAGGATAATAAATTATCGCCAAAGTACTATGTTCCTTACAAGGTTTTGCAAAGGATTGGTACTATGGCATAAAAATTGGAGCTTCCTACTTCTTCACGAGTGCATCTAGTTTTCCATGTTTCATGCTTAAAAAAGGTTATAGGGGACAAACTTCTAGTTTAAACAATATTGCTAGAACTTGATGATGAAGGAAAAAACATATTGGAACCTGAAGCAGTCACGAAAACAAGAACTCGAAAACTAGGAAACCGATCAATTTTAGAGTATCTCATCAAATGGATGAACATACCCAGTGACGATTCTACATGGGAGGATGAGAATTTTATACAAAAGCACCCGAAGCTACTCAAGTTTTGAGGACAACACTTTTTTTTAGGAGAGGAGCATGTTAGGTCCCTATATTATTAGCATTGTCCCTTATTGTTGTTAGTGTAACCCCCTTATTGTTATTGTTGTAGCCCTGTAACCCCCATATTGTTATTATTGTGCCCTTAAATTATTATTGTTAGGTCAGCTAGGATTACATTGTGGCCCCACTAGGATTACATTGTGGCCACATGGACTCCTATATATACAAAGGAGGTTTTTTCATTTCTATCATCCAATATTTGTTCATTTATCTAATTTATTTGAGGTATCCCCCTCAAGGTGGATGATTTCTAAGGCATTGATCTCTCTTTTCTTCTATTTTTGGAGCTGGTTTCACAACAGGGTGGCTATTGTGTTTGCCTCCTCCTCATATTGTCTTTTGTTATACTTATTTTCTTTCTCTGTGCATCATTATACACATAGCTTAAAACATTAGTTGATGCATAGGGTCCCAACGTTCAAACGTTGCTCTGATACCACTTGTAACATCCAAGGTACATTCATTAAAAAAAAAATTATCTTTCATCCTATACACATCCATTATACTATTTCTCATTTACTTATAAATATTTACCAACCTTAACAACCTTACCTTATTCCCTAAGCTTGAAAATCATAGATTAAAGTAATAATTCTAATTGCTATGTGTAACTTCGAAAATATACTTACATAACTCATTACATTATTCCACCATGTTGTAGCTGCAATCAATGTGAAACTAAAACTGAATTAATATTCCCATCGACTCCACGGTATGACACTATTTTAATTACTTTAAATCACTTGGGTTCTCAAAATATCCTCCTCTGAATTAAATACATTTATTGTGTACATCTGTTCGCTCTCCCACCGTAGATCTGTCTATCTCGGAATCCGACGGTGGCTGGGAATTTAGGGTTCCAAAGTAATGACCTACCTTGGTAACTTCTTTTGCTAATCCTTTCCTTAGTTCTCTGGTGGAAGAGCTCTCAGCGTCTCTCCTTGGCCCTCTACAGGAGGTTACCCTCGGCTTCTCATCTCGTCTCGTTATAGTGAAAGACTGGTTCCTTCTTCCACCGTCTGGTTTGGGTCATCTTCCGCTGGAAATTATTCCACATTGCTCCTCAGGGTGAGTATTTACGGCTCTGTGAATCTTTTCGAGTTTATTCGACTATAAAAACTCATGGATAATCATAGCTAGTTATATGCAGGGTTAATAGACATATATATCTCCAATTTAGACTTAAGCTCAACTTCCATTCATGAGTCTGTGTTGTAACATTTGTGCATTATCTTCTAGAGTTACTTTGAGGTTCTTCGGATCGGAACCCTGTGTCTTTCCTCTTCTACAACAATTGGAATGGTGGATGGCAGAAAGGTGAGCACAATTACTAATTATACTACCTGTTTGAGTTCATTAGTTTTGTTTAGTTCTTTCTAACAACCATTTACCCTAATGACCCTTAATGATACTATTTCAGGATGACGCACCTTACAAATGCGGCGAATGCCATAACAACTACGCCATATATTGTTTTCCTCATTTTTTTTCTTTTGTTTATGGTTTTCTGGAAAAGAAAAGAAAAAAATGACTAACCCTACTTTTATTTTATGTAGGTAAACTATTGGAAGTCAGAGAGATAAATATTTTGGAATGAAAATCCTCCAGCCACCACTGATTATTTTTTCTTCTCCGATTAGACAGGTAGCCTTACCATGTCTTGATTTGAGGTTCTAAACCTTCATGACTTGAATGTTTAGTCCTTCTCAATTTTTTGTCTTTATGGTTACTGTGAATTTGCACTAGTGCATGGCTATGTCAAGTGGATCATGTCACCGTCATCTGGAGTACTGTTGTAATTATTAAGTTTTCATTTCGCTACCATTTCAATAGGTTCATGGTGTGGTTTCAACCGCCAACCTATTTTTCAGTTGTATACTATTTTCTTTTAATAGTTTTTGGACTCTTAATGGTCAGTAAAGAATATTGTAGACTTCAGAACCTTTGGTCTTTCATATATGGACTCTCTTCTTGTAAAAACTAACTGTGTATACAACTACTTAAATATACATTTGTATACTGTAGTTTTTGGTTCATAAAGAGTTGGGTTTTTGATAGAATTTTTCAAAAAAAATCTATAATAATTACACTAATGACGTGATTTGATTTGTAAGAAAAATAATCTTCTTTTAGTTTTACTCACCTATTCTTCTCAATTTACTGTTTATTTGAAAAGATTAGCATACAGGTTTATTATAGAAGTTCAAATGGGTCTCAACGTTTTCAATTCTTAATTTCCCAAAATAGAATATTTATAGAAGAAATCTACTTTTCTTAGAAATGTTCAATTTTCTGTTTGTTGCCTTCTTTGTCAGCATAATTTATATTTCAAAGTTTTTAGCAGAGTTTGAGATATAGCTCCTAGTCTTTGCCGGCAAGTTTATAACTTACAGTTTTTTTTAGTTGGAATTATCAGTTACAGTTTTTCTCTATGCTTTTAACCAATTTTAGTTCCTAGCCATGTCTATAGTGTTCAGTTCTTTGTTATATATTTTTGAACCTATTTCTTTATTTAAATACAGAGCTACTTTTCCTACTTGAAAGTTCTGTCGTATTCATTTATTTTTTTTCCATATGTAGATGGTCGGACCACTCTGTTCATGTATTATCACAGGTTGCAGAAAAAAACCAACATGAAGCACTATTCTCAAGGATTCTATGTTAACAATTTTCTGTCTTATTATTTAGTTGACTATGCATAAAAAAAATTAACTATACAACTATTCAAGAAGAACATTATAAATATATTCAGATGCTTTTTTTTCACAGTTTAATTTCTTTAAAATCTAATGGTTTTAGACGGAGATTATCTCCATTATTACCAAAAGACATTCCAATGACAAAAAAGAAACTTATATATTTTTCAATATCGTGACTGATTTTATTCCTCCCTACCTCAAGAGATGACATAACGTCCTCGTATCCCCCCCGTGCTCCAGGCCCGAGCCTTATAAGTTGCCAGAATTTACTGGAAGAAACTTCCGGACAATCCGGTCGAGTGTTCCATTCCAGTCAAATTTTAGAAAATCAGAGTATTCCATTGGTTAACACCAGCCTAGGAATTCTTCTCTTCAAATTTCCTCTCCAGTTATCGAACATAACCCCCAAAGCTCACTGAGATTAAAACTTTATCCTCATAGGTTGGGTAATTGTTTGAATTGATTCTGTCCAAGTAACTCTGAGTCCTTGACTTACATTTTACCATCAGCATCATTATTCTTTTTATAGAATTTATTTCTATAATTAATTATATTTAATCCAAAATTAACTCCTATTCATAATGTATTATTTTTTTTTAAAACAATATTCATATATGTTTTAGTGTCTTTAACCATACCAAACAAAATTAATAATCATGAGAATTTAAGTCAAATTTTACAATAATTTATATAACATTGACTTGAGTGGCCACTGCAAAGTTTTGTAATAATGATTTATAATTTCATGACCTCAGGGAGATCCATTGTCAATTTCTTTGGTCCAGACTAGTCCTTTTGAAAGACTAAAAATAAATAAAGCGAGAAACGTCTGACCAACTCTTAACGGAATCCGCAGACGCTCGTTACATCCATTTGAATGAACTTCAGAAGAAACTTAAATAATGGAGTTCTGTGGAATGTAAAAACCCTCAGGCCAATTGAAGTGGGCACATTCTCAGGTTTTAGAAGTTCATTTTTATTCTTTGGTTGATAATAACAATCAACGGATGAGAGCCGACCACTTGTTTATGAACGACAGGATAAAATATATCAAGTCGTGCCAATGGTATAAAGATGAGAGATTAAGATCAATGAAATCGACTTTGTTGATGGCATCATAGTCTAAGAAGTTAGAGGACATTAATGTCATGCCTGATGAAGCCAATGTTGACATGCAAGAAGTTTGAGAGAAAGTGAATTTTATATGTATTCACTATGGAAACTATGAAGGCTGCTAAATCACTAGAGGAGGTGGTCTGATGGCTGCATCGTTTCCATGTCAGGGCTAAAATGTGTCCTATCAATGACTTTACCATATGTGGGTGAAAATCCATGCTCTCTAGATAGACTGCTAGATCATAGCCATCGTTTTCTGCCCCATCGTATGGATTTGATGAATGCCATTGAAAAAAAATTCTATTAGGATTTGTTAGGATTATGCTTACTTTAGCATATCTGGGATTGGGTTTGTTGAGGTTGTTCAGAGATTCTCTCAACCTCTCTCTCCAATATTAGAATCAGTTGGATCTCACTCAAACTATATGTATCTCTTGTGTATGTGTAGAATACATTAAATTTATTGTGTGTGAATATTGTGCATTTCTGCTCTCTCTAATTTTAATATGGTATCGGAGCCACTACTGGCTTAAATCCCTCACGGGATGGTTGGGAAGATGTGAGAGCTATAAATTGAAATCCTATGTAAATAGATAGGATTAATGTGTGTGAATGTAGAAGATTATTTTTTGTTAGAGATTGTTGTAAGTTTTTTGTGCAGGTTGATTTGCTACTATTGAAGGAAGGGCTACGTACGTGAATGAGGAAACCATGGAAAAGGAATAGTAACTGTATCCGTTGTCACTGTATTCCTGAGAAACGAATACCGCAAGGATCTATGTACCGTCGTCGCCAACTGCTCCTGGCATCCACATCATTAAATTGATTTCTTATTGAAAAGGGCTAAAAGATCGAATCGGGCCATCTGTATGTTGCTCCTGTTCTCCATTTTTTGTGGATTTTAGCAGTTTATCGTAAGGTTTATATTTTTTGTGCATATGCTGGAGGTGGACGCAGTTTCAAGGTTGAAAAGAAAATGAATTTTGTTTGGCACCAGCGAGCAGAGTTCATTAAATTACTTAGAGTAATTTGATCTGATCCAAGGCTTAAGTTTGACCAAGCACAGATTTCGTAACAATGACTGAAGAACAACTAAATACCTCAAAATGTAGGGCGAACTGATAATTTTGTTCAGAATGAATGAATAATACCTTTAACGAAGACAAGAAGTAGTCGGTGGGTTTCTTAGATGGTTAACTACTTCAGCATCACATCTTTACTGGGCATTTTCTTATGTACAATTTTATTATTGTCGTCTTTACTAGTCCTTTTGTTTCTTCCATTAATATTTCTACCTCCAGCATTCATGCTGTTGCTAATATCTATCGGCATATTCACGATGCTCAGTTTTTTTTGTTTGGCTCAATGAAGTAGCGTATTGGTCACAATATCAAATCTGCTGTAAGGCCGATATCTGGATTTTCTGCTTCAGAACAATTGGACTCACTGTCTCAATGATGATGACAGCTACCATTAGGCCATCAGTTTGAGTCTTGGGCGCTACTGTGATTCTTGTAGTTTAGGCTTTATTTCTGAGCATCAGAAAGAAAATTCGAAGGAGTCATTCGCAGTATCAACATTGCTGCGCAAGGAGAGAATTGCCATGCCATTATGGAGAACATTCACCAGAGCTGTTTGATCCAGATCTGCAGATGTGAAAGCATTTTGAGAAGTCCAACGTTGGATTTGTGGGTTTATTGGTGATAGTAGTGTTTTGTTTGATTGTAAAATTTTACAATAAAGAACCAATTATTGAATAGATTTACACAATTTAAAACAGTGGTTCTCGACGTTCTTCGGCGCCAAGAGAACGTATCGCTAATTTGATTGTGAGAATCTTTTATATGTTGTAGATTCTTGTTGTACTTCGGTTCTCCAGGATCGACAATTACAGGTTATTTTTTGTGAGTTTGTAAGTGTGTAAAGGTCACTTTGTAGGATTGATCGTTGGTCGTACTCTGTACCTAGAATGTTTTCCTATACGACTGTTGAAATTTATTCTTCAGGGTTATTTCATAGATGGAAATATTTCAATAGGGTAGTTCAGTGTCGAGACTCTTCGTCGGGGGCGTCAAGAATTTTTAATCTTACAAATTCAGCATTGATGGTTAGAAGCAAGTGTACTTTAAATGGGTTGAAAGGTAAGCTCGAACATGTGGAGAAAGAAAGAGCGAAGTCCAGAAGACTGCAGAGTGGGTAGAGTTGCTGATGAAGAACAGATTAGACAAAGCGACGAAAGTTCAAAGTGTTGCCATTATTTTGTAATTGTGATTAAGTATTATATGTTTTGTAAAGTAAGCATTAAGGGAGGGATTTGTTAGGATTATGCTTACTTTAGTATATTTTGGATTGATTTTGTTGAGGTTGTTGAGAGATTCTATCAACCTCTCTCTCCAATATTAGAACCAGTTGGATCTCACTCCAACTATATGTATCTCTTGTGTATGTGTGGAATACATGAAATTTATTGTGTGTGAATATTGTGCATTTCTGCTCTCTCTAATTTTAATAAATTTCATTCTATTCCCAAATATATTTGATCTTGAAAAGGAGAGACACAAAAAAAATTAATAAGAATTAGACTTTTTGGATATTCCTATATTATATAATTCCTTGATGGGGTGCATAGCATCCAAGAGGGGCTTGGATTTTCTTTTGCAATTTTCCTCGTCATGGTCATTTTAGCTTTTTTTCATAAATGTTATTGCTTCTTGTCAGTCATGCCACCTAGATGACATGTGCACGTAAAAGGGGTGACACATGCACGGAAAAGGAGTGGAGATGGAAACAGTCTACCGGCTCAATTGCTTAGGACCGAGTCACTTAAATGAAGTTCCTCTAGAGACAGGGAGAAAAATTAGGAAGCTGGTAACTTGGGCGAGTGTAGAGAGCTAATATTTGTGTGGCTTAAATATCACGAATGGGTTTCTTCTTGGGTTTTGGAGCCGGGGCATGCCACAAATATATATATATATATATATATATATATATATATATATATCAACTTTGTGGCTTTTCGGTAGCAAATGAATATTTTGTTTGGTCTGGTTTTGAAAGAGAAATAAGTAGAATGTCAAAATGTTTTTGCATTGTTGAAAGACATCAAATTGTGAAATCAGCATTTTACTATGAACAAGCTTGACTCAAGATACTCATGTTAAATTACTTTTACTTTTACTTTTCCATTAAGAGACTGATGCTCCTCCTAGATTGAGTGCGAAGGATCTTGCACCCATCTCTTCCACATATTGTTAATGTAGTTTATTAACGTTAGTTATATATAGTAGTTCACCAACAAGTGGAGTCTTTAATATTAGATGATTTCTTGAAAATACATTTTGTATTTTGTAATCTAGATTTAATAGAAAAACATGAATCACCCAATATTTCTATGAGTTAAAGGGTTCTCCTTTGTCATCTTAAATTTATTTATAGTAAATAATAAAAAATATATATTTTAATAAATTTAATATGATTTTTAGATAATTTTATATTCAAATTTTTAGATATAGGAAATTTAAATTATTATTATTATTGTTATAGAAATTTATTTAATCTAAAAATGTTTTCATACCTTCTAATTCAAGGTATATATATATATATATATATATATATATATATATAATGTTTTTTTCAATTTATATTATATTTAAATTATATATAACATATAATATATGATTATATATATAATGATAATATTATTAATAAAAAAAATATTTCGTTATTATTATTATTGAGATTTATTTATGTTAATTTTTTTTCATATTTATAAATTTAAAATAAAATTAATCTAAATAGTTTTTTTATAATAAAATTGACCTTATATATAAATTTCAAAATTTAGTGTATAGAAATATTATTATTTTTAATACATGTAATATAATTGCATACCTATAATATTTTTCTTTAACTTATCTTCTATTTATTTAATTTAACTTTTATATAAAAAATATATAACATAATTATATATAACATAAATATATATAATTATAATTTATAAAATTACAAGTTCTTATAAGTTTATTACGTAAATTTAAAAATTGAAACTTATTATCCGGTTACAAATATAAAATATTATCATTTAATTCTACACCAAAAATTTATATTAAATTTGTTAATATGAATTATTATTTTTTTACATTTTTTTAATTGTAATTATAGTATGTATCTTGTGATTTTTTTGGTTGAAATAAAGTTGATTTTAGTTTTATTAATAAAAATAAAATTGTAATATAATAAATTAAATTATACTGATTTATTATTTTTATTTTTATTTTTTTTATATAATTATGTGTATTTTTTATTATATATAAATGTTTATATGTAAGATTTAGCAATAGATTTAGTTTACAATATTAGTTTCGTGTTGACCATAACAAATCATAATGTTCAACTGAAAAATATTATTTATTTTTAATTTTTTAATTTTAATTAAAAGTAAATAAATTGGTACCATTTCATTGACTAAAAAATTTGTTAGTCTTATTTCAAATTCCTATTAAATTATTTTCACATTGAGAATCATCAGTTTTATTAACTTGATAATTATAATTTTCTGTAGTTTTGAACCCACACTACGAGAGGTCATTATTTCTATAACCTAACTAGAAGAAATAGAGACTATTTCTTTCATGTTTATAACAAAGCGAAAGGGTTGATCCACCCAGGATCAAACCTCAGTGGAGACATATGCCTCTTGTGTCTTGGCTAGAAGAGTAGGCAACCCCATAGCGACGTCTCGGCTCTTGTTGAGGCATAAGTTAATTGCTATTGTGTGCGACTTGCAGGCTGTTGCACCTAGCCTAGGTTTATAGTGGCAGCCAATTGGATTTGAACCCGAGCCTTGCTCATGCAACTCTCACCAGTTACCAATTGTCCTAGATCTAAAAAAAAAAAAAAACAAAGCGAAAGGGTTTTAATCAACCCTAGGAAATTAAGGAAAAGGTAATTCTTGTGGGGTCTCTTGTGGTTAGAGCTCTACTTGTGTGGTTCTCTCTGCTGACAAATCCACAACAGGGATATAGGAGGAGCAATTAGATCCATCCAATTTTCTTGTTTTTGGTAAAGAGATATCATGAGGATTTTTTAATTTCTGCAACAGTTTATTACGGCGTAATGGGAATAGAACTTAGAAATTATTGTGTGCTACTTTAAATCCTAAAGAACCACAGGTGTTCGATGTGAATAAAGCCATTGATGAATCTCAGAGAGTTTAAGTCAATTTATCCAATGTTCGAATAAACCAGAATGCGCTCACTGCCTATAAATTTATGACAAACCAACGTACCCAAGTCCATTCCAATGCATGGACAGATATTTTTCTGCTGATATTTGGGTTTTTATTCTTATCCAACTGAATTAACGTCCATTAATGTTTTCCCCATTTGTTAAACATTAGGACACCCGCTGAAACCCCAGAGAACTCTACAGTGGATCTTCCTGAATATTGCAGAAGGAGAGCTCCCGAGCATTAAACGTTCTTGCATTTTTTCACATTAAACAGTTGTGTTTCCAACTGTACCCTTGGGTACCCATGTGTACCAATAAACCTGTCATTAAAAAAAGTCATGAGGTTGGCGGGGTTTCGTGTAGAGGTTTAGCACTCACAAATCCAGCAATAAAATTATTTAAACCTAACAACTGCTCCCAACACAATTTCTTCGATTGAACGAAAAAAAAACGTGCGTAATGTCCAGTTTCTCATAATGTTACGAACCCCTAGATTATATATATGAATCTACAAAGCTAAATATTACAAAATGTAAAAGGCTATCCACACTTATTAGCCCCTTAGATCATATCGGAAAATTTAAAATCAAAATGTTATCAACTCTGAAGAGCTTACATGCTACATCAATTCTTATATATATGAATCTACAGGGCTAAATGCTACAAAATGTAAAAGTCTATACACACTGATTAGCCCATAGATCATATGGAGAAATTTAAAATCAAAATATTATCAACTCTGAAGAGTTTACATGCCACATTAATTCTTATCATCCTCCTCCTTCATTTGCTCGCGCTATATATGTTCCTTGAGTTTTGGCATGAAATTTGGTTTACTTAATTTCTCGGTCGGTGATGTTTTATTTAATAGGGCTAATATTTTTTTTGTTTACCAAAGTTTTGTGCGAGTTACATTTATGTGCAAATGTTTAATGGCTATTTATTTGGTCATTGACCAGTTTTTTATACTAGTTTTACTATTTCCTAATTATCTGTAATATAATTTAGATTTATATTGATGGTTATATTATATCTTGATTTATGGTTTTTAAAGTTATTTTTATATAATCATTATATAAGTTAATTAACGATTATTTCGTAAATTAATGATCACTCATGAGTATGTTTAGAAGATGGGTTGGAATGTTTTTTTCTCATCTTAATATTATTTAGATAAAAAAATTTGTGTTTTATTAGTCAAGATTTTAGCTATTAATTTGTTTGTTGAGCAGTGTTAGTTTTGAATTGACCATGGTAACTTATAATGTTTAACTTTATAAATAATTTAGAAAAAAAATAAAAATTAATGTCAAAAAATAAAAATTGTTAAAAATTTATTAGCTTAAAAATTTCAGTCTTATTTACATGTATACTATGTTAGTTTTGCATTGAGAATGTCACATTCATTCCTAGATTTATTACCATAAAAAAATTTACTTACCATAATACTATACGTTATAAAAATCGTTTATAATATTATGATACACCTTTTATATCAACGTGAGATATTCGATTCACAATATTATTACTAGGATACCATTGAACCCTAACTCTGAAGAAATTTCAATGCATAATTACTCTTTATTATATTATCATTTGTATCATGGATCGAGTACTATGAAATCTTCGTGGTTCTTTATGCAACAAAGGGTTATATAAATGCACGTAATAAAACATTAGTTCGCTAACCTGTAGCCTGACTTGTCTTTGGAATTCTAATTGGGCCTGATAATATGTTATACAATCAAATGCCAGGAAAAATTAAAGAGGCTTTATTATTACATATCCTTTTTGATATGGAGATTTAATGAAATTAATGCAGAGAACATTTTTGTGCTACACATGGCACTTTTGATGCTCCTCCGTGGAGATATGTCAACCTCATTCATTAATGGTAGTACCGTGGATTACTCTCCAAGATACAGTTGTATTTGCGTAGGATTCTGTTTGTTTTATTTTTTTGTTTCGAGGGAAAACTCCAGTAGACTCTGCAGTTAGCTGTGAACAAAGATTTGGCTCCATTGAATTCTCGGCGGTCTCCAGAACTCGGCTCATTCTTCGCGATCTCTTCCTCAAATCCCTATAGGTTTGCTTCCTCCCTACGCATGGCCCCAATGTTCTGTTACCTTCTCAGTTTATTCATTCACCGTTTCGTTTTCTTACTTGTAAAGCTGTCCGCGAGTGCTTAGCTACGTGTCAATGCTATTGAAAAAATTCTACAGAGTTGTTTAGCACTTCAACGATGGGCCAGCTATGGAAGGTTCAAGGGGAATGTGTTTTTTGCGAGCTTTGAAGGTAAAATATAGCTTCCCCTTTTCTTACCACAGGGTTTAGTTTTTTTTTTTTTACTGACGATTTCATCTACGTCCTTCGAGGTTTAATCCGCTGACTTTTGGTACCTTACAGAGTGGCCCATTGGGAGTCCTTTCCCTTTTCAAGTATCATCCGCTCCCAAAATTTTTCGAGGTTTTAAATTTCTTTATCTCGTCAAAGGTTTTCTCTGCAAACGGTAGTTAACATCTCATTGTTGGTTATTGGGTGTAGGTTTGTGGTTGTTCTCCGCCAATCTTCAAGCATCAAGCTCTCCTTCAGGAATATTCTTGTTGCGGTTGCCCCGACCCCAACTGACATCTCCACCCTTGTATTTCTCAGGTACCCTATGGTTCTCGATGGAAGGCCAAAATTCATAGATTTTTTTAATGTGCTGGCCTGGTTTCAGATTACCGTGCTTAGCCT
This sequence comes from Pinus albicaulis, assembly GCA_034641835.2. Lineage (NCBI taxonomy): Eukaryota > Viridiplantae > Streptophyta > Pinopsida > Pinales > Pinaceae > Pinus > Pinus albicaulis. Next base: position 656,091,041 of record CM076581.1, read on the forward strand.
TTTCTTAAGCAGTGAAAAATTTCAGAGAAGAGGATTAAAACCCCTCTTTATTAACACTTTGTATAAAGATTTTTATTAGGGTTTAATTCCCGAGTTTCTTTTTAATGGGGCTCAGAGTGTTATACAAACCCAGAAGCATGACATAGATATGTATATATTTTGAACTGAGCTTTACCATGTGTATTTGTATTTTCTCTATCGCAGACTATTTACTTTTGGAATAAACTGGACTATTTGTTAATTTTTATAATGGACTCAATCTATGCCTTTCGGGTTTAATAATGCTTTGTTTCCTAGTTTCTCGGCTTAGTTTCTTTTGCATGCAAATAGTCTTTAAGATATCGGTGGAAAATTTTGGGTTTTTGCCTTCCATTATTCTGAAGTGGTTTGTTGTTTGAATAGAAGGGATTACACTTAACATTAATTATTTATCAGTTACTTTTCTATTGACAAGATACCAACGTTCTTTTAGTAGCTCGATTTATTGAGTTATTAGTACTCTAATTCTTCTCAATCAATTAGTAGTTTTCTCTTTACAGTTTCTGGGCCGCCAAAAGTTAACACCCATGTTTAGTTTGGGGGTTATTGGCCACAGACGAGGTACCCATGTTTTGGGTTCATACCCAGAACTAGGGTCGACAGTCCGTCGGCTCTAATCCTTTGGTTCTGGTTAATTTGTCTTAGACTTACATAATTTCATATGAATTTTACTTTATAGCTCACCACTCCATACCTGTAAGGATATTTTATACCTGTGTATGCCCCAGTAACAAGAAAATAATACATGAATATTGTTCATTACTTCTACATTATTTATACGGCTAATTATTTTTCAGTAATACTACTATTATGTTACCGCTGTAAAGCATTGACCGTAATAATAGTTTTTTTTTTAGTTCTCTTTTTTCTTTCCACACGACTTATAGAGGTTTAAACAGTAGCTCTTTCATCTCATGATAGTAAAAGAAAACGAAGTAGTATTACCAATAGTTACTACTGTTCTATCTCAAAAATTCGAGAGGTTAAGCTTTCTACAAAGCTCGTATCCTGTCTCAAGCATTTGTAACAAATATACACAAATTTACATGTTTATTATTAGTACAATTTCTACTCAACTGTAATATTGTAGAACAATATTTCCAACTTAATAGTAAACCACTTAAAGTTTCATAGTAACACTTATCTGGATTGAGTAATTTTAAGTTGTGGTCCTCCAAACCATAAAGGGAGGCTATTACGTCCCCCACTTGGCCCCTAGATCTAGAATCTGGACAGTGTCCCAGGTTAAACAATGGAGTTGTTTCACTTTCTGCTATGACCTCTCGATGGCCAATCTAGTCAAACTCAAAAAGTCTGGTTTTACAAGGTATGCTGTGAGTTATTTTCAACTGATCATCACCAGCTTTGGAAAATACTCCCCTTTACCATTATGGCACAAAACCCCTACTCCTCCCCTGTGACTCAGCTTTATCCTCAGAGGATTAGATAATTGTCTCTCCAACTATCCCCCAACCACCTCCTATTCTTGGAAACATTTCTTTACCATCAGCTTTATGTATATTTCATGTTAAAATATTTTTCTTTAGTTAATTATTTTTTTCTAATTAATAAATCAGCAACTTAAATAATTTTCTTAATCCACAGTAATTATTTGAGTTTTTTTTTCCTTGGAAAATAAAATAAAACTAAACAAATTGTCTTTAACTAGTTGATACTAGTTGACTTTAATGAAGTTGTCACAACTTCCCCCGCTGGAAGTAACACTATCCTTGGTGTTTCAGCCTAGCTCTATAAAGAGCTCTGGGTAAGCTTCCCGCATAAACTTCTCATCCTCCCAAGTAGCTTCATTCGGTCCGAAGTACTTCCATTGCACTTTTACCTGGATGACTAGCTATTTGCGGAGTTTGATTTCTCTTCGGTCAAGTATGTGTTGTGGCTCGACCAAAAACTCTCCATCTGGTTCTACCTGAAAGAACAAAAATGCTTTCAAGTCGGTACACGTCAATTTTGTTCAGAACTTCAAGTTAGGATTTTATTTCTATCCTACCTGAATATTTTGTCAATGAATCACATGTTTTTCATCATGAACATATTGCTTCAGTAAGGACACATGGAACACATTGTGAACTTGAATGTGGTTGGATAAAGCCAAATGATAAGCTACTAGTCCTACTCTTTCAAATATTTGGAAAGGTCCATAGTGTCTGGGAGATAATTTAGCACAAGAGGTCCACCTCAGGGTACTCCTCTTGGGCTTAATTCTCACGTAAACATGATCCCCCACCATGAATTCACTATAAGACCTTTTCTTATCTGCATAAGTCTTTTATCAGTCTTGTGTAGCCTTCAGATTCTGCCTTATTCTTTTTACTTCAGCTTCCATTTCAGCCAACATTTCAAGTCCCAACATTAATTTTGTCTCAGGACTGCCCCAGTTTATAGGTGTACGAAATTTCCTACCACACAATCCCTCGAAGGGACTCATTTTCAGAGATTCCTGGTACCCTTTGTTATAAGAAAACTCAATAAGGTGCAAATAATCCTCCCACTTGGTAGGCTACTGCATCACATACATGCGCAACATGTCCTCCAATACTTGGTTTACGCACTCCGTTTGCCCATATTTTTTAGGGTGATAGGAAGTGCTAAATGTATTTGTGTTCCCAGACTGGAAACAAAGTTTTCCAAAATGCGGATGTGAACTTAACATCTCGTTCTGATATCACAGTATTAGGTATGCCATGCAACCTGAAATTTCCTTCATAAATATGTCAGAAATCTATATTATCTTGTATGTGGACTGTACGGGTACAAAATGTGCAAATTTGCTTAATCTTTCTACCACTACCATGATTGAGTCATTATGCCTTTTTGTTCGTAGTAAACCCCTGATGAAATCTAGGGAGATAATCTCCCACTTCCATTCGGGAATGGGTATGGGCTGCAATAGTCCCATAGGATGCTGGTGCTCCACCTTTACCTGTTGACATTCTAAGCATTTGCCTAGATATTCAACAATATTCTTACGCATGCCCGGCCAAAAGTATACCTTTCTTATTGTAGTAAGCATTTTTTGATATCCCGGATGACCAGCGTAATTGTTGTGATGGAATTCACTCAGTACTAACTCCTTTATATCTATACAATTAGGCACATAAATTTTTCCTCGGAAGGTCAGCACCTGATCTTCATTCTTTCCATACTTAGTTGGTTTGGCTTGCTTCTTATCTTCTTCCATTTGTTTCCATAGGAATTTTTATTCTGGATCTTTTTGTGCCTCTTCTTTTAATTGCTTTGAAAATTGGCTTTCTAGCTGATTATAGTATAATGCATAAATGCCATGTAATTTTCTGCTCAACGCATCGGCTACTCGATTTTCCTTTCCCTTTATGTGCTGAATGTCCATATCAAATTCTCTTATAAAGGCATTCCATATTGCTTGCCTGGAATTTAGATCCGCTTGCTTAAAATAATTAGTCAAACTACTATGGTCTGTTTTAAGTACAAACCTCTTACCCAGCGGGTAATGCCTCCACACACGGAGAGCATGTACCATTGTTGTAAGTTCCAAGTCATAAGAAAAATATTTCTGTTCATGGTCCTTTAGTTTTCTAGACTCATAAGCCACTATTTTGCCTTCCTGGGTTAATATTGCTCCAACACCCTCTTTACTTGCATCAGTACATAATTCATAATCTTTATCAGGGTCTGCTACCCTCAAAACTGGTGCTGTAGTCAGGAGTTGCTTCAACTTTTCAAAGCTGTTCTAGCACTCATTTGTCCATTTGAAAAGCTTTCCCTTCTTTTACAAAGATGTGATAGGAAAAGAAATTTTGGAAAATCCTTCTATAAATCTTCTATAATAACTAGCTAGTCCCATGAATGATCTAATTTCAGTACATTCTGAGGTACTCGCCACTCCATAATAGTTTTGATATTTTTTGGGTCAACAGTGATTCCCTCAGTTGATATAACATGCCCCAGATATTGGATTTCTGTTTTAAAGAAATCACATTTATTGAACTTGGCATAAAGTTGATGCTTTCTTAACATCTCCAAAACTATCCTCAAATGCTCTTTATGTTCCTCTTGACTTTTAGAATATATCAGTATGTCATCTATGAAAATAAGTACAAATTTATCGAAAGATGGATGAAAGATGCTATGAATCAACCTCATAAAGGTTGTCGGTGCATTCGTCAATCCGAAGGGTAGCACCACGAACTCATAATGTCCATAACAAGTACGAAATGTTATCTTACAAATATTTAATCTTTAATCCAAATATGATGATATCCAGATCTTAAGTCTATCTTAGAGAAAACCTTAGCCCGTCTTACATGGTTGAACAGGTCATTGATTCTTGGTAAGGGGTATTTATTCTTGACAGTTAGCTTATTAAGCTACCTGTAATCCATGCACATACGTAAAGTTTCGTCTTTATTTTTAACAAATACTGGTACGCCCCATGGAGACACAGTTGGACAGATATAACCTTTCTCTAGCAGTTCTTGTAGCTGCATTTCCAGTTAATTTAGTTCTGGCACGCTCATTATGTAAGGAGCCCTTAACACTGGGGAAGCTCCTAGCAACAACTCTATGGTGAAGTCAATATCCCTCTTAGGCGGTAAACCAGGAATATTTTCTGGAAAAACATCTAGAGATTCCTGTACTATAGGAATCTCTTCCATCATTTGTGTCTTTTCCTTAGAGTCTGCGTATCCCACTTGAATTGCATACAGTTGACATTATTTCCTGATCCACTTACCCATTTGAGATGTTGTTATTGGACATAATTTCACAGGCTTTTTGATTCCTTGAATCTCTTTACATGTGCCATCTTGCATTCTAAAATAAATTATCTTTTCCTTGTATTCCATTAAGTTCCAGTGTCTTTCCAACCAATCCATCCCCAATAACACATCATAAGACCCAAATGGTAAGATATTTAAATCTACTTGTAATCATTGTTTTGCCACTTCCAATATTCAGTTAGGGATTTTTGCAGTTACTTTTCGCCTTGCCCTAGTAGCTAACTGTACTATCCAGGAATTATTAAATTTATTTTCTTTTAATTTGCACATTTCCACTATTTTGGGACTTACGTAATTCAAACTTGCTCCAGGATCTACTAAAATTGAAATAGGTTTAGCTAGTAAGGTACCTTCTAATTCAATCATTGTGGGCTGAAAATCAGCTTGCCAGTCTTACAAGGCTACATTGATATGAGGTATGTTGTGCGCCACATCCCCCACTATAGATGCTTCCTGCAGATTTGTTATAGTTTCATTTATGTTTCGTTGTGGATATTTTTTATAATAGTGAGCCTCCCCACAGCCCCAGCACTGTAAAGGAGTTTTAGTACTCTGTCCCTGCTCCGGCTTACTAGAGGCTTTTGTGGGTTTCTCTTCCACTGGCCATTTGGTTCTTTGATGATTCCTACCAAATTTCTTACTGATAGAATTTCGTGCTGAGCCTTCAAAGTTGCCACTTTTACTGCTTTTAAAATTGGAGCTATTTTTCTGACTTTTCTTTGGATGCCAGCTTTTTCCCCCTTCTCCCTTGGCCTTGGTCTGCTGATAGCACATTTGTGCTTTACGAATGGCTTCATCCATTCTCTGAGGATTAAAAAATTCTATTCTTTCTCTCATATGAGTAGGTAGGCTGCTTAAGAACCTCTGCAATTTGGCTTTTCCCTCTCGAGGGTAAGGGATGTAACGTAGTAGGGAGGTGAATTTAGTGACATAATCATCCATGGTCATTTCTCCCAACCAAAGATCATGGAATTCCTTAACCTTGTCATCATAAAACCTTTCTGTCAAGTACTTGTGTTTAAAGTACTGCTGAAACAATTCCTAAGTAATGTCCTGTTCGTCAATGCTGCGTACATTTTTCACTTCTTCCCACCACAGGTTGGCTTTTTCTCATAACTGGTATATAGCCAATTTGGCCTTCAGATTGCTACTATATTCATATACCTGAAAGTACTTATTTATATTGATCAACCAAGCTTCAGCCACCTCCTCTGCCTCACTATCAAATGTTGGTGGTTTAATTTTGCAGAATTCCCCCTGTAGTTCTACTTTCTATCTCTTAAGGTCTTGCTGGTCAGAAAATTTCCCGACTCCACCTCGTTGTAATTCTTGTTTTTGCTTCTCTGGGAGGGACTCTTTTTAGCTCTTCTAGTAGTATTATTTCTAGTTTTCTAGTCTTCTTCTTCTGCTGGTAATTCTTTTTCAGCATTTGGATGCCCCATCTCCTGATTTTGCTTATCTAATAAACTCTTTAATATTTTCTCCTGATCTTGTAACAGTCGTTCATTATCCTTCCTGAGTCTCAACATTTCTTCTTGTAATTGTTGCACCGTGTTCAAAACATACCAGTTTGATGCTGCTATTCTTCGAGTAACCGACTGGTCTTTTGATGTTGTTCTACACTTAATTGTACCCACATCTCCGGATTCATGACTATTGGTGGTTGAGTTTCCTCTAGTTGCATTTGTGATACTATCACTCTTCTCATTATCTCCCTATCTCTCTCTCTCTCTGTGCACTAATCATATACACAACTTCACTATTAGTAGACCCTTGGGGTCGCAACGTATTAGCCTTGCTTTGATACCACTTGTAACATTCATTCCTAGATTTATTACCATAAAAAAAAATTACTTACCATAATAATATACATTATAAGAATCATTTATAATATTATGATACACCTTTTATATGAACGTGAGGTATTCAATTCACAATATTATTACTAGGATACCATTGAACCCCAACTCTGAAGAAATTTCAATCCATAATTACTCTTTATTATATTATCATTTGTATCATGGTTCGAGTACTATGAAACATTCGTGGTTCTTTATGAAACTAAGGGTTATATAAATGCACGCAATAAAACATTAGTTTCCCAACCAGTAGCCTGAATTGTCTTTGGAATTCTAACCGGGCCTGATAATATGTTATACAATCAAATGCCAGGAAAAATTGAAGTTGCTTTATTATTACATATCCGTTCTGATATGGATATTTAAGGAAATTAATGTAGAGAAAATTTATGTGCTACACATGGCACTTTTGATGCTCCTTCGTGGAGATATGTCAACCTCATCCATCAATGGTAGTACCGCAGATTACTCTCCAAGATATAGTTGTATTTGCATAGGATTCTGTTTGTTTTTTTTTTTTTGGTTTCGAGGGAAAACTCCAGTAGACTCTGTAGTTAGCTGTGAATGAATATTTGGCTCCATTGAATTCTTAGCGGTATCCAGAACTCGGCTCCTTCCTCGCGATCTCCACCTCAAACCCATATAGTTTTTCTTCCTCCCTACACATGGCCCCAATGTTCTATTAGCTTCTTAGTTTATTCATTCACCGTTTCATTTTCTTACTTGAAAAGTTGTCTGTCGGTGCTTAGCTGCGTGTCAATGGTGTTGAAAAAATTCTAGAGAGTTTTTTAGCACTTCAACGATGGGCCAACTATGGCAGGTTCAAGGGGAATGTGTTTTTTGCGAGCTTTGAAGGTAAAATATAGCTTCCCCTTTTCTTAATGCAGGGCTTTTTTTTTTTTTTACTGAAGATTTCATCTACGTGCTTAGAGGTTTAATCCGCTGAATGTTGGTACCTTACAGAGTGGCCCATTGGGAGTCCTTTCCCTTTTCAGGTATCATCTGCTCCCAAAATTTTTCGGTGTTTTAAATTTCCTTAGCTCGTCAAAGGTTTTCTCTACAAACGGTAGTTAACATCTCATCATTGGTTTTTGGGTGCAGGTTTGTGGTTGTTCCCCACCAATCTTCAAGCATCAAGCTCTCTTTTAGGAATATTCTTGTTGTGGTCGCCCCAGCCCCAACCGACATCTTCGACCTTGTATTTCTTAGGTACCCTATGGTTCTCGACGGAAGGCCAAAATTCCTAGATTTTTAAGCTGTGTTGGCCTGGTTTCAGATTACCGTGCTCAGCCTTTTTTTACTAATGTAAAAATTCAAAGAAGAGGGTTAAAACCCCTCTTTATTGACACTTTGTATAAAGATTTTTATTAGGGTTTAATTCCCAAGTTTATTTTTAATGGGGCTCAGAGCATTATACAAACCCTGAAGCATGACATAGATATGTATATATTTTGAGCTGAACTTGACCATGTGCGTTTGTATTTGCTCTGTCATAGAATATTTACTTTGGAATAAACTATATTGTTTGCTAATGTTTATAATGGACTCAATCTATGCCTTTTAGGTTTAATAATGCTTTCTTGCCCAGTTTTTCAGCTTAGTTTCTTTTTCATGCAAATATTCTTTAAGCTATAGGTGGAAAATTCTGGTTTTTTGCCTTCCATTATTGTGAAGTGGTTTGTTGTTTGAATCTGAGGGATTACACTTGACATTAATTCTTTATAACTTACTTTTCTGTTGACAAGATACCAGTGTTCTTTCAGTAGCTTGATTTATTAGGATATTAGTACTCTAATTCTTCTCAATCAATTAGTAGATTCTCTTTACGGTGTGTGGGCCGCTAAAAGTTAACACCTGTGTTTAGTTTGGGGGTTATTGGCCACGGACGAGGTACCCCTGTTTTGGGTTCATACCCAAAACTAGGGTCGACAGTCCATCAGCTCTAATCCCTTGGTTCTAGCTAATTTGTCTTAGACTTACAGAATTGCATATGCCTTTTACTTTATAGCTCACTTCTCCGTACCTATAAGGATATGTTACACCTGTGTATTCCCCAGTAACAAGAAAATAATACACGAATATTGTTCATTACCTCTACGTTTTTATACGGCACATTATTTTTTAGTAATACTACTGTTATGTTACCCCTGTAAAGCATTGACCATAACAATAGTTTTTGTTGTAGTTCTTTGTTTTCTTTGCACTAGACTTATAGAGTTTTAAACAGTAACTCTTGCATATCATGATAGTAAAAGAAAACGAAGTAGTATTACCAATAGTTACTACTGTTATATCTCAATAAATTGAGAGGTTAATCTATCTACAAAGCTTATATTCTGTCTCAAGCATTTGTAACAAATATACACAAATTTTCATGTTTATTATTATTATAGTTTCTACTCAACTGTAATACTGTAGAATAACCTTTCCAACTTAATAGTAAACCACTTAAAGTTTCATAGTAATACTTATCTGGATTGAGTAATTTTAAGCTGTGGCCCTCCCAACCATCAAGGGAGGCCATTATGTCCCCCACTTGCCCCCTAGCTCTAGAATCTGGATGGTGTCCCGGGTTAAACAGTGGAGTTGTTTCACTTTCTGCTATGGCCTCTGGATGGCCAATCCAGTCAAACTCAGAAAGTCCAGTTTTATAAGGTATGTTGCGAGTTATTTTCAACTGATCATCACCAGCTCTAGAAAATACTTCCCTTTACGAGTATGGCACAGAACCCCTACTCCTCCTCTAGGATTCAGCTTTATCCTTAGAGGAGTAGGCAACTGTCTCTCCAACTATCCCCCAACCACCTCCTATTCTTGGAAACATTTCTTTACCATCAGGTTTATGTATATTTCATGTTAAAATATTTTTCCTTTAGTTAATTATTTTTTTCTAATTAATAAATCAACAAATTAAATAATTTTCTTAATCAACAGTAATTATTTGAGTTTTTTTTCCTTGCCAAATAAAAGAAAACTAAACAAATTGTCCTTAACTAGTTGACACTAGTTAACTTTAACAAAGCTGTCACAGACAATGATAAGTTAGAATATTTAACTTGATACATTATTATATTATTATTTATTTTATAAAAAAAATTAGCTGAATCAAAATAAAATAAACTCACAAAAACTAGAAATGCTATTATTTATGTTTAGACATTTTCAATTAGCCACATCTAAACTTTCCCACTTCATATATCCCAAGCACACTCTTGACACACTTTTCATGTGGTTGGAGGGTTGGATGGAGGGCTCCAACTATACCCACGATCTTTTTCATGTTTTTATGACGGAAATATTCTAGTTATGTGCACGTGGTAGTAATATATGTGCCACTTTTCCAGGGTTTCCCTATATGCCACTATCCATAAAAACCAAAATCTTTTTAGACCTCATTCTAGAATGAAAACAAGTCTAAACAATCAGTTCGATCTTGCTCAAAACATGTCAATCGCATACAATACATTTTGTTAAACATTTATTAAAAATAGAACCTACATGTGATGAATGCATATATGATCATGATCTTCTTAAATTCATCAAAGAATCTTCAAAAATACTCCATGCCTTCTTGAGATATTTGCAAGAAAACCTGCTAGCCAATGCATACATTAATCCTTAAATAAATTATCCAATCATGAAGAAGATCCATATCAAGAGAAAATCATATAACCATGCCTATAACCAACATATAACTATAATATCCATGAAAAACTAGCCATAATATCAACAAACATGTGCTCATCTATCACAATGGAAATGTAACTCATAATAACATGTGTAAATGTCAACCAAGATAGGGATTTCTATGTACTACCCAACCAACCTAAAACAAAATCCAAAGTAAAAAAACTAATCAAAATAGTAATAAAACTAATAAATCAATTTAATTTATTTTGTTATATTACAATTTTATTTTTATTAATAAAATTAAAATCGACTTCCTTCTAAACAAAAAGAAATTGCAATATACATATTACAATTAAATAAATTAAAGAAAAATAATTTATATTAAAATTTCCCATTTAAATATTAAAATTAATCCTATTCAAAAATTTAATACTTTATAATCACTCTAAAATATATAAATGCATGTTATTGTATAAATTTAAATAATAATAATTTATATTTGTAGATATTTTGATACTAGTGTTTTAATTTAATTAGTATTTAATGCAAAATAGAAAAGTGTTTTAATCAAAGTATTGAACATTTTCCATTGTCTTTAAAGTTTGTATATAGATGAACAAGAACAAAGTATTGGCTACTATTATTATATTAAATAAATTTATTTCATAAATATGCGAAAATAGAAGCTACAACATGTTTCCAAAAATTTTAAACTACACCTCTACAAAAATAAATTTACCAACCACTAAAACTATTTTTTTAAACATTATTATATATAAAATAATTTATAATAATAAATAAATAAAGTTAATATTATTTATTAATTATTTCATTTTTTTTATAAATAAAATTAATCTAAGTCCATCACATCAATGCAAATATCAATGCAAAACATAAATATCCATAATGTAACTATGTTGGGGACTATTGATTGGTAAGTGAAAAAATTAAATTACATGTATAATTATAATTGGAACCAATAATATTTTTCTCAAATCATGAAAAGACTGGTTTAATGACAACACATTGGTACACAACATACAACCAAATTCCTTATAGGTCGAAATGTGCCATACACTAGATTTTCTAGATTGTATTCCATATAAAAGAAAGAAGATTCAAGTAAAAATAATATTACCTATAAGAGTAATAGGTAAAAGGATACAACCAATTTTCATGATTACTAGTTCCATAACCAAAGATTTAACAGACTGCTAATTTTCAAATTTACAAGAATTAATTTCATCTAATTTCCAAAGATCTTGGTTTGGGTTTTAAAAATTTTCTTCAAAATTTGGATTTAAGAGCATTTCTTGGAAGCAAACTAATTTTACAAATAATTTTTTTGGGTTTAATGAATTTTTTTGGAATACATTTCTTGAAGGCGGCCTAGTTTTGCAAAAAATTGTTTTGAACTTAAAAAAATTTCTTGGACGTACATTCAAAAGACATTTCTTGGAGGTATGTATGTGTTTTGAGTATAAGTAAATCTTTTGAGCTTCGTTTCATTTTTATAAGACATTTTTCTCTCAAATTTTTTCAAGTAAGTGTTTTGAATTGGAGTATGTATTTTTTGCAAAAACTTTAAACTGAATTTTTTTAAATTAAATCTTTTGTGATATTTTTTTAATCGAGTTATTGTCTCATTTTTTGAAGGAAATTTTTCGACCTTCATACCTTACTATCATGGGAAATCGAAGAACTTGTGCGAGAAAATATGATCGAAAAAGAGACCCTGAAGAAAGTAGAGAAGAGACAAGACAATCTCGCAAAAGAAAGTTAGAAGCCCTCTCAAATATCAAAGAGGAAAATCAACCTCAAGAAGAAATTGAAACAGGTATGTAAATACAAATATTATGATTTATTGATATATTTAAAATTTTTCGAATGTAAATGTGAAGCTTAATTTTTATTTGATGAACTAATTTGAAAAATATTTTGTTTAATGTAAACAGACAGAGATATTCCTCAAAATATTGAAGAAGAAAATAAACCTCAAGTAGAAATTGAAGCAGGTATGTAAATGTAAATATTATGATCTACTGATATATTTACAATTTTCCTAATGCAAAATGTGAAGCTTAATTTTTATTTGATAAACTTATTTGAAAAATATTTTTTTTAATGTAAACAGACAGAGATATTCCTCAAAATATTGAAGAAGAAAATGAACCTCAAGCAAAAATTGAAGCAAGTTTGTAAATGTAAATATT